>JAHTLZ010000073.1:1671812-1716595 GCA_023846285.1 Phrynocephalus versicolor | reverse complement strand
ATAATAATAATAATAATAATAATAATAATAATAATAATAATAATAATGATGATGATGATGATGATGATGATGATAATGATGAGGGACTTCTTAGCTTAGCATCCCTCCCCTCTCTAGACTAGTGCACTGATGATTATAACTGCCCAAAGAAATAGCTGCACCCAATCAAAACTTATTTACTAACCAAAGAACATGAAATGCAAACCTAATTGGTGGATACTTACTCTGTGAGGGAACATAAGGAACAAGCGATGGAATTACAGCAACTGCAGAGTCGGCTGCAGTTCTGGCATATGTACCGATCACACCGTGTGCAGGTATCTTTCACACCAACTGTTCTCACACAACAGGAACAAGCGTTTGAAGCTCTTACCGCCACTGCTGCACAGAAACACATGACATCTAAGTCAGAATGAATTTCAGAACCAAATGTCCAATAAAAGCTTCTCCCTTAGAAAGCAGACCCAACCCTGACACCATCTATGCAGGAAATGGTCCCATACCAAATCAGAAATTTGGATAAACATGCTTCAAAAAGGCTTCCAATAAATAAGATATAAATTTGAAAGGTAGGTACAGCATATGCAACAGCAGTGGGGAGAAAAACATGTGAATAGTCTCTGGGAAGAATGAAACCACAGCACTGAATGAAACAAATGCAAAAAAGGGGAAATATAAAACCGAATGTAGGAGAATAAATTTCTTAGCGAAATATTATACAATTGGAAATATGGACTAAAGAAGAGAAGATCAAAGGAGAACGTAGAAAATTCACCAACTTAGAAGAGATTATAGAAAAGAGAATGGTGGACCAGGCATGGAGATTCCCCTTGGCAACAGCAGCAGAAACAGCAGCCGCGGTGGTGGGCGGCAAATAAAAGAATCCACCACACAGGACCTTCTGGGACTTTGAACCTGGAGGAGATGAGCGCTGGGGATATTTGAAACTCCATGCTTACTTGCCACAAAAATTAACTGAAGACTTTTATTTAGTAAAAGGTACCAGGCACAAAAAAGGGGCGTGGTGGCTCAGTGGACTAAGGCACCAAAACTGTAGACTGCAAAGTCGGCAGCTCGGCGGTTTGAATCCCGGGTGCCACGCAACGGAGCGAGCTTCCGCTGATAACCCCAGCTCCTGCCAACCTAGCAGTTCGAAAGCATGTCAATGCAAGTAGATAAATAGGTACTGCCATAAAAAGCGGGAAGGTAAAACAGTGTTTCCTTGCAGCCATGCCGGCCACATGGCCATGGACTTGCACAGCACTGGCTCTTCCAGCTTGAATACGGAGATGAGCACCGCCCCTAGAGTCGGACACGACTAGCATGCATATGCGGGGGGGAACCTTTACCTTTACCTTTTACCAGGCACAAAACTATGGCAACTTGTCTCAAAGCAGATGATAACTGCTGGAACAGCCACGCCACACCCCAATGGAGTTAAGCTTCATTTTTCAAAAAAAAAAAAAAAACAGAGCGACTTATGCCTAAATTGAAGTTCACTGTTTTATGTATGAATGTAACATAAGCTGTACATGTTAATATTTGACCCAATTATTATTCCTTGGAAAATAATTATCCAAGAACCTGAGTCAGTTAATACCACTCACCTGTTTCATTTGCACTGGGCTGCTGAAGTTTTCCATCCAGACCAATTAACATCTGTCCATTAGGCCTATGTGGGGAACAACTGTGTAGCCTGTCCGAAACTGGCTCTGGAGACTGTACAGTGAGATGTCCCTCTACTGTGCTCCTAGCAGAGGCGTTCTCCATATAAGCCTGGGCACCTCGAAAAAGAAGCTGTTTTGTTTTCTCTGCAAAGTGAACAAGGACAAAAGAGATCAGAACATGATTCAAAACAATCTAAAGGGGTTTCTGGTGCCCAGACAGGCCACTCCTACTGGCCAGGAAAGAGAGAAACGTACAAAACTGCCTTCCAAAAAGTCGGATCTGTGCGAACCCTGGTGGGCAGAGAAGCAGCAGGCAAATAAACAGTACATAGACAGTTCTGTATTGCATACCACACCAGCCCTGCTGTCATTCAGTTCACATAATGCCCTCCCCCAGTGGTTCCCAACCTGGGGGTCGGGACCCCTTTGGTGGCCGAATGACCATTTTATTATTTATTTGTTATATTTCTATAGTGCACCATCTTCCAGACGGAGCTCTGGGTGGTTTACAATTAAAACAAAACCAACAGAATACAGTATTTTACAGGGGTTGCCATGAGCCAGTGAAGAAAAAGGCACAAACGGCTTGGGTCTGGGGGGGGGGGAAGAAGAGGGGGAAAGAGTGAGTTACAGCTTGATAGGTTGGAGGGGATGTCAGTCAATGGCATCAGAGGCTGTGATTGGCTGAGGGTGCCTGTAGACTGAGGGAAGTTCTCTATGGCACCTTATGAACATGCATTCCGAACGGATTAAACTCGTAAGTAGAGGTAAACCGCTCGGAGTGGCTTTCTGCTAGATGGGCGGTGTATACAGTGGTACCTTGTATAAAGGAAACAATTTGTTCCAAATGAAATTATGTTATGCAAATTTTGCTTTAGACAAATTTCCCATAGGAATGCATTGAAAACGAAGTAATCCCTAATCACGACCATTTTTATGTTGTACGGATTTGTCCCATAGACGATTCTGTTAAGCAAATTTCCCCTATCTCTGGAATTTTTTATGTTGTACAGATTTTATGTTATACAAACTGTTAGACAAGGGTCCACTGTAAATTGAATGGATGGATGGATGAATGAATTCTTGCATTGCACTGACAGTCCCTGTTCCATAAAGTGGAAAGGGTGGAGCAGCAGCCTTGGACACACACACACACAAATGTAAATGTTTCATTTATATGGCACCTTTCCCCTGATAAGGACACACATACATTTATATATATATTCCCCAGAGATGTAATAATAATATAATAATAAGCTTTATTGTCATTGTACATCCAGTGTACAGTGAAATTGGCTGAGCCTCCCAGAGATGCTCTTACTTTTTTTGTTTTGGCGTTGCTTTTTGTGTAATCTAACACGCGCTCTCTCTATATATATATACACACACACACACACACACACACACACCTCTCTAAAGAGTACCCCTGGGCACGTGCAGAGGGCTTCCCTTTACCCACAGAGAGAAAAGGAGGCAGGGCTGAAACCCAGGGAATGAGGCCGCACTGAGACATAAAGGCGCTCTTTCTACTCTCCCGCCACCCGAAGGGGGTCCCTTCCCCGTCAAGGCACCGCCCGCCCACCCGCGCACCTCCACCGAAAGAAAATGGGGGGGCGGGGCTAGTTTATTCTCGCGAGACGACAGCAAGCGTCAGTGTGTGTGAGGGGGAATTACGGGAGCCAGTTCTAGTTCTCGCGAGAACACGCCACCGCCGCTCGCCGAGGCGCCCACGACTCAATAGGCGCCCGCCCGCCCGCCCGCCCAACGCGAGGAGCCCCCCCCCTCCGGCCGCCGCCTTACCGAATATCTCCTGCCGGTACCGCTCGCCCATGACGCCTTGGCTCAGCTCCTTCAGCCTGACGCGGGTCTTCAGCTGCGGCGGGGCAACATCCCCGAACGGGTACGAGCGCTTCGGCATCCTGCCTTCTCCCCCGCCCCAACGCGGACGGGCGGGAGCGGACGACAGAGCCTCCGACCGGCCCAGCAGCAGCCAAAGGGCGCTTGGCCGCCAACCAAGCCCCTCTGCGCCCTCCCGCGCGGCGAAATAAATATTCCCCGCGCCGTGAAACAGACTTCTTGAGGAATCAACCCGCCTCCAAGCCTGCCTGGTTTCTGACACGCCTCCCCTCCCTCTGCGTCATGGGGACGCCAGCCAATCACGAAGGCGGGCCTCTTAAAGGGGCAAGAAAGCGAGCGATCGCGTGTTAGGGGCGGGGCGTGTCCTTTCGCGGGAAACGCGGAGCCTAGCAGTGGGCGTGGCTTCGGGCAAAGCGGGAGTACAGTAAATTGTTAAAGCGGAGTATTTTTAAATCTCGGAGTTTGTGTTACGTACGTGATCACCGAATGCAAAAGAGTGTTATCGGTAGTGGTTTGATCAATGGCCTCTGTATTAATTAATGTGATGTCTGCGAGAGAATGCACTGCTTTTCTTAAATGATGGACTCACCTATTATGTGTCTTTATATGAATCTATCATGCATGAGTACACAGACTTCGTGTTTATAACCACTTATAACTTTGCAGTTTATATCTCCCTCGTGTGATTGCTTTGACACTATGTTTTCAGTGTTAGTCTCCATTCCCCGTAACTTTTGGAAGGTCTTCCATGCATTATTAGATGGAATTTTTATTCTCTAATTGCTCTTGTAGCTTTAATGTTTTCTTTTAATGCTGTAACTCCATGTCTCTCAATTCCCTGTTCTCAAATTTGAATACAGTACAGTGGTACCTTGTATAAAGGAATTAATTCGTTCCAAATAAAATTATGTTAAGCAAATTTTCCTTTAAACAAATTTCCCATAGGAATGCATTGAAAATGGAGTAATCCCATTTTTATGTTGTGCGGATTCGCCCCATAGGCAATTAAGTTAAGCAAATTTCCCCTATCTTGTACAGATTTTATGTTATACAAACTGTTATACAAGGGTCCACTATATGTGTTAATTGTACTGGACTGCATATTGTCTCTCATTTCTGTAATGGGTCCTTTTCCAAGGAAAAAGACGGGAAAAATAAAGCAAAGCAAAAGCACAGTGTTCTGTTTATATACTGCTGCATACCACTTCAAGTAATTTCTGGGTGGTCCTCCACTCAGTCCCATTGCCAACACAGGCTCAGTTGATGGATACATGCTTCTCCCAGGTAATGGAATGCTCTCCCCCATGAGGTCAAAGCAAAAAGCAAAATGTTCTGCTTATATACCGCCCCATACCACTTCAAGTAGTCTCTGGGCAGTTTACAGTTTTAACTACAGTATGCAGGCTACACATTGCCCGCCCCCCAGCAAGGTGGGTACTCGTTTTACCGACCTCCATGAGCCGTGAGCAGTTTTACCTGTAGTACAAGCATTAGTTGAATGAGCAAGAAACAGTGGACCCTCAGTCTGGACTGTTGAAAATTATGATGTACAGAAATCTTGATGTGAAGATGTGGTGAAATGTTGTTGAGCAGCATATACCAGGCTGCTTTTCTCCTTTAAAGCTGAAGAAGAGAGAGCATGTGCCCTAAAGCTAGGCAGATACTGTCCAGTGGGTATTTTTGTTATGGATATGAATGCCACTTACAGTGGAGCAAATCAAAATCTTCCAATGGAGCTGCCTGAGATATTGACAAAAACCTCTTAATTGCTTCATAATTGTAGTACAGTACACAGCATATCTGCTCCATTAAGGGTTTTTTAAATTTTAGTTTATGGGTTAAAAAGCCACAACAGTAAACACTGTCTTGTCCATATCTGTATTTTTGGTGTGGTTTCACGATGCCATCGTTTAATCTATTTGTTTATTTTTGATTGATTAATTGATTGGACTTTTATGCCACCAGTTTAACAAATTGCTACTCTGAGCGGTGAACTGATCAGTCAACATGCCTAACAGTTGGAATTTGTCCAGTGCCCATGGCCGGTGGTGAAGGCAGCTTATAAATCCATTCTCAGTAAGACTCTGTAACGCTTAGGGGCTATTTCACTTGCCTTCTGCCACCTCTGCATGTTATCAATGGCAGAAGGCAAGTTTCGGCATATTAGGCTGCCGTGTCAGATACAGCCGCTCCTGGACAGCAATAACTTTGACATACACACATATACTAACAACATATGTATCTCCACACACAAAGGCACAGGCATCTAATCTTAGCCTGCAGATGAAAGTTTAAATCCACCCTCTCAAATGAAAAGGGCTACAGCTCATGTTTCATATGCAAATGCTCACAAATACAGTCCTTAGCATCTCTGGGTAGGGTAGGAAAGGTGGCGGCGGCCTCAGGCATAGTCTGTCTGCTACTTATCAGGGTGTGCTTTCCAAAGTACCCAGACAAATCAAAAAGCCTTCACCACCAAGGCCATAGCTAACGACCCATTCTTGATAGCTTTCAGCACCTTAGGCCATTGTTCACCTTAAGGCTATGGATACTATTGTCTCCCTAACGAGCCTATTCAGGCCATTGTTCATCTTATGAGCCTAATTCAGATCAGGGTGACAAGAGGTCAAAGCTGACTGACTATAAGATGGAGGACTAGCTGTATTCAGACTGATGAAGCTGTTTGGATGAGCAGCGAAACGTTTCTATCTCTCAAAAGTCCAGTAGCCATGACTCAACTTCCAGATAAACTCACCTGGATGACTGAGAACCTTCACAGAATCTTGCCTATAGAAGTGGCCAGCCATTGCCAGTGTCAGTAATACTGAGCTAAACAGAACGGCTGTCAATCCAAATCATCTCTGATATTGCTATCCTTTCCTTATGTGGAGAGCCTCAACTGCCCCTTTGCCTGGCTCACAGGCCAGCCAGTGGGTGGAAACATGACTTTGGCAGTAGCTAGGGCAGTACTCTGAATAATGTGTGTGATCCACAGGCTCACCATGTATGCTACAAAGCAGCGGCCGTGTGAACTTTTTGCTCTCCCAATGGTTTGCTTGCAAAGCTGAAAAATTCCTGACCATTGGATATGCTGGCTGGGGTTTAGCAGACTTGACACCAAAACATCTTGTGCGTGGGGGGTGGGGTTTAAAGGTTGAGAACCACAGAGGTGACAGACCATGAAAAGGACTCTGCTTAGCCATCAAAATCCTCCCCGGGTACTCCACCCTGGCAGTGTTGATTTTGAGGAATTCAACACTTCCCATCCTGTCCCAAAGCCCCACCCCCACCCCACTCCCAGGTTTCCCCAGCATTAAAAGTCTTAAAATCTTGATGGAGTCAGAAATTATTGCTGACATCATTGTTCCTATGTGGCATAAAAGAGTACAGCAGAATTCCAGCCTGTATGAGCCCTATTGTTTTTTGGTTTTTTTACAATCATGGGCTATTACAGTACTACTTCAGATAAAGAATGCCTCTGATAACAAATTTTTCGGATAAATGGAAATTTCTGGGTATAGGACTGCCTTGGATAACAAATGTTCCCTATGGGCTGCCTCGGATAACAAATGTTTTATAATGCCTTGCAAAAAAGTGTACCAGGATGTATTGCACCCCCTGTAGTTTGTGGAGGGGTGAGAGGAGTTAGAGTGTGGTTTTTTCATGTTTTTGAGCCATTCTGGACATGTTTTGCTGAGGGATTTGGACCTTTCGACTTTGAAAAGGTAGGGAGCTAGCTTGTATTAATTCTTGCTCTGCTTTTCTTTGTATTTTTGGTGAGAAAAGGCTGAGGTAGTCATGCTGCTTTCTTCTGCCCATGTTTGCAATCTTTTCCATTGCTCTGCAGGCAAGAACAGGGTGGATTTCTCTTGCTGATTATGTTTGTCTGTTTGCATTTTCCTCCCATTGCACCTTGGGTAGGAATAGGCTGGGGTAGTCTTGCTAGATTCTCTTGTCCATGTTTGCATTGCACTGCAGGGGAGGTGTTCTGGAGGGGGTGTTCCAGCAGTGCAGGCCTTTAAAGTGCACTTTATAAAGAGGTCAGGAACCCTGCCCCCAGTTTGGATTATGGATTAATTGGTTTCCAGTTCATTTCAATGGAGAACCACGTTTTGGATAATATTTTTTTTTCAGATAACAAATTGCCTCTGATAACGAATTAAATTCGTTATCAGAGGCACCACTGTATATTAATCTCAGCACTTGACATAAAAAGAACAAAACCAGACTTCTGTTTCAAAGTCAATGGATGTTTTGCTGATCCTTCAAAGACTGCACAGAGGTGGTGGAACTGAATTTAAAAAGTACATCTGTATTGATTGTGTTGTAGATGTAAATACATAAGACCATTTAATTTTCCG
Organism: Phrynocephalus versicolor; assembly: GCA_023846285.1. Lineage (NCBI taxonomy): Eukaryota > Metazoa > Chordata > Lepidosauria > Squamata > Agamidae > Phrynocephalus > Phrynocephalus versicolor. Next base: position 1,708,710 of record JAHTLZ010000073.1, on the reverse strand, counting down.
ACCTTCAAAATCAAGGAACATCTCTCTTCTACCACATTCATGAATTGAGTTGATGTAAAATCCAGAATAATTCAACAACCATCAATTTGTAATAATTTGATTAAGTATCAAATGATAGAACACTCAAGAGACCAAATCCTACACTCCTTATCTTGTAAAGCTTTATTAAGCAGAAGAAAGGTTCATACAACAAAAGGGTACAACACCATTTACAATACAGTAATCCCCCGCCTATCGCGGGGGTTAGGGACCTGACCCGACCTGCGATAATTGAAAATCTGTGATATGCAGATGTGGGGTCAGGTTGGGACTGGGAGGGGGGCTCTCTGAGGCCTTCTACACTTACCTGAGGCCTGGTACTGCTCCGATCGGGCCTCTGGCAGGCTTCCCGGGCCTGTCAGAGTCTCAGAAATGGTTTCCAGTTATCCAAAAGTCATTTCTGGTTTTCCGGAAGTCACTTCTGGTTTCCTGGAAACCATTTCTGGGGCTTCCAACAGGCCTGGGAAGCCCATCAGAGGCCCGCTCGGGACAGTGCCAGGCCTGGCGTAAGTGCAGGAGGCCTCAAACAGGTCCATGCAGCTTACCCCATGAGGCCTTGCCTTTCATATAATGCAGTCCTATGATATACCGGGACTGCAGTATATGAACCGCAAAATGGCGGGGGACCACTGTATATAAAAATAATCAAGAATGCACGTTTAATGTATTCATTGAACAGTGTTCACCCAGTCATATCAGCTTAAAAGCACTGTACCTCTGTAGAACCTAACCTTTCCACAGTAGTCCTTGATGTGATGTTTATTTAAGACCTTTTCAGTGTCTTATTGAACTGTTCCCTATCTTAATTCAGTTATAACATTTGTTGGATACTGTGTTTAACCTTTGTGCTAAACAAAGTAATATTATTATAAGTAAATTATCAGAGAAGAATCAATATGCTGAACAGGAAACAGTTAATGAAATAAGGTGCATTATCCACTTCAAACTCATTTCTAATTTAAAATTATCACGGAGGGGAATTAATAAATATTTGAATCTTTTCCAGTGCTATTACTTTGTCAGAACAGATACTTCCTTTGAAATAAGTCAAAAATTTGATATTCTATACAGATGTCAGATAAACATAATAGATTTAGTGCTACCAGAAGTACTGGCGGCGGTTGTAATCCTTTAGGAAGTTCTCACATGCAAACACGAATGAAATGAATGCAAAGTGCATTTATTTCACAGGGCACTGAATGGGAACATGTCCCAGTGGACTGCTGCTGCAGTGTTTTCAGGTTAGGCTGCTCAGCAGCCACTCACCTGAACAGGTGGTAGGCAGACTGTACACAAGAATGTCCTAATTCATTTCAGCAGCTGTGCAAGGCAAAAATATTGTATCAGTGTGGGCAAATATATATCGTGTCCGACCAGAGCTCGCCAGGCCTTCCTATCTTCCACTGCCTCCCAGAGTTTGGTCAAATCAAGGTTCATTTTGTTTATGGGATATAGAAAACAAGTTCTACGATACTATGAGCAGGGCCGGCGCTAGGGTTTTTTGCGCCCTAGGCGACGGGTGGGGGCATGGGGCGGGCGGTGGTGGCGGGGGATGGGGCAGCGGGGCAGGGCTGGGCGGTGGGCAGGCGGCGGCAACGGCGGAGCGGGGTGCCGGGCAGCGGCGGCGGGCAGATGGCGACGGGCGGGGGGGACGGATGGTGGTGGCTGGCGCCCCCTGTCCATTTTGGCACCCTAGGCAACTGCCTGGTTCGCCTTCATGGACGCACCGGCCCTGACCATGAGCAAGTTGTTATAGACCTCTCCTTTTAAAAAATCAGAGTAAAGGCCATGCTGGTGAACTTTGTTCTTAAACGTATAATGTGTAGGCACTGTTGGTTGAGGGAAGGGGGTCTCTGAGATCTTTCTCACTGGACTTGAGGTTTAAGAAAAACCTGGCAGATCCATATTCTTAACCTACACTTCTATAAAGTAATTTTAAAAAACATTAAAATATCAATAATTATTTATTACAGCAAAACAGAAGAGAAGTTTGTGGCATATTAGAGACTAATATACTTGCCATGGCAAGTGTGGGGTTAAGCCAAATTTATCATATAAGGTAGGCAGCAAGCATTATGTTTGATGTCACTAATAGAAAACTATGCTAGATGTATCAGCTAGTTCAACAGGTTTTTTTGTTGTTGGTTTTTTTTGGTTTTTTTTTGTTTTGCTTAACAAAAGAGGTTTTCTCCCTCTGATCAAGTGGCTTGCAAAGAGGGAAACAGAACTGCCAACAGATGAAAAAGACATTAAAAATAAACATATACCTTTGTTCAAGTGGAAACACTTATCTGGATCCTGGAAGGCACTTGTCATAGTCAAACTCATCAAGGCACATTTACTTTTCAGGTGATTTACTCTTCACTGAATTGTAACCATTATGCAAAGAATACTAGAAGTCAGCATGCTTCTCTGTGCCCAAAAGTCTACTGATTATGGAAAACTAAATAATTGGCAACATTCTCTGATTGCTTAAGAAAATCATACTATAACTTTTAAAAGGACAAGAAAAAATCCATGAAAAATCAAATACAGTGGTACCTTCTACAAAGGAATTAATTCGTTCCAAATGAAATTCTGTTAAGCAAATTTTCCTTTATACAAATTTCCCATAGGAATGCAATGAAAACGGAGTACTCCTCAATCATGACCATTTTTATGTTGTATGGATTTGCCCCATAGGGGAGTCTGTTAAGCAAATTTCCTCTATCTCCGGAATTTTTTATGTTCTACAGATTTTATGTTATACAAACCATTATGTACGAGGATCCACTGTATCTGCTTTGATTGTCCTCCTCTGCATTTCTAAGCTTCCCCAGGTCTTCAAATAATCTCGATCACTCTTACTAAAATCTTGCTCAGTTAATACTCATTTATTTATTACATTTTTATTGCACCTTGCCTTCACTGAGTTCAAGGCAATTCTTGATTCTCTTAACAATTAACACCATGATAATGGTCAAATCTTCAACCCTTGATCAGATTTCAGATCATAATACATAATATTGTATAGAACACTCGGTAAGGCAAGTATATTGTCCCCTCGTATCGGAGATGGGAAATCTGAGCCCATAAGGCGGTGGCTTCCTCGTGTCCACTAAAATTTACACTAGAAGTAAGAATCCAATGCAAAGATTCTTGATTTATAATTTGGACTCTTGGCCACTATCTCATTCCAACTGTTTACATCATATTTCATTACAAATTATCATATGTGAATAAGATTTGAAAATAAGATGTTTGAGTTTTAAGACGTTTGTTTGTGATAATCATATGCTGTCAAGTCAGTTCTGACTAATGAAGACCCTTTCCAGGGTTTACTAGGTATATTCAGAAGTGGTCTATCGTTTCCTTCGTTGGGTGTACCCTGGGACTGTGCAGCTTGCCCAAGGCCACACAGGTTAGCTTTACTCTGAGGAGGCACAGTGCAGAATTGAACTCCCGACCTCTGGCTCCACAGCTAGATATCATTATCCAGCCACACTTTTGCAGCTCTTACAAAATATTGGTTTGTTTGAATTGAGCGTTTCACATATATACAAAGGTATCATCACTATTTTAAATTTGGTGGGTAGAAATGTACAGAACTATCCTAAGCAATAGAGATGGGGACGAAACGAATTTATTATTCGTTTCGTTAGGGAACAAAACGGATAACGAACTCACCCATCACAGAAAAACGAAATGAAACGGAGCAGAAATTTCCGCTTCATTCTGCTTCATTTTTCGTTTTCCCATAGGAATGCATTGCTAATATTTCCTTCATTTATTTATTTATTTATTTATTTATTTATTTATTGGATTTTTATACCGCCCATCTGGCAGCAAGGTCAGCCTAGCAGCTGATCTGCACTGGCCTGAAGCCAGCACCAAACAGCTGATGCGCAGAGGTTGGGGGAGATTTAAAAAGCCCACTCTTCCCCCCTCCCCATGGGGGGAGAGCAGGCTTTTTAAATTTTACCCCCTCCCAAAGACAGTGCCGAGCAGCCGCTCAGTGCTGGCTCCGGGAGCAGCAAAAAAAAGTTTAAAGAGCCCCCTCTCCCCCCCACCCTGCTTTTTAAACTTATCTTCCAGAGCTGGGCAGCCCAGGAGGGCTCCCCACAGGAGCAGGGGAGCCCTCCCGGGCCAGCCAGCTCTGGAAGCATTCTCCCAGCCGGCTTGTTGGTGGCTCCGGTGGCACCCGGCCCTGGGGGGGGGCTCCCCGCGGCCATGGACCAGCTTGTCAGTGCTGGCCCCAAGCCAGTGCCTCAAAAAGCCCCTGCCATGCCACAGCTGCCCCAGGATTGCCACTGCCACCACCGGTAAGTCAGACTCGAACCGGTACGGCTGGTTTCGGGTTTGTACGATTTTTTAAAAAAATATATTTTTGTACGAATTTTTTAAAAAAAATTCGTACAAACCCGAACCAAGGGTGGGCCCAAAACAGAATAAACCGAACCATCGGTTTTCTGTTTTGTGCCCACCTCTGCTAAGCAACTCTTTGAACAGGGCAGGTTCTGCTTTATGGAAGAATTGAGCACACCCATCAGTGAGCCTGTGAAGACTGTTCTGGTATGCTTCAATTTTCAGAAGCTCACATGCAGGTTGAAATTTCTCCTAGCAGTTGGCATGGTTTTTACATTGGATGAATCTCATGCTGCACCTTTTGCTCTCAAAGCTACCTTCTTACATATAACATCTGTAATGTTATATGTAAGCCTGCATATTGTAATTAAAAAGTGTAAACCGCCCAGAGACTACTTGAAGTGGTAGGGGGCGGTGTATAAGCAGAACACTTTGCTTTTTGCTTTTAAAGCAAAAATAATATGCTTCAATTTTGAAGTGCTGCCATATAACACGGCAAGATTACAGTATCCGTGTGCTGAAGACTAGCAGAAGGTTCTAAATGCCCTTCTTGTTAATTAACATTTTCTCTAATCAACACACGTGAAAATGCACACAGAACTTACATGATTTGCCCCCCAGCATATTACATTCGTATATTGGGAGACAAGTTCACATAAAGTTCTGTTTAATAAAAAGGCTGGATGCATTTGTTTATTCTCTGGTAGATATATGGGACCTATCAGAAGGGACATCAAACTGTTCAGATTCTAAGTTTAATCACTACTGGAGAGGCTAATGTGTCAGTGCACAGGGCATGTACAACTTATACAAAGATCCTCTTAAGTCACACAGTTATTGTGGCCCAAATGCAAACTACCAAAACTGGGCAGGGCAGGAAGTAGTATCACAACAGTAGCAATAAGCTGTGTTAATGGTAATTCTTTTGCGGAAGAAATCTGAAATCTGTGCTTTCAGATTTGCAGTTTGAATGCTACTTTTGCTTTTCTAAGCATGTCCAGACCGACATTAGTCTACATTTCATTTCATCCTAGCATCTCAGCAAAGTCTCCTGTTCCCCATGGAGATGCGATTGCCATGGCACAATCCACTACCGCTACTGCTTTGAAAATGAAGGGCAAGCACCAACAGATATAATGGCTTTTTCTTCACAAAATATCTTGCAAGCACATTACATACAAAGTAGAGATCGGCATGAAATGAACAATTTTTTGTTTCCGTCTTCGTTTTTTCATTTCGTTACGCAACGAAACAACAAACGAATTTTGTCTCTAAAATGAAACGAAACGAACAGAAACACCGGAAATTTTGCCGTGCGTTTCGTTTCCGTTACTGCAATACAAGTGAATTGCTTAAAATCCTAAAAAAAATCACAAAAAATTGAAATAAATGGTAATGAAATGGTAACAAAATGAACGAAAACGAAAATGAATTTTTTGCAAAAATTCACGAAAAACGGAAACAAACCAAAACGGACCCTCCAAACGACAAACAACAAACGAAATGCCCATCTCTAATACAAAGCATTCCATCAACCTCTCCTTTTTCTGTACTGGGATTGTTTCTGAAGGGACTGAGCGTATTCCTTGTATTTTAAAAAAACCAGAACCATATCGCAGCTCCCTAAGAATCCAACAAATTTCCACATAGCACAGTAAGGAGCAACTGCTATCACGGTTCAGCACTCTATCATCGAAAGGCTGACATGGCATGAAAAGAAGTAGTCCATACATTCTGCTTGAGAGTCCAACGGAACTGTGCTTCATGACTGAAAGAAATCCAAGCCATCACTGAGGCACAACAGGGTCCCAGAGAGAGAATCAGTTGGGCTGTAAGGAAGGCTAAGTTACATATAGGATATACAGTAGTACATAGTAATGCATGCCTAGATAGTTTTGTTATTTTGCATTTTTTCTGTGATCGCTTCCATATTACACAATGGAGTGACGGCATGCTTCTGAAGGACTTCACACAGAGTGCCCACTAGAAAATAATTAAGAGGAACTCTTTATTTATTAATTAATCAGCTAACTGTAGCTAGACCTACTACCAACAAATGACTTAAGATCCTGATTTCACCTTTGTCTTTTTGTGATATGGCCTCTTTCACCCCCTATCCCCTTTTATATGTGAATAGATTTTATTCATAAAAATGGGCCAAAAGAAAATTTGGTTGACTGCTATATTTGTAAAATATTGATCAATCCCACTAATTTATAAGATAATGCACTGGCTATCATATAACCAGCCCAATCATAAAAACTTTATATATCTTATAGTACTATTTTATTGCTACTTGACTCAGGAATAGGCTTATGTCTTATACAATATGACATAAATATTATTGGTAGATGTTTGGAAAAATTATTCCAAATAGATTTGTCACTTTTCATGTATGATCTGATCAGAAAATGTGACTTCACCTGCAAATCTCTCGTTCTTATTCTGTATTCCTTACTCTTTCTTTTTTCCATTTAAAATAAAAACAGTACAAGAAATGCCTAATAGGGAGAAAGTTTCAATTTAACAACATCTCCATCCAAGCTCAGGAACACAACAGAACAGATGGAAATCAAACTGTGGCTCTTGGCACCGAATTTTCTTGTTTCATTAAAACAGCTGGATCATTGATTCTCTTGATTTTCCAACTCCGACCCATTTAACTAAAGAGGAAACAAATAAATAAATGGAGCAATTACTTGGACAGTATAAAATTTCACAAAAACTATTTTAGACAGCAGTCCTAATGCATAGATTCCAAAATTACAGTCTTAAAAAGCAAGTACATTTAGAAGTGCAGTGCAATAACAAGTAGCATGCAAGTACTCCAACCGGGATAGAAATTAAATTGAGAGTTGCCTATGTATGTTTTGATGATATGACAATTTATTCTTGCACAGTGGACCCTTGTATAAAAATGGTTTGTATAACATAAAATCTGTACAACATAAAATATTCTGGAGATAGGGAAAATTTGCTTAACAGAAACGCCTATGGGGCGAATCCGTACAACATAAAAATAGGATCACTCTGTTTTCAATGCATTCCTATGGGAAATTTGTATAAAGAAAATTTTGCTTAACAGAATTTCATTTGGAATGAATTAATTCCTTTATACAAGGTACCATTGTATTTCATCTTCCATGCAAAGCTTTAAAACTGAAAAAAAGAAAGTCCCCAAATTATGCCATAAGCATGGACAAACCAATTTAATTTAGGTAAAGTGTATTTTTCTAGCCCAGGAAGTCCTAGCATTTTGGGGACCAGAAGATTGTGGTGGATTAAGTAATCTCATATCTGCAAGCCTAGCTTTCTTTGTCTTTTTTTCCTATTGTCACTTGTCAAGCTTCCATAGTTTGATTATCTTCTTTCCCTGTTATTGAATCCCTGTAAAAAGCATAGTTCACATTTTGGTGCCAACCCAGCACCAGTGAAATTTAAACACCTTTCTGCTTATAACTAGTCTCCATTTTTATATTATATTCTTCAACATAGCTAGCCAGTCAGTAAAATTAACTAAGGGAAGTCTCCTGTTCTCTCACATTGTTAAATAGAAGCATGAGTGTTTTACAGATAAATATATGAAACACTGGGAAAGGGAGATTTTCCCCCTGCTACACACAGTGGGGAGCCATGTACCTTTTGGGGTAAGTGAACAGCAATTGTATGACTGTACTATGGACAGCTCTCAGAAGGGGAGGAGTGGGAAGAAGGTCCCCCCACCATTACAGTAAGATTTCTTGTGTTCCATTTTTACACTTGAATAGAAATACAGTTGCATCCAACTACGAAATTAATCCATTCCAATGGCATTTTCTTAACTTGAAATTTTTGTACCTCGAAACAGGGTTTCCCATAGAAATGCCTTGGAAATGGATTAATTCATTCCAAGTGGGAAATCATCCCCCTGAATGCAAAAAGCACAGTAACAGGCATGCAAATAACAGAAGCTCTGCTACCTGCATTTAAAAGTTCCCAAAATGGTGCCAAATAGTTCCAGAATGTTTCCAAAACAGGCACTTCATGCAGGTCATTGAAAAACAAGAGCCCCGGTTCTCAGCTTCCCTTTTTCAAAATGGCTCCTTCTTTCCAATCATAGCACTGTAGTGGAGATGGCCGCAAGATGGCAGTATTGCCATTGCAAATAAACAGGAGCCATTTTGAAAAGGAACCTTTACTTTCTGGTTCCCTTTTGTAACATGAAAAAAACAGGGCTAAATTTTCATATTTAAAGCATCCCGATTCCCACAGATTTCCCTTCATAAGCCAAATTTTTCATAATTATGGGCATTCGTACCTCGAGATACCCCTCTACTGATTTCAGATGAAATCACCAAAAAGATAAAGACTCTTTCTGACAAACCAAAATAATAAGGTTCTACCATGCAGCATGTTAGATAAATGGCATACCCAATAGGAAACAAAAAGATACGTACCTGGGACCCCAACATGATTTTCCACAAACCGGATGTAATTCTGTGCCTTAGGTGGCAGTTCTTCCCATTTTCTGGCACTTGTTGTGTCACTCTTCCATCCAGGCATGGTTTCATATTCCACCTCCACTTTTTGCAGAATTTCCTGGTTAGCTTCATAAGTCAGACAAAATGACATAACCGTTATATGTGAATACAAATCTTATTTTTTTCATTGACAGGATTCTAAATGTAATGGACTAAACTTGCAATTTAAAAAAATAGCCATCTGAAATTAAACACTGAACAAGCTGACATTAAACAATACATTCATTGCTCCTTTGAAGAGCCACGTGGCGCAGTGGTTAAATGCTTGTATATAAGCAGAACACTTTGCTTTGCTTTGGACAGAATGTGTAGAGAAGTTGGTACTGTTTACAAATTTATCACACTAATTTTATTTATTTATTTATTTATTATGAGATTTGTATCCCGCCCATCTTCCCGTAGGAATTCTGGGCGGCTTACAATAGGCCGATCAATTCAGCCAAGAAACAGAACAAAGCACACTACACAACAATTTAAAAACAAAATACGCACCCCAGCATAAACATTGAGCTGAAAAAACTTGAAACTTAAGCTTAAACAGATGGTGGAAAGAGAAAAAAATGTAAATTCAAAGTGAATTCTTGATACATGTGGTCTATCCATTGGGCAGGCACCAGTTCTGCATTTTTAAAAAACATTCTTTAAAAAATGTATGGCAGGAAACCTCATACTCGCTGCTTTGTCAAAAGTTAATTCTCAAAACATACCTGGAAAATAAGGGATTCTCTTTCCACCCAGCTTGTAAGCAAAACCAATTTTGATTTCATCAAGGACATCCAGAATATCCAGTTTTGTTAATGCTAGACTGCCCAGAAAACATTAGAGAGAGTTACACATTGAATAAGTCCTCACTCAATAGTCCCTTCAATAACTCCCACCTGATTTTATGTTTCGCCCTAAACACATCCCAACAGAATTACTTAAGATGATCTCAGATAATCACAGCAATACATTATGACATATAGCCACTGACATAAAGAAGAGCATATAAACAGTTATAAATCATACAGCTGGTGAGAATATATGTATGTTTTACACTGGGATTTAGAATATATACCGTATGTCAAATGAAAGCTTGGCACTGATTCCCATGCATTTTTGAAGTGTGAATTCATTGTAGGTGGGTATACATTTTCATTTATTTTCAACTTTCAGGCATATTATGCTTAAACTTCAAGAATTAATTAGAAAACTGCCTTCACTGCAGGCCCACTGTGATAGTAATTTTTCCCACCAGACCAAGGGAACACAGTAATACCCTAATATTATATCTTCATTGATTATCATGGGATTAGGGATCTGACCCAATCCGCAATAAAGGGAAATCCGCATTAAGTGGATGCTGGGACAGGTTGGGTTTGGGGGGCCTGTTTGGGGCCTCCTGCACTTACTTCCAGGTCTGACGCTGCCTCGAACGGGCTTCCTGGGCTTGTTGGAGGCCCCAGAAGTGGTTTCTGGTGAACCCGACTTATGGTTCGCTGGAAACCACTACTGGGGCCTCCGACAGGCCCGGGAAGCCCATCAGAGGCCCACCCAGGGCAGTGCCAGGCCTGGGGTAAGTGCAGGAGGCCCCAAACAGGGCCACATAGCTTGCCCCAGGAGCCCTTGCCTTTATATATGGCATTCCTGCAACATACTGGGACTGCAGTATATCACTGCAATATGGCGGGGGATGACTATAAGCCAAGAAGCTGCAGGCACCCTTCCTTCAAAATCTCCTCTCTAAAGAATGTATTCTCACTGCCCTTCACCACAATGAAGACATAATATTACTATTTTCTTTTTATTAATGCTAACTGGCTTTCTATTTCAGCAAAGTTTGAAGCACAAAGTTTATCCCTTCTCTCCTCAGATCTTTCCAAGCCAGGAAGCAACTCTCTGTTCAAGCAGCAGTAGATATGTACCCTGCTCTAGATACTCTCATTCTACCTGGCTCTTACATAATTTAATTACAGCAATCCATGTTTATATACTACAATCTTATCATTAAAAAAAGTAAAACCCCATCACAGGTGGATATTATCCCCCTTTGTGATAATTATTATCCTTATCAACAGAATACTAGGCTGTTCTGGTCTTAATGTTACCTACATATTGGTATTCCAGAGAGCAAAATGTTCCAAGTGTAGCCCAAAATCTGTGATGCTTACGCAGTGAATCCGTTGATCATATGAGCATATCTCAGAATGACAAGGTCAAGCCAACCACAGCGCCTTTTTCTGCCTGTGGTCACTCCCCATTCGTGGCCTCGAGACTGTAAGAGATCTCCAATTTCCTGCCATGGATAAAAATACCCATTAGGTGTCATCAGTAGCATTAATCCTCAGTAATCAATGGGCACAACAGCTGACAGAATAATCCTATGAGAGTCATGGAAACATCTGAGGCAGATGTTTCCATGACTCTCTAATGGAACCTTCTCCAATCCTATCTATTTCCTGGTTCCCCTTTTTCCCACCTTCCAGCTGCATCAACCTTCTGAACTACAGTGTTAGAAGGGACCTGATGGATCATCAAGGCAAGCCTCTCTCAAGGAGACACGGTAGAACTGGAGGTGCTGGGCTTGTGGTCAATTGAAAGGTTAGCAGTTAGATCCGCACAACAAGGCAAGTCCCGTTGCTTGTACCAGCTCCTGCCAACCAAACAGTCTGAAAACACATACAATGCAAGTAGATGAATAGGTACCACTTTGGTGGGAAAGGAACAGCATTCTGAAATGCTTGCACATTTAGTCATGCTGGCCACATGTCAGTCTTTGGCTTACATAAAAAGATGAGTACCGGCCCCTCGAGTTGGAAACCACTGGACTTAATTGCCAAGGGGACCTTTACCTTGACACTCTCTACATCTTTTCTTGAATTGTTCTGACTTGGCAATAAATATCCATGCCTTAGCTACATTGTCGAATCATAGAGTTGGGCCATCCCATCCAAGCCAACCCCCTGCCATGCAGGAACCCCCATCACAGTATTTCCAACAGATGGCCATCCAGCAATATATACTATAAGTGAGTTATCCTTGGAGATGATCCAGAAACTTCAATTCAGAAAAAATAGCATAGGCGATTACTACATGAAATGAAGATCCTACCAGGTAGAGATCTTTTATCTATGAATTGCCTCAATGGTTTTAAATAGTTTTGCATTCTTCTGCATTGCCTAAATATTAAAAATAACAACATACAAGAGAATGGAAGAATCCAATGCTTAACAATGCTCATTTCTCATTTGTTTTTATCTGTTTTCCTTCTAATCATACAGACAGTGTCTGATAGTTCTCTATGGTGCCCACTGTTTCTTTCATGTGATTGAAAGTTCACCCATCACTGAATTGGTCTCCATCAGTCACGAGCTACATACGTGAAAAACACCTACAGAATAAGAACTCCAAATTGAGAGAACCAAGCATTTAGTAAGAGTACTGACAGAAAAAAGAATAAAGGTACAGTATTTGATAACAAAGACACATTTCAGGATTGCCATGGAACAGAACTGTGAATCATGTACATTAAGAAAATCAAAGCAAGATATTAAGTAGTCTCTCTTATGGCTGCATTTCTTCCCTAGGAATGAAGCTTAACATTTCTGTTCAGTCTGTTTGGATTACTTTATCCCAAGATAAAATATCGCCCTTTAGCATAATCTTGGCTAGAATATATGGGCAAAAGTGACCTTCACAGTGTTGCAACATTTTGTTAGGCTCCCTTTATTTGTTCAGCTTTGCTATCAGAGAACATACATTTATCTGTTCAGTGGGGAAGGCGCCTATTCCCACTCTTGTTGTGTAGGCCTTCACAACACCATAAACTTCTCCAACATGCTGAGGAGGAATACCAAGACCAGTGCAGACGCCTCCCGCAGTGCAGTTTGAGGACGTCACGAAAGGATATGTGCCTACCAAAACAAAACAATTGAACAGAAATGTTAGATAAATTGTACTTTTAAAAAAGATCTGAAATAACACCTTGCCTGATTTCAAGGTGCCTTTCATACATATTGTTAGGCACTTCAGGGAAACTTACACAATGCAGCTAAAGCATTACTGATCATAACCAGTAATGAACTCAGTGAAGGCATGTACAGTGGACCCTTGTATAACAAACGGTTTGTATAACATAATATCTATACAACATAAAAAATTCCGGAAATAGGGGAAATTTGCTTAACAGAATCGCCTGTGGGGCGAATCCGTACAACATAAAAATGGTCGCGATTAGGGATTACTCTGTTTTCAATGCATTCCTATGGGAAATTTGTATAAAGCAAAATTTGCTTAACATGATTTCATTTGGAACGAATTAATTCCTTTATACAAGTTACCACTGTATTCCCCTGACCAGGAGTTACGGTGATGCTCCTAGCCCAGTGTCTACCTGCACTTGAGGCAGGAGGTTACTCTTGTTAAATCAGGAAAATCAGAGAGGAAATTAGATGAAGATTTTCAGGAGACAGACAAGTACAGGGCAACATACCAAAGTCAATGTCCAGTAGGGCTGCATTGGCACCCTCCACAAGAATTTTCTTTGGAGACCCATGCAGTGCTTCATACATAAAATAAACACCATCTCGGACCATTGGTCTTATCTTTTCAGCATAGCCCTGCAAGATTTAATACATACTCAGTGATAAGCCAACATAAAACAATACTAAAAGTCAAACCAGAGACTGTTAGGGAAAGGCAAATTTATCCAGATTAAAGTTAAAATAGTTTTTTTTGAAGGCCAGTTTGCAGATTGAGCAAATCTGTTGAGCTGTGCGGTGCAATACCATAACTGTTAAATATGCATCTACTATCTCATGAATACACCCTAATTGCAATGACTTCAAGTTGGCTTTTGGAATTCACAAATCATACACTTAACAGAGCTTGCCATTTCAACATTATAAGTGGCACAGCTCAAGACTGTGTATCTTCTATTTATGCATTACAAAAAGCCCTGCCATAATTGCCTACATTTATGATCACACTATTGTGCCTTAAAGCTGTAGAGGATACTATGCATAGCACTATCTGGAACCTCCCAAAAGCAGGATTTCCCACACAGTGTCTTTAAAACCTACCAAAAAGAGAGAGTCTCCCAGAGGTAGAGTTACTGCTACACAATTTGTGAACTGTCCCTGAATTGAAATCTAGGCAGTGCTATTCAAGCCACACACTTTAATTATTCAAAGGCAAAGAGACTAATGGCAAACCTTAAAGCCTAGGTCATCCAAACAAAACAATAGAGGTGTCATACTCTGTGCATCTCTTATGCACAGGATGGTTAACATATGAAAACACATCACTTGCTATCTTTTTGATGACTAACAGCTGAAGATAATCCTTTGATGCAACTGATCTGAATTTTAACAAATGCAAATAAATCTATTGCAATCAGATGGTGGTCATAAATGTGCAAATTTACCTAGTTTATTTGATAAACTAGTAGTCACAAACCTGTTGCTTGGTGTAGAAAGTTACACTTGAGCAGGTCCACTGAATCAATGAGGATTTAAGGAGTCAACTTCACCATAAAGTCTATGATTCAAATGGCCTTACACTAACTCTGATTTACAATGCTAAAGTAAGTCACACTTAGAGTAGGCCCATTTTAATCAGTTGAACTTGGCTTACTAAGTCTCCATCAATTTAATAGGCCTGCTCTGGTGTGATTTATTTCATAAGCAACAGGATTTTGGCCATGATTACTTAACTCACATTCATCTCTCATCGGCAGGGTTCACCACAGGAGAGACATTGCTGTACGTTGTCACTCTAACCATGGAGTAGTACTGTACTATCAACAAGCTGTTCCTGAGCATTTAGACACTGCACTCTACTACATGACCTTTTCCACTGAAAAATTAAAATATCCTTACATAAATGCAAGAGTGCAATATATGCTTGCACTTACCGTGTGCATAGCATCAAATTGACTTTTAAATTCCATCTCAAACCCTTTTCACATTCGTATTTTCTTTGTTATTTCTAGCAAATATGTAACAAGGACATATTATGTTAGGTCATATTGATTTATATTCTTTGTCGAAACTGCAATTTGTTCCTATCTCAATTCAAAGTCTTAACCGAGGAGTGCTAGAAATTTACCTTTAGTTTTTTCAGCTGACCTTCTACATCAATTTCTAAAGAAGGAAACATTGACTTGTACTGATGTGCCAAGTTCTTAAATCTGTAAAAAAAGGGCAACAAAACACATGCAAACATTATTTATTTATTTATTTATTTATTTATTTATTTATTTATTTCTATACCATCCATCTTCCCAAAGGAACTCCAGGAGGTTAAAAATCAAAGAGAAACAAAGAAAACAAAATCACATAGTAAAATAGATAGCAGAAATAAGTACAGTGGACCCTTGTATAACAAACAACTTGTATAACATAAAATTTGTACAACATAAAAAATTCCGGAGATAGGGGAAATTTGCTTAACATAATCGCCTATGGGGAGAATCCATATAACATAAAACTGGGATCACTCCGTTTTCAATGCATTCCTATGGGAATTTGTATAAAGGAAAATTTGCTTAACATAATTTCATTTGGAACAAATTAATTCCTTTATACAAGGTACCACTGTACTTGGCAAGATGGCGGGGGGGGGAACTAAAGATTGCCAAATGCCTCTCTAAAAAGGAAGGTCTTTAACACTTTTTTAAAGGCAGGCAGGGACTGAACTAGGTGTATCTCACTTGGCAGATGGTTCCAGAGCGAAGGGCCAGCCAGAGAGAAAGCTCGGTTTCAAGTTATCGATTTCCGAGCCTCACTGGGCGTGGCCACCCAAAGTGAGAAGGCCTGCAATGTTCTGGCGGGTTGGGCTTCAGCTGATATTTGGGAGATCCACTCTGCCAGGCATTCAGGTCCCAAGCTGTAGAGGGTTTTGTACATCAAAACCAGGACCTTGACTCTTACTCGGGATTCAACAGGCAACCAATGCAGGTGAGCCAGAACTGGGGTGATGCAGCCATATCTGCCTGCAGCAACCACCAGTCTGGCTGCTGCATTTTGGACCCGCTGAAGTCTCTGAATAAGAGTCAAGGGCAACCCCACGTCAAGAGTGTTGCAATAATCTATCCTCGAGATCACGAGTGCCTGCAAAACTCTTCTCAGGGAAATCTCGTCCAGGTACGGGTGAATCTATGCAATCTGCCAAAGATGAAAACAGGCAGTCCTGGAAACAGCCATCACCTGGGTTTCCAGGGATAATGCCAGATCCAAGACCATGCCCAGATTCATAACTCTGACCCTCCATACTGGGGAGAGGGCCACTGTACCCGGCAGAGGATGCCCCAAAGAACATAACCTCGGTCTTCTCCAGGTTGAGTATAAGCCTGTTAGCCCTGGTCCATTCCATGACTACATCCAGGCACAAGTCAAGGGTCTGCACCGCCTCCACTGTAGAGGTGGTAAAGGAGAAAGAGCTGTGTGTCACCCGCATATTGATGATAGCAGACTCTAAATCTCCAAATGACCTCAGCCAATGTTGAACAGCATTGGGGAGATTGTCGACCCCTGGGGCATCCCAAAAAGGAGCATCCAAGGGGCCGACAACTCTTCCCGCAGCTGAACACGCTGGAGTCTGCCTCCATGAAAGGACCGGAGCCAGGAGAAAGCTGTGCCTCCCATCCCCACCTCGGAAAGCCCACCCAGGAAGATACCATGGTTGATGGTACCAAAGGCCATTGACAGATCCAGGAGGACCAACAGGGCAGAGCATTCCCCGTCACCCCCCCCCTCCGGAGGAGGTCATCTTGCAGTGTGACCAGGGAGGTCTTAGTCCCTCGACACAGCCTGACCCAGACTGGAATGGATCCACAACATGACCCTCCTCCAAGAACGACTGGAGCCAGGCGGCTACCCTCTCAATCACCTTGCCCAAGAAGGGAACATTGGCAATCGGATTATAGTTTGGCAAGTTGTCCGATGCCAGGCCAGATTTCTTTAAAGTGGGCTTCAGGCGAGTTGAAAAATCCCTTCCCTGAAGGATGTAGTGGAGATAGCAGAAACCCACTCAGGCATGCTCCCTCTGGCTGACTTAATAAGCCAGGACGTGCAAGGGTCAAAGGGGGAAGCCGCTAGCCTACAATGAGCCAGCACCCTGGAGGCGTTAGCTATCAGTACATGCCCAAACTCAACCAGACAAGGAGACCAAGAGGGTGCAGGACTCGGGATACACGAGGAAACGTTAGAACAACCAGAGTCTAGATTGGCCTGGATGGCCTCAACTTTAGTTCTAATAATGGCTGCAAATGACTCACTAGTTAAATCACTAGGAGAAGGCCTAGACCAGTGATGGCGAACCTATGGCATGGGTGCCAAAGGTGGTACTTGGAGCACTTTCTGTGGGCACCCAACATTGCCCATTAATAGTCACCTTCATACAGGTTAAATGACTGTATTGGCACTTTGCAAATAAAAAGTTAGTGGGTTTTGAATTGCAGTTTGGGCACTTGGTCTCTAAAAGGTTCGCCATCACTGGCCTAGACTGACCAGAGTTGGTGAGGTCCCGAATCACACGGAATAACTCCGCCTGGCAGTTCAAGGCCTCACCAATTCTAAGGGAGGCATAAGATATTTTAGCCTTCCTGACCGCATGAACGTAGCGCCTGGTCAGTACACAAACAGCAGCCTGATTAATTACCGACTGATCCTTTCTCCATCTGCTCTTGAATCTTCTTCATTCTTGCTTCATCACTCTCAGTTCAGCTGTGAACAACAGTGAAGAGCAAGCTCCACAGCAAAGAAGACACTTTGGGGCGATCCGATCAACAGCCTGGGAAACGTCCTCATGCCACCTCTCCACCAGGGCTTCTACCAGAGCATCAGCCAGACTGCCAGGAAGCTCCCCAAAGGCTTCCAAGAACCGGTCAGGGTCCAGAAGCCTACAGGGGCAGGCCCCAATAAGGGGCCGAGGCTCCCCACAGGGTGAGGCAGCAATCAACAAGGGAAAAGACAGCAGATAGTGATCTGACCCTGATGCAGGTTGAGAAACAATCCCCAACCCTCAGACTATGGTCCATCGATGTGGAGGGGAAAAACATGTCCAAGGTATGCCCTGCTCTATGGATGGGGCAAACAACATGCTGGGACAGATTCATGGAGGCCATGGACTCCACGAAATCTAAAGCCGCTCGAGTCTCTCTCTCTCTCTAACCCTTTGATTATCAATTGCAAATAACATGAGACTGGAAGTTCTCAACCAAAGGTACAAAAAGTGGACACAACGGACCAATCCTCAGTTAGGAAAGATGGTCTGAGCTGCATTCTACTAAAAACTAGGAAAAAATTGATATGCCCCTCTTTCAAAAATAGGTACATTTGAAAGAGCAGCATTTATTCAATTGTACCTGATAGGGTCAACTTTCCTGTGCTAAAACAGTTTACAGGAAAAGTTGTCCATGAAAAATAGAAAATTCCCACCCAGAGAGTATCACCCTCCTTGCATGGTTACCTTGAAGAAAATTCATCAAAATCTGAAAGAAGATCGCAGATCCGAAGGCCTGTCCGGGCAGCTTTGGAAGAATAGGTTGGTCCAATCCCTTTCTTTGTTGTGCCAATGCTAGTGATGAAAGAAAAGAAATGAATGGGCCAATAAGTCTTACTCAAACATTTTAAAATGGTTCTTAAAAGAGATTTTTGAAAGTATAGTTTTCACTTAACAACTGAAACTCTAACATAGTACAGAGGTTTCCACCCACTGGTCAGAAACCTGTTGGTTAGTTACAGTGGCATAAGTGCACGGATGTCAAACAGGAACAGCCAATTGCTACAAGTTAATTAGCTAGTGTTTGTAACTCCATCACACATCAGTTGCATTAGTTGGTTCACAACAAAACATATGAGCAACCCACTAATAGCTAGCACTACACCACTGCAATTTATACCATTGCACTTACGCTAGTACATGTAGCACATTTATTTATTTTATTTATTTATTTATTGCATTTATACCCCGCTTATCTACAATATGTACTCTAAGCGGCTTACAAAACATCGGGCCTCAATAGCCATAAATTACAAAAAAACAAAAATAAAACAAATAATAATAACACTAAGCAAAGTGTTATTTATTTAGTGATTCTGCTTCAGACAAATGTTTCAGATGGAGGGAAATATTCATCCCACTTATTGTGTAACAAGAGTCTTTAAGGCTGAGATCCATTTCCCTTCATCTTATTTTAAAAATATATATTTGTACAACTTTCCTTCTCCCCTGTGGCTGGGCAGGTACAATGGAATGTGGGTTTTTTGCATTTTGAGGGGAAACAAGAAGGTTGTATGGAAAAGGGGATTCTGATAGATGAATTCATCTTTCAAGTGTGAAATGATGGGTAAAGTATCATCATTACAATGAGGTACCACTAAGTTACGGTGGTGTGTGTGTGTGTTGTGTCGTTATAGTCGTGACCGACTCTTTGTGACCCTATGTTCGTGCAGTTTTCTTGGCAGGGATACTGGAGTGGCTTGCCAGTTCCTACTCCCAGCGCCTACAGCACCTGGTATTCCCTGGTGGTCGCCCATCCAAGTACTAACCAGGGCCGACCCTGCTTAGCTTCCAAAATCAGGCGAGATCGGATGTGCTTCGGGCATCTAGGCAGCTAAGTACAGTGGCACCTCAGTTTAAGTAATTAATTCATTCTCCAGACATTTTGTATTGCGAATAAATCTTAAACCAAAGCACAGTTTTCCATAGGAATGCACTGAAAACCAATTAATCTGTTCCAGAGGTCAGAAAAAAGGCAAACTGAGGCATTCTGTTTAAAATTTTCTTAAACCAAGGCATCCACTTTTTCAATAATTTCTATTTTTAAACCAAGTTTTACTTCAACCGAGGCATTCTTAAACTGAGGTACCACTGTATAATGTTCCATGAAACTGGTCAAGATAGCCTCTTATTTCTCTTCTCTCCCTTTTGCTGCAAGCAAATACAGTAGTGGCAGCACCAGTGCTGTGTTCATGCCTTAGATCAGGCTGAGCACAAAAGTGAGCTCTAGTCCGATCCCCATTTCCTAAACCATCAAGTGCTTCCTAACCAGTTGTTCGGTGCTGTCTGTCTGCCAGCATCCTGTACCTTTCTTAATGCCTTCTTTTTCTTTTCCATTTCTCATCCACCAGGGGGCCAGTCACACATCTTTCTGTCCTTCAGTTACGAGGTGTTGGTTCTTCAGTTACATAGTGCAATTCATGGTTTCAGAAAATGCACCAGCACCCTATCTTTTTCACATTAATATGGAACAAACTTTGCACAGGGATGGAAAGCAGCATGTACAAAGTTGGATTTTAATGCCAAAATGTGTGTAGTAGTCTCAGAAGTCAGTCAATTCTGAGACTACTATGAGTTTGCTTGGTTTATTTTTATGACCTCACTACCAGATCTTTCAGAGCTGTTCTGAATAGGTCAGCTGGGTATCACTTTCCAGCTCACTGACCTATCTAATGTAACATCGGGCACAGAGCACGGCATTGGTGGACTAAAAGAAGCATGAGAATCTCTTTTGAGAGATCAAAACATTTTGTCATCTGCTAGTACTAGCCACCACCAACTCTGTTCATACAGTGGTCTCTCGCCCTTTCACGGTTTATATATTGCAGTCCCGCTATATCGCGGAATCACAGTATATGAAAAAAGGCCCCCCTAGGGTAAGGGGGGAAAGTCCTGTTTCAAGCCTCCCATACTTACCACAGGACTGGAGCTGCCCCGAACAGGCCTGTGAGGGCCTTCCTGGGCCTTCTGGAGGCCCCAAAAGGGCTTCCCTGCGAACCGGAAGTGACTTCCGGATCGCTGAAAATCATTTCTGAGGCCTCCGAGAGCCTTCTAGGCCTGTTGGAGGCCTCAGAAATTATTTCCAGTTTACCGGAAAGTACAAGAGCCCCCAGCTAGGCTCCCCCAGGCCTGACTCAACCTGCATCTGCATATCGCGGATTTTCAATTATCGCGGGTCAGGTCAGGTCCCTAACCCCAGCGATAGGCGGGGGATCACTGTACATTGGATGAATCCATTTTTCCTTAGGGCTACATTTTCCTCATCTTTATGTGCTCAGGCTCAGCTACAGATAAATGGGGGCAAAATCTCCTGCAAAGCAAGAGTACCAAGACAACCAATTGTGGGGGAGTAGAATGGATGGAACATTTTATATGAACACTTTTCTTATTAAACATGCAACATGATGTCTGTAAAAGAGAGACAGATTCCCCCCCACCCCATCCCTCCATTACTACCGCAGCACTAGTTCTAGCAGCAGTAGTGCTGTACGCTGAAAATAAGAATGCAGTAGATCTGTTCGGGTAAAATGGAGCAAGCTGTCTGATCTGCTTTCCTAACTGAAGTTGATTCTCTCCGTCAATACTGTCAGCAACCAATTAAGTGTGGTACGCACCATGCCTAATGTAATCAGCTTCGCTTGGAACGGAAAGAGAAGTCTTATTGATTAGATTTATATTGCACCATTCCTCCAATGAGCTTGAGATACTGTGTTATCCTTACAACCACAACTGTATGAGAGAGGCTGAGAGAATGTGACTGGACTGGCCCCACCTCCTATATTCACTGTATCTCTGGGCTTATCTACACACCTTATGGGCTCCTGTTTATGAGGTGATTCAATTGCTCATTGATTTAGATTAGTTTAACAGATCTAAATATTATTACTGGAAACTCAAATCAATCCATACTACGCCCATTCCATTTCAGGATTATTTCCCCTTGTTTAAAAATAGTGGTTCTTTTTATATTCCAGGTCCTTCCAATCTGTTATCCTAACCTATTCTATTACAGTGGTACCTTGTATAAAGGAATTAATTCGTTCCAAATGAAATTATGTTAAGCAAATGTTCATAGCATTTGTATTTTGTTATTTTCTTTTAGCTTTTTACTTTGTTGTTTATTACTTTACTGTGTATAGTCTATTACCTTTTGTGTTTGTTAACTTTTTTTTTTTTTTTTGGTCTGGTCGCCATGCTGGCAGGGACCCATATCTCAGTGGTGTCTGGCCGTGGGAGATATGCTCTGGGCGGAGGGATCGGTCGGGTAAGAAGAACTGGGGCCAGGCACCTATTGCCTGTCCCTCGTTCTGATCCCTTCGCTCACCACCACGTGCCTGGGTGCCATTCCGCCAGCGCCTCCGACCTGTCCTGCCTCCTGATTAATGCCAGGTCGGTTCATAATAAGACCCCCCTCATCCTTGACTCGATCGTGGATGAGCGAGCCGACCTGGCATGTATTACTGAGACCTGGGTGGGCGCAGAGGGTGGGGCTTCCCTCTCCCTCATGTGCCCCCCTGGGTTTCAGGTGCAGTGGGTGGGCAGATCGGAGGGTAGGGGTGGTGGGGTGGCCATCATTTACAGGGAATCCCTTTACGTTAGCAGTTCTGCAACAATGGTGTGTCCTGGGGTTGAGTGCCTCCATCTATCAGTGGGTCAGCGAGATAAGTTTGGCATTGTGCTGGTGTACCGTGCTCCCTGCAACCCAGCACAATCCCTCCCAGAGATCGCTGAGTTCATCTCGGCTGCTTTGTTGAGATCCCCCCGCCTTTTGGTGGTTGGGGACTTCAACTTGCATGCCGAGGAGGAACTCTCTGGTGTGGCTCTGGAATCCATGGAATCCATGACTTCCATGAACTTATCTCAGCATTTTGTATGCTCCACTCATAGAGCTTGGCCATACCCTAGACCTGGTGTTTTCCTCCATGTCGTCAGATTCGTGTCTGGGGGTCAGGGGTATTTTGCCCCTGCCCGTGTCATGGTCGGACCACCACCTGCGAAAATTTTCCCTGTCGATCACCCCCCTCCCGCCTCGCGGGGAGCGCCGGCCATACATCTGGGGCGGCCCCCGTAGGCTTCTGGACCCTGCCAGGTTCATGGAAGCCCTCGCGGAGCTTTCTGGCGGTCTGGCAGACGATCCGGTCGATGCCCTGGTGGATAGGTGGTATGTGGGAACCACCGGGGCGGTGGACCGGATCTCCCCCAAGCGCCTCCTGCGCTGTGGAGACCACTCTTCTCTGTGGTATACGGCTGAGTTGCGGTCGATGAAACAAGAACGCAGGAGACTGGAGGTCATTTGGAGGACAAGCCGAACGGAAGAGAATAGGGCTGCACTTAAGCAGCTGACTGGCCGCTACCTTCGCACGATCAGGGATGCTAGAAGATCTTATGTCTCCCTGAGAATTGGCGAGACCTTGAACCACCAGGCGGAGTTGTTCCGGGTGGTTCGGGACCTCGCCGATCCCAGTCAGCCGAGGCCTCCTCCTAGTGATTTCACTAGTGAGCAATTCACAGCCCATTTTAGATCTAAAATAGAGGCCATCCGCTCTGACTTGCCCCCCAGTTGCTCTAGCCCACCCTCTGAGATCTCTGCGGCCTCACCCCTCCGTTCTCCCCTCTTGGATGAGTTTGGGCCGGTGTCTCCGGCGGAAGCCTCCAGAGCTATGGCTTGTTGCCGACCAGCGGCCACCCCCTTCAACCCTTGCCCGGCTTGGCTTATTAAATCTGCTGAAGGGAACATGCCTGAGTGGGTTTCCGCTATAGCCACGGCCTCTTTTAGGGAGGGATGCTTCCCTGCCCGTCTTAAGGAGACCGTGGTGAAACCCACTCTTAAAAATCCTGGCATGGCATTGGACGATTTATCCAGATATCGTCCGATTGCCATTGTTCCCTTCCTGGGCAAGGTTGTCAAGAGGGTGGCTGCTGTCAGGCTTCAGTAATATCTGGAGGTAAATCGTATCCTGGACCCCTTCCAGTCTGGATTCAGACCTCTTCGCGGAACCGAGACTGCCCTGGTCGCTCTGCAGGATAACCTCCTCAGGGAGGCTGACAGGGGGTGTTCCTCCCTGTTGGTTCTCCTTGATCTGTCAGCTGCCTTTGATACCGTCGACCATGGTAACCTACTGGTCCGGCTTGCGGAGGCGGGAATTGGTGGACAGGCCCTGGCCTGGCTCCGTTCCTTCCTCGGTGGCCGGACTCAGAGGGTTCAGCTGGGTGATGATTTGTCGGCTCCTTGGACTCTCCCTTGTGGGGTGCCCCAGGGGTCGGCAATCTCACCCATGCTGTTCAATGTTTATATGAGGCCGCTGGGGGAGGTCATCAGGAGATTTGGAGTTCGCTGTCATCAGTACGCTGATAACACGCAGCTCTATCTCTCCTTTTCGTCGTCTGCAGTGGAGGCAGTTCAGTCCCTTGATCTGTGTCTGGAGGCCATTCTGGAATGGACCAGAGATAACCGGCTCAAGCTGAATCTGGAGAAGACGGAGGTTCTGTTCTTCGGGGCGCTCTCGTCTGCATACAATTGCCCCCTCCCTAAGCTGGGGGGTGTTTCCCTCCAGCCTACGGACAGGGCCAGGAATCTGGGCGTGGTCCTGGACTCAGCCCTATCCCTGGAAGTCCAGGTGATGGCTGCTTCCAGGGCCGCTTTTATCCACCTCCGCAGGATCACCCAGATCCGCCAGTACCTCGATGAGTCCTCCCTGAGGACAGTAGTGCAGGCCCTGGTGATCTCCAGGATCGACTACTGCAATGCCCTCTACGTGGGGTTGCCCTTGACCCTGGTCCGGAGGCTACAGCGGGTGCAAAATGCGGCGGCCAGGCTGGTGGTGGGTGCCCGTAGATACGAGCACATCACCCCAGTCCTGGCTCGCTTGCACTGGCTCCCCATTGTCCTCCAGATCAGGTTCAAGGTCTTGGTTTTGACTTTCAAAGCCCTCCACGGCCTGGGACCAGAATACCTGGTGGAGCGTATCTCGCAAAGGTCAACCGGGTCCAGACCCACGAGACTGGCACAGGCGCGCGCACTGAGGGTGGCCACACCCAGAGAGGCGTGGAAATCGCGTACGTGAGACCGCACCTTCTCTGTGGTGGGCCCCATGCTTTGGAATCATCTCCCCAGTGAGCTGCACCTGACAGAGTCCCTGCCCGCCTTCAAGAAGGCCTTGAAGACCCACCTCTTCGGGGAGGCGTTTGGCGACCTTTCCAGTTAGTTAGGGTTTCCCCCCCTTGCTCTATTATGCATGGGTTTTGCCGCCTTCTTGTCCCCCCTGCATTAACTTTGCTTGGGTCTTGCCTTTTGTTTGTGTTTTTTTTATTACCTGTTTTTATTGTTGTTAGCCGCCCAGAGTTCCCAGTGGGAAGATGGGCGGGATACAAGATTAATAAATAAATAAATAAATAAATAATACAAATTTCCCATAGGAATGCATTGAAAGCAGAGTGATCCCATTTTTATGTTGTACAGATTCGCCCCATAGTTAAGCAAATTCCCCCTATCTCTGGAATTTTTATGTTGTACAAATTTTATGTTATACAAACCATTTGTTATACGAGGGTCCACTGTATCTCTAAAAAGCCTAGATCCTATGGGGGAGTGTACAGTTAGAACTCCTGTCAGTTATGGGAATGTCCTCTCCAGCATGGCTGATTCCTTGACCCCTTTAGAAACTTCTTGTCAATATCGAACCTCCCCTTCCTTCTTGCCTTGCACTGAAAGCCTGGCTGGGAACCAGGCAGAATTGACAAAGCTAGACCCTTTTCCTTGTGCATTTACCAATGTACTGACGCCCCACAGCTTCTTGCTCTGCTTTGAAAGCCCCTGTGATTGCTAACCCTCTCCCAATAACCATCTCCCAAGCTACTTATTGGAAGGACAGCATGTAAGTATCATCATCATCATCATCACCATCATCATCATCATCATCAAAGTAGCTGACAGTTTGATTTAGTTTTCTTGGGGTAAAGTACTGAGAAGCACCGGTCCCGCACCGGTGACACTTTGGGACCATGCAGGTTGCTCAAGACTTCCCAAGTGGCAGGGGCAATTCACCTATGCCCATACATGGATGACCTCAGCTAGCCCTCTCCCAGAAAGTACTCCCAATAGAAACTCCTCACTCCTGGCTCTGCAGCTGAGTGCTCCAAACTACCGAGTTATACCACCTCCCTGCCCCCACAAAAAAACCCAGATTTATCATCTCCGAAATCTCCAAACAGGAGCCCTTCACTTTTTGCCCCCGAATGATATGCAGCATGATCCACTCTCCAGCCAAGATCAAAACATGCCTCATTTAAAGTCAGAATGCTGACAGACACATATCTACTGCATATCTAGTGTTCATTCATGCAACGGTGGTTGACAATACAGTACTTGAAACAAAAGCATTACAGTGATCATCAGGTCACGGAGCACTTGACATTTTGAATGTACGATTATAGACTTGTGCCACTTTTAGTAGCAGAATTCATGTATACCAAGATATATAATTACTTTTTCCCCTCTTGTGCTTGCCGCTGTACTTCTTGAAGTCCATCAACTGCCTGGTGAAAATCAAACACTGCAGGGCAGAGGAAAAGCCACAGGAAAACAAATCAAAGGAGACGAAAAATACTATTGTTATCATGTATCACACACAGTTTTACAGTAGCAGAGAAATAGCATTAAACAAAACTTAAGTGATTGTTACTCATATAACTGGCAGAGCCAAGACATTAAGCATAAAATACAAACATAATGTTTTGATTATTTTTGTGACACTGAGTACATTCAAATAAGGTTTACTTAGGTACTTACAATGCATTAGTGCACACTCTACTGAGTTCACCATCAGAAACTGCAGAACATAAAAAGTGTCTTACTACTTGATTGTAAAAGTTTTCTTCTAACTGAAAGCTGCTTACCAATGTGTGCTCTGTCTGATATAATGAGTCTTTTCTCCCAGTCTCTTAAACCTGTCAAAAGAAAGGCAATGGCAGTAAGAAGATTTCCCCCGCCAAAGGATTATAAATACTAGAAAGGAGGTAATTTAGTTTCCTTGTAACTTAAAACAATTTATTTAAGGAAAAATGCAGATTGTAAATGAAATCATGTGTTTAACCAGTCTACCATTAAACAATAAGGAAATGCAAAACAGTGAGACTTTTTGGACAATTTTACATGGTCAATTTATTTGCTATGATCTGGATGTCACACTTTAATACATGGATATATATCATGTTGTACTTGAATATATCTTGGCCTGGAGTTGAGAATTTACACCCTGTACCCTTCTAGTCCAACCCACGTGAGTGGAGGCCCTACCACAAAACACCATGGCCTGAAATCAAGTCGTCTGCACAGAGCATGGGCTGAGCTCAGGGGTTGGGATTTTGCTCCCCTCCCAATCCTAATTACTATGGAACTCGTACAACACATTAAAGATATTGATTATCAGTACTGTACTCTCTAGCGTTTGCAGACTGAACCTGTTCACCAATGACTTTGGTCTAAATTTTACCTTTACCAAGACAGCAAACTACCTATATCTGGCATGCCCAAACTTCGGCCCTCCAGATGTTTTGGACTGCAACTCCCACAGTCCTTTGCCATTGGCAATCTAAGCTTAGAATTCTGGGAGTTGTAGTCCAAAACATCAGGAGGGCCGAAGTTTGGACATACCTGACCTACATCAAATCACAATACCAAGATATCGCTTTGTATTCTCAATGGCCAGATTTAACATTCCCTATGGTTTTGAGTTGTGGTGCTGGAGGAGAGTCTTGACTGCAAGGAGATCAAACGTATCCACCCTGAAAGAAATCAACCCTGGATGTTCACTGGAAGGACAGATTTTGAAGCTGAGGCTCCAGTACTTTGGCCACCTTATGAGGAGAGAGGACTCCCTGGAAAAGTCCCTGATGTTGGGAAAGATTGAAGGCAAAAGGAAAAGAGGGCGGCAGATAATTAGATCGTTGGACGGTGTCATCGATGCAACCAATATGGATTTGACAAAGCTCCGGGAGGCAGTGGGAGATAGGAAGGCCTGACGAGCTCTGGTCCATGGGGTCACGAAGAGTCGGACACGACTGAACGACTGAACAACAGCAACAATGGAGAAAGGATCTGTCCCCATGGGAAAGAAACAGTTGAGTCTCTGGCACACGCCATGCTAGTATGTAGATTATATAGGACTGAACGTACTCTGTATCTCTACCCAATTTTGAGTAAATGTACCAGTACATTCCCCACAGGCTACTTGACGTTTTTACTGTTGGGAGAAATTCAATCAATAACACAGCCTGTGGCTAAGTTTTTACTCTCAGCCTTAAGAATTCAGAAATGTTTTGGCAAGACAACCATCTGACTTATGAGTTATAGTGTTTGCTACAGTTTAAATTACTTTTGTACTTTGTATTATTCTATTTATGAATATTCGGGTCTATGAGCATATAACAATAAAGTAAGTAAGTAAGTAAATATGGAACACAAAACCCTTCCACCTAATTCTACATACCCAGGCCCTCACCCTTTTTGTGTTATGCATTTTATTTGAAGTCCTTGCATTTGTTATGCCTCATCTTTCATTTCTCAAAAGTTTAAGGATACAAAAAACAACTGTAATATTGAGCAGGAAAGTTCGAACCCAATAAAGAACTTGTACAAGGCTATGCTGAAGAAATGACCAGATTTTTTTAGTCTTAGGTCGCATCTTCTAAGCCGATGTCACAGATGTCTGTTTGAGAAGGGGCTGAGTGAGGAATTAAAGCTGAATCACTGTGTGTGTCTTTAATGACAGGTCCACATGTAGGGGCAATCCTTCCTAGATGCATTTTCCAAGGCAATTTAGTTGGTTGGAAGGCAGACATTTTCTTTAAAATATCCACTCTAAAGGGTCAAATTAAGTCCCCCTACCTATGGCAAGTTTCCTTTTACAGAAAATGTATCAAAATGCTAAATACAAACCTTTCTTTTCGTTTTTTTCAGCCTCTTCAAATAAGCCTGGCAAATGTATAACGACTCCATTCCCTAAAAATGATATACATAACGTTTGCTTTAAAAGCAGGAAATCAAGTAGTCATCCTTCAGAGTGACACATGATACGTTAGGATGCCGGCAGCTACAAAATACAACTTTGAGGCTAAAACACTTTCCATGCCCTTCTAAATTGATGTCTTAACACGTCAAATCTTATGTAATAATGTCCGATATGCCTATGCGCATTTGCCCTCTTCAGCACATAAAATGGTGACAGTAAGACCTCTCCCCAAGGCCTACAGGAGGAATATATTACAGTAACCTCCCACCTATCGCGGGGGTTAGGGACCCACCCGACCTGCAATACATGAAAATCCGTGATATGTGGAAGCGGGTCGGGTGGGGGCGATCAGAGGGGCCTGGGGGGGCGTCGCGGAGCGATGCAATTGCTCCCCGCTGCCCCCCTGTGCGGCTCCGAGGCCTCTCGGACAGGTCTGGGGGGGCGTCGCGGAGCGATGTGATCGCTCCCCACCGCGCGCCCCCCACAGGTACTGCGATCCCGCGATATAGTGGGACCGCAGTACCTGAACCGTGAAATGGCGGGGGTGACTGTACTGCCTTCTGCTACATGAGAGAGCCATCCATTCCTGAGTGATAGCAGAAATCTTGAGATCAATCTACTGTAGCTGTCCAATTAAAGGAAATATAATAATTCTCATTTCCCTTAATAACTGGCTCCTGGAGTGGGATTCTTAAATGGTTGGCACGTGCTGCTTTGAACGTGCTTTTAGTGTTGCTTTTGTTTAGAGACCCTCCTCACTTAACAACCTACCTGTTTAATGACTGCTCAGACTTATAACCACCACCACCAGCAGCCAAAGCTGTTATTGCCACCAAATTGCTGCCTCAGGAAGAACCTGCTATATATCAGGGGCAAAGCATTCGGCCTATTTCTGCTTGTCAGCAGCTCAGAAAGCAGAAAGTGGGGCTGTGGCATTCTCCCGCCTCTTTTGCTGCTTCCAAGGTGTTGCTGCGAGCATCACAATCCTGGAGAAGGACCCAAGTGAGGTGGAGCCTGGGCCACCTCCATCTCTATTTTTCCTTCTTTTATGTTCTGCTTCTCCCGTGGCCTCCCAGAGAGCCTCCCTGTTGTGGCCCCTGCCTGTAACAAGCCTCAACACACCACAAGACTTTCACCTTAAGCTCCTCACTTAACAACCAATTCACTTAATGACCTAGTTAAAGGAATGGAACTCCATCATTAAGTGTGGGGTGCCTATATTGTCTTTCAGTGTTGGTACTCTTTGGTCCTTTTGATACTTGTATATTTACTGTTTTTAGCTTTTAATATTGTCTTTTAATGATGAAAGCCACTTTGGGTCTGTCTTACGGAGAAAGGTGGGATAAAAATATTTTGCACAATAAAGAAACAAAAAGATGGTTGAATGATATATACCAATCCAAGCTACTAGGAAAGTATCTCCACACCCTTGAGATATCCCAGTAAAATATATTTTGTATCTTGTAACTGAGCACAGGGCCAAGCAGTTATTTTGAAAAGAAGAATTATACCTCAACTGTGTGCCCCAAATTTTACACCAATATCTCAGTAATTAAGGGGGTTGTTTGGCAGAGTCTTACTGATGTTCATGCAAGGTTAGCATAACTTGCAGCTAACTAATGAGATGCCAGGACTCATCTTGGCTATTTGTTTGACCATGCACCCAACCATGTACTTCAGACACACCCTGCACCTAATCAGTTACCTACGGCAAATTACGCCAACTTTAGGTAAAACCCACAGGACTTCAGCTATCAGGTTAAAGAAAGCATGCTCGGTTGAAACCATAGTCCCCTTCATATGTCCACTTTTATAGCAGTATACAATGGTAAATATGCTTTTTGCAAGACATAGATGCGCAAATACAGTAATTTGTTGTTAGAATGGTAGATAGAACTACTGTGCTACAACAGATACAGCATGGAAGTACATTCCACTCCAAATGTCATTCTAGCAAATTAGGTATTCAGCCATAAGCAGGTGCACTGGCCAACGGTTCATTCTCCTTTTTTTATAAAACTGCTAATGATGTTCCAAGAGGATTTACAATAATCCAGAAGAGGTAGAAAGATTAGTAATGAAGCAAGATGGTAGCAATTACTATACAGTGGACCCTTGTGTAACAAACATAAAATCTGTACAACATAAAAAATTCCAGAGATAGGGGAAATTTGCTTAACATAATCGTCTATGGGGCAAATCCATACAACATAAAAATGGGATTACTCCATTTTCAATGCACTCCTATGGGAAATTTGTATAAAGGAAAATTTGCTTAACATAATACCATTTGGAACGAATTAATTCCTTTATACAAGGTACCACTGTAGTCTGTTTTCTTCCTATACATATGTATACACTACAATCTGTAAATAAAAAAAGGGAGAGTTCAATTTCTATTTAAATTTTATATGAATCAAGACAGTAGTGAAAAGCATAGTTACAGGATGTTTCCTAACACCAAACTAGGCGTTCATACTTACCAATAAAAGAAATTGCTTTGGGATTAATTATACCACTAGGAAAGAGATGAAAATCATATTCCTTCCCATCAACAACCACAGTATGGCCTGCATTATTTCCACCCTGCCAAAAAAATAAAAGAAACAATGAGCTAAACAATGCTTACCACTATTTACTATCAGGAAGATTTGATATTATCTGGATCGAAATTAGTATTTTTTATTTTTGAAATACTTATGATGTAAACCCTTTTAAAAAGTTAGTCAGATAACATGTGTTGGACAGGTCTAAACTAAATTAGTCATGCTTTAATTCCACTGGAATAAAAAGAACAGATTAATCATAACTAACTGAGTCTATAATTGGGTTCAACGGGACTAATGCATAACTAACTTACCATACATTCCATATACCATGTGTGCAAAGCTGACTATGATTGGTAATGCTAATACTGTACTTTGATGTTCCCAAGTAGCTGAGTGCAGGATTTTAGACACTTAGTATGGATGCAGTTCACTGACTTTCATCATACCCAATAGTATTTATTCATTCATTTTTATTACTTTCACTACTTGCTTTATTAGCCTCAAAAATTATTTTATTGTCTTCAATATCTGTATGCTGCCTCCCACAATTAAATAAATAAAATAGAGAGGCTAGGATCCTACTACCGTACCCAACTGCACTAAGAGTAACTATGCAAAGGAATGTCTCTCTTTCCAGGGTTCTGTATCACATGTCCAGCTTTTTCCCTATTGTTCAAATCATTATGCGGCTGCTGTCTATGTTACCAGAAGCCTGGGATTCAACTAGTCACTTGCACAACTGACAGAATGGCCTCACTGCCAGATGGGTGGTAGAAAAATCTAATAAATAAATAAATATATACATTCTGCACACTGTTCTTTTGAGTTATACTGTAGCCACCATGAGTTTCAACTACCATCTAGGAAACCCTTTAATACAGTGGTTCCCAACCTGCGGGTCGGGATCCCTTTGGGGGTCGAACGACCATTTCACAGGGGTCGCCGTGAGCCAGTGAAGAAAAAGGCACAAACACCTTGGGTCTGGAGGAGGGGGAAGAAGCGGGGAAAGAGTGAGTTATAGCTTGATAGGTTGGAGGGGATGTCAGTCAATGGCACCGGAGGCTGTGATTGGCTGAGGGTGCCTGTAAAGGGAAGTTTTCTATGGCACCCGCAGCAGTGGCCTGCCATGATAGGTGGCCCTCAAAACAATACTTTGTAACCTCGGCATACAAACACTTGTTAAGAGGCAGAATGATATTTTTTTAAAAAAAAAACTTTTAATACCATCCATCAGTAGTGACTTCCTGGTTTTAAACCCCCAGCTAAATACAGGTACCATATTAGAACAAAATGTGTTACTTGTATTAGGACAGTATGCATTGTTTTCTATACCCACAAAAAAATAATCCTACCCAAGAAACTGCAAAAACCTCCATTTTTTTTACTGTTTATCAGTCCACTTATTTGTCTGTCTAGGTAAAAAGCACAACTAGAGATTTTGTGAAGGACCAAGAGCTAAAACTGCAGTGTTAGTGAATAATGGCTGTAAGCAGACTCTGGAAAAAGAAGTAAAACAGCTTCTGCAATAATTAACCATGAAAGAGAAAATATAGACCTTCTTATGCACCATAACGATACAATGGCTGTGGTAAAGATCACATGACTAAGAAAGCAACTGGAAAGATCGTAAGAGCCAGATAAAACAACTAGCAGGGCTAAAATTAAGCATGAAGTACTGTACTGCGTGGTGGTTCAGTGGACTAAGGCTCCGAAAACTGTTGGCTGCAAAGTCAGCAGCTCGGCAGTTCGAATCCAGGATGACATGCAGTGGAGCGAGCTCCTGCTGATAACCCCAGCTCCTGCCAAACTAGCAGTTCGAAAGCATGTAAATGCAAGTAGATAAATAGGTACTGCTCTAAAAAGCAGGAAGGTAAAAACGCTGTTTCCTTGCAGCCATGCCGACCATGTGGCCATGGACTTGCACAACACTGGCTCTTTTGGCTTGAATACGGCGATGAGCACTGCCCCTAGAGCCGGACACGACTAGCACGCATGTGGGGGGGGGACCTTTACCTTTACTGTACTATGAAAAGAAGATGGTGAAGTAGGCACTAGGCTAGCATCTCCTCTGGGAAGGTACTTTCATAACTGGAGAAACACCAGAAATAAGCTTTTTACCTAATAGCCACTCACTTCACTTTAGGAATACAGTATTGTGCAATTATCATAGTTTCTCCCCTTTTAGATGTATATCAATACTGAAAGACTGACCTATAAATAATTTGTCCAGGAGAATTTTTTAAAATTGTTAGTTCACTTGAGTTAATTCATGGTGTTCTCTTCCTTTGTTAATTTCTCTATATCCATGTCCATCTCTAAATCACATCATGGTACAATATATCCTAAATCTTACTTTATTCGCAAAACTAATTTGACATTTGGTCAGGATCTACTAATTATAACCGATCCACAACCAATCATCAACCCAATGTCTGCATGGCTTTCCAGTTCCACATTTAGTGTCCCAAAAATCATTTCTTGTAGACCAGTGGTTCTCAACCTGTGGGTCTCCAGATGTTCCTGGACTGCAACTCCCAGAAATCCTGGCCAGCTCAGCTAGTGATGAAGACTTCTGGGAGTTGCAGTTCAGGAACATCTGGGGATGCACAGGTTGAGAACCACTGTTGTAGACTTTTAGATCACCATTCATGAAAGTTTTGATACAAGTCTACTCAAACACACACTTTTATTTAAATGTACATCAAGAAAAATGTTTCTTACCTATGTAACTAAATATTTTCCAGGCTAACAATATAAAAACCACAATGGAAATCTCTCTCCTCAACTACTCTTTTCTTATAGTCATCAATGTTTCACAATACATCTCAATTTCCATTAAAGGACATATCCCAAGCAAAGCATCTTTTTAAAAATGCCTTAGCAGCTAATTTGTATCAAATGGTTATGTAGACCTTGCTTACAAATAGTGGAACAATACTGGATAAATTATATATATTCACATACAATATATACAGTATAGACAAAATACATAACACATATACTGTATAGGGTAAAAGCAAAGTGTTCTGCTTATACCGCCCCATACCACTACAAGTAGTCTCTGGGCGGTTTACAATTTTAATTACAGTGTGCAGGCTACACATTGCCCCCCCCCAGCAAGCTGGGTACTCATTTTACTGACCTCGGAAGGATGGAAGGCTGAGTGAACCTTGAGCCTGCTACCAGGGATTGAACCCAGGTCGTGAGCACAGTTTTACCTGCAGTACAGGCATTTAACCACATAATTCTCTCTCTCTCTCTCTCTCTCTCTCTCTCTCTCTCACACACACACACACACACACACACACACACAACTCTCACAGTCCTTTGTCATTGGCAATCTAGGCTCAGAATTCTGGGAGTTGTGGTCCAAAACATCTGGAGTGCCGAAGGTTCACCACCACTGATATATATAATATGTATCTATACACACACACATACACTGTTCCATTAGTACACAGCACTATTCAGGGCCATTTGCATATAAAAACAGCAGAGCAGCATAATCAAATAAAATATAAAATACAACCACTAACAGCAAAAGAAACAGACAGACATTAAGCCATAATGGGACTGCATATCTCAGGAGAGAGATGCTACTACTGATAAATAGCTACAACTCTAGAAAGCCTGGACTTGAACCCTTGTCATGAATGGATATCAGCTAACAGCCCACGAAGTCTGTTCACTATTATGTACAGAAAGTTCATAACTGACACCGTTTTCTAATTCCTGTGTGTGTAAATGGCTGGATGGCTCAATGAGTTGGGTTATTGGGAGTTCAATTCTCCACTGTGCTTTCTGTGAATAAAGCCAGACTGTGTAGCCTTGGGCAAGCTGCATGATCCCAGGATGTCCCAGAAGAAAGTAATGGCAAATATGAGTATCCTCTACCTAGAAAACCCTGAAAAGGGTTTCACTAAGTCAGAATTTATTTGAAGTTACAGTCCAGGCATGTCCAAACTTCGGCCCTCCAGATGTTTTGGACCACAACTCCCACAGTCCTTTGTCAATGGCAAGCTAAGCTTAGAATTCTGGGAGTTGTGGTCCAAAACATCAGGAGGGCCGAAGTTTGGACATGCCTGAGTTACACAATTATAATGTCTCTAAAGCATGTGGAAAACTATACTGATTGAATGAGCATTCAATCATTGAACAGTTCTTAACTTTTCTCCCTCGTGTAGATTATTGAAATCTATGGTGCGACATATTCAGTTCTCTTTCAACAATGTATAACCAACCTCTATCCTTTGACGCCCTCCCAGCAAAATTACTATCTGCAAGAATTGGAAAAGCAAACAATTAGCAAGTGAAAACGAATGGCAGTTGAACTTCATTTTCAGCTAATGCCTATCAATTGTTACCCAGGATTTAAAAAAAAAACTTGTTTGCATGAAGGGCACTGAAAGCCAGCCTTGTTTTCTTACAGAGCTCCGGTAACTTTAAACTTGACCTTTTCATATAATACTTGTGATCCTGGAGCAATTTTATCAGTACCCAAAGGAGAAGCCCAGGTTTAAAATAGCAATGTCACCATGTCGTTTTAAATCCTCCACAGATGCAAGGACTCGCACAAGAGAGGCCTGTTCTTCAGATACAAGGGCTTAATAACAAATGCTTTTTGGTTCTTTATTTCAAAAGGCACATCTAATTTGGAAAGAGTGCACCAAAGAAATAACCTTCCAGGGTTGTTTTGAAAATAAAATATAAGGGAGAGAGGAACAGTGCAGCACTCAAAGCTTTTTGGAAGAAGGGCAGAAAATTTTACCTTTAAAATGTACTAGTGCTATTCAAGCTTTTTAGGCTTTCTAGTTCTGATAAAGAAAAAAGGGACATAGCCAAACAATAGTTCATCCCCCCCCCTTTCAACATGGATGTGGAAGTGTTTCTTGCTTATATTCTTCAACAGAATCAGCTTTAAGATGACAGATTTTGAGTATCAATGGACTACTGGTAAAATGTGAGTTATGTATAGCACAACCTGAAGTGTACTAAACTCTGAAGGAGTTCTTACTGTATTTAGCAGCCAGTCTACAACAGGCTGCTTCCATGGACAGAACCGTGTTCAGAAAGAGAACTAGAAAACCGGGGTGATTTTTTTAATGTACCACTTCCCCTAACTATAATGGAGGACTGAGAAATTCACCAGAACTGATTTTTGGATATCGTAAAGGATGCAAGGGATAAGAGAAGAAAGTTGCAGGCAGGCAGGTGATTAGGAGCTCCGAGGCCACACGGCTTCCTCTGCCACTGCTACCAGGAAATTTCAACAGCCTGGGATCACAGATGCTCAATGGAGGAGTACCCCCGGAGGAGGAGGAGGAGGAGGAGGAGGAGGAGGTGGTGGTGGTGGTGGTGGTGGTAGTGGAGGAGGAGGAAGAGGAGGAGGAGGTGGTGGTGGTGGTGGTGGTAGTGGAGGAGGAGGAGGAGGAGGAGGAGGTGGTGGTGGTGGTAGTGGAGGAGGAGGAGGTGGTGGTGGTGGTGGTAGTGGAGGAGGAGGAGGAGGAGGTGGTGGTGGTGGTAGTGGAGGAGGAGGAGGTGGTGGTGGTGGTGGTAGTGGAGGAGGAGGAGGAGGAGGTGGTGGTGGTGGTAGTGGAGGAGGAGGAGGTGGTGGTGGTGGTGGTAGTGGAGGAGGAGGAGGAGGAGGTGGTGGTGGTGGTAGTGGAGGAGGAGG
>JAHTLZ010000073.1:1659945-1671598 GCA_023846285.1 Phrynocephalus versicolor | reverse complement strand
GGAGGTGGTGGTGGTGGTAGTGGAGGAGGAGGAGGAGGAGGAGGAGGAGGTGGTGGTGGTGGTGGAAGAGGAGGAGGAGGAGAGGGCAGACTGGCGAGAGCTGCATGGAGGGCTCAGTCCTGATGCTGCCTGGCAGCAATGGAAAAGGAGAGATGGGGGCATGGGACTGTCTGGAGCAGATTGGGTGGGGGAAGGAGAGACAGACAGCGAGGAGGAGGAGGAAGAGGAAGCCATGCATGGGTCTCTGCTGCCCACTGCCGACAGACACTTCTGCCAGCCTGCCTGCCACCACTTTCCTCTCCATCCCTCTCCACCCCCATCTTCTCCTTCTCAGGCAAGCAAGCGGGTGCTCCAGGGCCGCACAGCTTCCGCTGTCGCTGCCGATGTTGGAGGCAGGCGGGCGGGTGAGCGGGCATTCCCCAGCCATGAAGCCTCCTTCTCCTTTCCACCTGTTTTTGCAGACCTGCTGCTGGGCTCCGGCCCTTGCACCACCGATCGCTGTCTGCGGTTGACTGAATTCGCAGATGGCAAATCAGCGGATATGGGGGTCATACAGTATAGTTCCGGCCCCCAACAGTGTCTGAGGGACAGTGAACTGGCCCCCTGTTTTAAAAGTTTGAGGACCCCTGCTCTAGAGTACCAAGATACAACCAAACATCAGCAGTGGGCTCCGTTTACTCACAAGACTCGACATTTTGTTCAGAACTAATTATAATATTAAAAACCATTTGAGAAAACTAGGTCAAAATCATCTCTAATATGATGTTCCTGACTTTTATGTCAAGACACGAATGCTGGAAAATGAAGAACTCTGACAGAGAAAAGGAACTTATCGAAAATGTGGTGTGGATAGAGAGGATGGACAGCCAGTTGAACAGCAAATAGAAAATAAATTGACCAAACTGAGACTATTATTGGTAAAAACATTGTTCATTGGCAGCTTGCACGTGTTTTAGCCATAATTTGTTCCTTTTTGTTCTTCCTCTTCAAAGAAAAGGTTATTTGGTAAAAGGAAATCTTCTTGCTTTTGATAGCTTCCTTGATTTTTATCAGTCACAGGCAGGCTTCCTCTGTGGTTTATATACCATCACAATCTGAGCTATAGATTCTTTTTGGGACCATATTCCTGTGCTTTTAAATAACCTTCAAGGATCATAGACTTTCTTTAAATTACTCACAGAAACACTTCATTTTGCTTTGGGAAACGGGACGCCACCTCCTTTCTACTGCCTCTCTACCTGCTCTTGCCTCCACCATCCTCAGAGGGAAGGCGAGGGTGGGTGAGGGGGTGGCAGAAGCACAGGCAGAGGACAGGAACCAGTAGCAACCCCCCCCCCAGAACTTAAAAAACAAACTGGAGGCAAGTTTTTTCATCAGTTTTCCGGTTGAGGCCCATCTCTATACAAAACATAGTAGGGCAGCTACACACAATTTGTAAGTACAGTGAGCCCCCGCCTATTACGGGGGGGGGGAGGGGGGTTAGGGACCTGACCTGACCCGCGATAATTGAAAATCTGCAATATGCGGATGCAGGTCAGGTCGGCCCTGGGGTGCCTAGCTGGAGGCTCTTGTACTTACTGGAGGCCTCAGAAATGATTTCTGGCGATCCGGAAGTCACTTGCTTTACCAGAAGTCACTTCTGGTTCGCAGGGAGGCCCTTTTGGGGCCTCGAGAAGGCCTGGGAAGGCCCTCACAGGCCCATTTGGGACAGCACCAGGTTGGGGGTAAGTATGGGAGGGACCGCAGTATATGTACCGTGAAAGGGCGGGGGACTTTCACGGTACTGTACTGTATTGAAGGAACTAAAACAGTTAAGCCACAAAAAGTGTGCAAGTCAGATGTGCACTGTTTGTTGTAAATAAACTTAAATTAACACTTGCCATTCATTACTTCGATTATCTAGCAAAATATAATGCAAGCAAAAGAATGGTGAGTATGGTGTAACTTTTTTTAGATCAAGGGCAAAAGTTATACCCTCCCCTTCTCCTCAACCGTTCCCTTTGGCATTCATAGAATTCATAGACAAATGGAGCTGTAAGGGGCTTATACGGCCATGAAGTCCACCCCCTGCTCAAGTTAAAGTGTATCTGACTGATGACTTTTTAATGTTTCCAATGGTGGGGATCTCACCACCCGCCAAGGTAATATGTTCCACTGTTGTTTCTTTATTGTTATTATTTATTCAATTTATATACCACCTATCTGGCAGAAAGCCACTCTTTCAGTTAATTTGGCTTTCTCCAATTTAAGAACATAAGAAGAGTCATGCTGGATCAGGCCAAGGGCCCATCTAGTCCAGTTTCCTGTATCTCGCAGTGGTCCCACCAAATGCATCTGGGAGCACACGAGACTAGATAACTGTCTCCTGATACCACTCCCCTCCATCTGGCCCTTGAAGTACCCCGGTTTTAAGCCTGGAGATTATACATCTCCATCATGGTTTGTAATCTGTGATGGACTTTTCCTCCAGGAATCTGCCCAATCCCCTTTTGACAGCATCCCAGCCAGATGCCATCATCACATCCTGTGGCAGGGAGTTCCACAAACTAACAACACACTGGGTAAATAAGTATTTTCTTTTGTCTGTTCTCACTCTCCCAACCCTCGATTTGAGTGGCTGTCCTAGCCCTGGTATTTTGTGAGAGGGAGATACAGAACAGATCCTACCCCTCCTCTGTATAACAACCTTTCAAGTACTTGAAGGGTGCTATCATATTTCCCCGTCTTATTTTCTCAACACTGACAGACCTAGATCTTTCAGTCTTTTCTCCCATGGATTACTTTCCAGCTTCCTGATCATCCTTGTCCTCTTCTAAACCTATTCCACTTTCTCGGTATCACTCTTCAAGTACACTGTAATCAAGATGAGGCTTAATTAGTGCTGAATAGAGGGGAACTAATATTTCATGTGATTTGAAGACTATACTACAATTAATGTAGTCTAAAACAGTGTTGGCCTTTTTTGCAACCAGATCACAGTTGCCTGCAGTAACCTACAGCAATTCCAAAACCCTCCGCACAAATAGTACTACTGAGTCACCAACCCTCCATCTTGTAACTGCACTTATGGTTTCTTTCTCTTACTTGTAGAACCTTACACTTATCTCTGTTAAATTTCACTGTATTTAGCCCCATGCTTGACTCTGTCAAGGTCTCTTTGCATTTACTGTACTTTCTGTCTTCCAAGTTGTTAGCTCTTCCCCCCAATTTTGTGTTGTTTGCGACTTTGATAAGCATTCCCTGCCTCTCTTCATGCAAGACATTAATAAAAATGTTAAAGATGTTTATGTGACATTCCTTTTTGACAGCCCAGCTCCTATCCTGGAAATGAAATGGGCTGGTAGAGAACTATTTCAAGCAACAAAATGCAAAGGAAAACTAGTTTAGTTCCTGATTCCTGTGTACCTCTAATTCCATTTCTTACACTTCTGTGCTGCTCTTACTTAAGTTTGTTCAGAGCAATGTATCATTTTTTCTAAACCATTTTATCTCTACAGCAACCCTTGGAAGTAGGGCACTATGTGAGCTTCGCAGCCAGGTGGAAATATGTTCTACTCTGTCCTAACATAACATAGCCCCCCCATTACCTGGATGGATGGATTGTCTCCCCCATCTTTACCTACCTGAGTTGCAACTGGCTTCCTGACAACTCATGGGAACTTTCCCGTCACTGCAACAGGTTAGACCACTAGTGGAAAACCTTCGGCACTCCAGATATTTTGGACCACAACTCCCACATAGTCCTTTGTCATTGGCAATCTAGGCTCGGAATTCTGGGAGTTGTGGTCCAGAACATCTGGAGTGCCGAAGGTTCACCACTAACAACACACTGGGTAAATAAGTATTTTCTTTTGTCTGTTCTCACTCTCCCAACCCTCGATTTGAGTGGCTGTCCTAGCCCTGGTATTTTGTGAGAGGGAGATTCAGAACAGATCCTATCCCTCCTCTGTATAACAACCTTTCAAGTACTTGAAGGGTGCTATCATATTTCCCCGTCTTATTTTCTCAACACTGACAGACCTAGATCTTTCAGTCTTTCCTCCCATGGATTACTTTCCAGCTTCCTGATCATCCTTGTCCTTCTGTTCATGTTCATGTTCGTGTCTGAAATGGGAAAACGGCCAGGGTGCTGCACATAACTGCTCCAGTGCCCCTTGCCAATAATCAGAGCCAAACTGGCCTTTTAAATTACAAGGAAGCTTGAGGTGATGAAACAAGTGAAGCAACTTCACTGGTTTCTACTGTTTCCAAGCCCAATTCAAAATGCCTATTATGACCAATAAAGCCACCTGGGTTTTAAGAAATTTGAGAGAGATCCTGATCGCAGACTCGTGGCGCAGTGGTTAAATGCCTGTACTGCAGGTAAAACTGTGCTCACGACCTGGGTTCAATCCCCAGTAGCAGGCTCAAGGTTCACTCAGCCTTCCATCCTTCCGAGGTCGGTAAAATGAGTACCCAGCTTGCTGGGGGGGGGGCAATGTGTAGCCTGCACACTGTAATTAAAATTGTAAACCGCCCAGAGACCACTTGTAGTGGTATGGGGCGGTATATAAGCAGAACACTTTGCTTTTTACAGTCCAGAGGCATGTTTATGTGAAAGACGGTGGTTGCTCCCCAGTTAGGGGATGCTCTTCCTTGGGAAGCCAGGCTGCCCCCAACTCCATCCTTCAGGCAAAGAAAGGCCTCTTATTTTAAATTGACTTTAAACAACTGATTTTATTTCAATGTGCTGTACTTTCTTCTTCTCATTTTTTAACTTGTTAGCACCTGTTTGTGACCCCTCTTGAGAGCATCCAAAATAGGTCAAGTCGCACAGAAATAATCTTTTAAAAATCCCATCTCCTTTTAGATTTATTGAAGCCACCTTTCTGCTAGAGAGGCAGCACTCAAGGTAGCTAAATCCTCATTAAAGCAAATTAAATAATAAATCCATTGTGAGGGAAACTTCTCAGAAGGGAAGAGAGGGGCCCCTGCACGCCCCGACGAGTGGCTGGAGAAGCAAATGCGGAAAGGGGAGCCTGAG
This sequence comes from Phrynocephalus versicolor, assembly GCA_023846285.1. Lineage (NCBI taxonomy): Eukaryota > Metazoa > Chordata > Lepidosauria > Squamata > Agamidae > Phrynocephalus > Phrynocephalus versicolor. Next base: position 1,666,575 of record JAHTLZ010000073.1, on the reverse strand, counting down.
AAACAACCAACATTGTCACCTGTGGAGAGGTTTATGTTATGGAAGGGATATTATGACGCCCTCAAAATAATTGAGCAACAGAAGGAAAGGGAGAAGGAAGAGAACCCGGGTTCAACAGGAAGTGAAGAGAAGGACATGGCGGGAAAGTCTGACCAATCGGCTCCTGTGGAGGTGGGGTTCGGGACTTGTAAGAAGGGCAACAAACGGGTGCTTCCAGAAGGATGGGAGTAGGTGTGGATGGAGGATCCCTGGACAGGGAATTGGGAGCAAATGATGATGCCCCATAAGGAGGCTGAGAGTTATAGACGCCGGGCCCACAAACAAGGGTGCTCCTATTGGGGAGAAAAGGAGTACCGGGAATACAACAGAAAACGCAAAGAGATCCGCAAAGAGATTGAGCTGGAAGAATGGCTGGCAAAGATCCGGATGCAAGCCGAGACCGGGAAACTGGACCCCCGAGAGGACTTGACCCAGAGACCCGACTATCCGTTACGTACACCCCAGCGGAGACGCCCTGGTCCCAGGTCCACTTCGGAAGTTGGGGTACAAGTGGGAAAGCCCAAACCCTCTGTGAAGGAGATTGGGATACAAGTGGAGGGGCTGAAGCTCTCAGAGAGGGAGGAGGAGATCAGGGGTGGAGCTGGCTGTCCTCAGGTGATGGTGGGGAACTTGATCACATTCTAGAAACCCCAACCTATTGAGGGGAAAATAACCCGTTCATGCCTGATGTTAAAGATGCTGAAACTGTAGTTAGAAGAAAAACTTCGTTTGTTGTTGATGCACCAAATAAAAGTTCTTTTTGTTTGTTCCGAGAAATGCCTTCTTTAAAGTTTGAAGGGTGGGAAGCCTGAGCAAAGACAGAACCCTCACATCCATTAAAATCAACATAAATTAAACAATACAAGCCTCAAATTATACAATGTATACATCAAAATTAATTATCAACAGACGTGAAGAGGGAAGCACATAAGAATTCCTATCTCCTTAACATCTATCTTGGAGTAAAATAACATACAAAGTAAATAAGTTTCTTAAATGTTTTCTACCACTAATGTTTATTCCAGTGAATCCCAAGGCAGTGCTACAAAATCCAATAATACCAAGTACTATAATAAAATAAAGCAGTGATTCATGGAGTGTTTTGCCAAAACAAAATGGGGTGGAGTAATAAGATTAGCAATTAAGAAAGTATTGAGGGAACGAATCTTCAATTAACTATACAAACATCACACACTCCAATTCCACAAACCTGTGGTACAAAGCCATGCCACTACAAGCTCTGTCTTGTCACCTTTGCAACCTTCTCTTGCAGAAGGCCCTCATACAACAAGTGCCCACACCAGAAGTCCAGACACAGTAGATTCTGGCATGCATTCCCCTACCTTCCTTGTCTGGTCCTTGGGATCTTATGTCATTTTTTGCCCAGGGTCAGCTGTTTCTATTCATAGCTAGGGACCTGTTTTCTTTCTCCCCCTTGAAGTGACATATCATCTACAGTCAGTCTTAAAGGGGCCTCTATTCTGCTACGTTCAGAACACAATCTGCCGTTATATGTCTGAAGAAGTGGACATGTCCATGAAACGTTACATTAAAATATTAAAGTTAGTCTTTAAGGTGCCACATGTTTTGTGTCTTTTGTTTTGTTTTTCTTTGATTTTTGCCTGCAATACATTCAGAGCAGGACTTTTGACAGAAAGCAAAATAATGAATTGCAAGAGAATAAAATGTCATGCAAAAAATCACACGCAACATTATAGAACAACATGTGTGGCTACTGGATTATACTTACTTGATTCAGGGGTCCCTGCCAGACTGGTTTTATATGGTCATCATTTTTAATGCAACTTTTTTGTGAGTGATTTATTGCCACGATGGCATAATTGTTCTTTTCCTATACACTATCTGTCACATCTGTACTTTTAAAAGCCATAAAACTTTTTTTTTAAAAAACCCAAATAAGTTGGAAAGAGAGGAAGAAGGATAAATGAGTTGAGTTCAAATCACTGCAAGCATTGAGTTTTACGTTTGTCGGGTGATGCTTGACCCTTTTAAAGCCTAACCTGTTTCAAAGGGCTACTGTAAGGACAAAAAGGAGGAGGGAACCACACAAACCAAGCCCAGAATCTCCTGCAAGAGGAACAAGACCTGAGTATGACCCAAAGAGAGATTTTCAAGAAGCAAATGCAAAAGGGGGGATCTAAATAAAGCTTCAAAAGAATGACAGGCAAAGAGATAACATGAAGAGATCACACAGAAAAACGTAACTATTTATTAATTATTTATTTGTATCATTTCTATCCTGCGCCATCTTCCGAATCGGAACTCTGGGCAGTAACTGAGGGGTGAGCTGGGTCTAAAAATAAGTTACACGGCATTTGGTTCACGCCAGCAGTAGAGGTGAAAACAAAATTAAACTTCAAGAAAGACAAAAATGCGGTGGCACCTTTAAGGCTAACTCCTCTGCTGCATTTTGTTTTAAGGTGAGCTTTGGAGAAGACCCTCCGATCTAAGAGCATGCCACTGTCAACTGTTTCCAGGCAAATACACAGGATGGCTGTCTTCGCATATTACTGCGTGGGAAGAAAAAAAAAAAGATCTCGACAGCTAGGAGAGTATGCGGGTGTTCACCTTTCAACGCGCGGGCGCTCCTGTGCCCTGATCGACCGCAAAGAACCAGCTCTGACTGCCCAGCAGCAGGGGCCGGTGGCAAAGTTGGCAACCCCGATAAGGGGATCCGCGGGCGATCCTCGCCCACCCCACCCACCTGGCACCTGCAGACGATGTCGGCGTCGGTCGCCAAGAGATCCACCACTTTCCCTTTGCCTTCGTCCCCCCACTGAGCGCCCAGCACCACCGTCACTCGGTTGCCGCCTGGCTCGCTCCGCATCCGCTTCAGACCGACGCCGGCAACAGCAGCAGCAGCAGCAGCGCCAGCGGGGTTCTGGTGAGGAGCGCGGTCGTTGGCAGCAGCGGCGGCGGCGGCTGCCGCTGCAGCCGCTCGGGTACCGGACATGGTGACGTTGGATGGGCAGACGACCCTTCCTCCGACAAGGAACAACAAAGCTCCCCCTTCCTCCTCGGACCTCTCAGCTGGAGAATCCGACCCCCGCGCGCCCGCTCTCCGTCTTTTAAAGGGGCCTGCGACCAATCAGCGCGGCCAGCGCCGTGACGTCAACCGGGAGGTGGAGGAGCGAGATGATGGATGAAGAGAAAGTCCGAGCGCGCCCCCCTCCTCGCTCGCTCTCCCCCTCCCCTCGCCGCCTTGCCGTTCCCTATAATTCCGAGGCAAATATGCCGTAAGGGCGGCCGTGAGGGAAAAAGAGCGTCGAGTCGCCTCCAAATTGACCCCACCGAAGGCGGTGGGGGGGGGGGCATTTCTGACGGAAGTTTAAATAAAATATTTGCTACTCCGATCTCTCGCTTTCGCCTCCCATCGCAGTGCGCGCGGATCTTTTCCTCACTTTCCTATTTTTTCCTCACAACAACCCTGTGGTTTGGGTCAGGCGGAAAGAGAGCGGTTGGTCCATAATCAGCCCGCAAGTTTCATTGCCAAGTGGGCGCTTGAATCTGTAGATTTAGTCTGTGCAAGCGTTGTGAATAGAAACAAAATAAAAATTTAAAAAGAAAAAAAAACTTCCCTAGGAAAGCATTGGCTTGCCATTTCCTACTCAGGGCGCCTACAACACCTGGTACAGTATTCCCTAGTGGTCGCCCATCCAAGTACTGTACTAGCCCGCCGACCCTGCTTAGCTTCCGAGATCGGATGTGCTCAGGGCATCTAGTACTGTACTGTCATTACTTAAGAGAAAAGGATATTATTGGCAAGATCTGAAACTCGGGAGAAAATGCACAACAAGAGGTGAGGAAAAGAACGTTAGTGCCAAGAGGCTGGGGGGGATTTATTTATTTATTTATTTATTTATCTATTTATTTTTACAACTTATATGCCGCCCACTACCCAAAGGTCTCTAGGCGGCTTACAATCAAAGAATTAAAACAGTTAAAACATCAAATATCAATAAATAATTAGAACAATAATAAAAACCTTACACTAAAATCATTACACTAAAATGGCCATCAGAGGACCCACAGTCTATATTGTGTCAATCAAAAAACTTCTGGAAAAGGAAGGTTTTTACCTGGCGCCGAAATGTCATCAATGTTGGTGCCAGGCGGATCTCACTTGGGAGGGCATTCCATAGCTTGGGGGCAGCTGCCGAGAAGGCCCTATGTCTGCAGGCCATCCCTCTCACCTCCTTGAGGGATGGCTCTTTCAAGAGGGCCTCTTGGCTCCATCTTAATTGCCAGGTAGATTCGTATGGAATGAGGTGGTCCTTCAGGTATCTAGGTCCTAAGCCATTTAGGGCTTTATATGTCAAAACAAGCACTTTTAATTGCTTCATAAATCGGAAATAGCATAACTAACTCAGACACACAGTGTTGGATCACAGTTTTAAAGGACTGAAGCATGAAAGGTTAGCAGGACACCTTGGACAACAGTAGGTATGGCTGTTTTGTAGCTTGAAAGCATTTGATTCTCTTTCAGCATCTGATCTCACCTGATTTCAGAAGCTAAGCAAAGTTGGGCCTGGTTAGTACTTGGATGGGAGACCACCAGGGAATACCAGGTGCTATAGGCGCTTGGAGTAGGAACTGGCAAACCACTCCAGTATTCATGTGAAGAAAACTCCATGGACATGGGGTCACGAAGAATCGGTCACGACTGTAACAACGCAACACACACACACAATACAGAAGGTTGCCCACAGCATAGAAGGGAGCACTGACTTCATACATATTGTAGACATATAAATGAACGGGTTGGTCATAGACTGATATGTTTATGTAATGTAAGAATCAAATCACCCTAAAAACTTCAACAGCCCAACAGGGTGAAGGGAAATTTCCTTTTACATCCCCACAAAAATGATAAGTGTCTTCCTCAGTAGTACATTGGAATAATTTCTTATAGGACTCCTACTCCTATTTGAATGCTGAAAATCTGACTAGATTTGCTTCTGAAACATTTGTTTAACAAACTGCATTTTCATAGGCATAATTCTAGCTTTTTAAAGGCTTTCTGTGACAATATTTTTACATTGTCTGTGAGAATGTTTTTAACGGCATTCAGTCCTCTGGCTTGAACTGTGATTTGTGATTTGGCACTCAGGGATTATGATGCCCCTACAAAGGAAGGAATTGTGTGGAATAATTGTGCTATATTAATTTCACCTAAATTTTCTCTAGTGACCCTGGGTAAAGTGGAGACATATAAATGTTGGTGGACTTCAACTCCCAGAGCTCTTTGCTGCAGGCTAGTACTGACTAGGGCTGGTGGTGAGAATCCAACAATATCTAGTAGATTACATTTTGCCCACACAATCTGTCAGGGGATAGAACAAATTAATGGGAGAAAATAAATAAATTTCCAAGTTCTATCTTTATATACCCTGCACAGTTTGACTCCTACAATAAAGTATGCACACATTGCAACTGATTTTAAAGACATAAGAATCATATATCCTCTTCTCAAACCCACAGCAAAGGTTCTAGAGAGGTTCAAGGCAAAAATAGATGTAATCATACAAAAACTCAGCAGTCAAGTGGAAAGACCTAGGGGAGAATGACTGCCTCATGCAAACAAATTTCCTTTGTACAGTTATTTCCTTTTACTTGCATCATAGGAAGACAGGTGGCAGGTTGAAGCTTCCACATCAGTAATTTCAGTGGGTTGTTACATTCTCACAGCATAGCTGTTCCATCTGAAGAAAAGGAACTACTGTGTGGGGATTGCACATTGTGCAATGAACAAGGAATTTAGAATGGTGCACATGGAGATTATCCCATTTTAACTACATGCAACAAACTTGTAAGGTGAATTATGCTGAGATTTGACTAGATCAAGGTCACCCAGCAAGCCTTCCGGCTGAGCAGAAGTTTAAACACATGAAGTGTTAATCTGGGGTTTATAGGAATTTTTTTCAGGCATTCAACTAAAACTTCATTGTGCCTTGCTTTAATATTTATTATATAGTGATAACCTCAAACCACTGACAAAATTCAACATTTCTTCTCCATTTCTTTTACATCAGAGGATACGCAGCTTAGTGCAGAGGACAGAAAATTAGCCCAGGATTAAATCCTTGCTTGGTCATAAACATTTACTGGGGGTTCTGAGGAGAGGCAGTGATGTGCCACTCCTTGAATATCCCACATACCTTGAAAACTTGATCAGGGTTGCCATACATCGGAAACAACTTGATACAGTAGCACATAACACCATGTTTGCTGCAGGGACCACAGCTGTACTTGGTTTTAGTGTCATTGTTTTTAGAAACTCGGAACTCAGTCATATGTGCAATAAAACTGCAATTGAATCGGTTTGGGCTGTATAGTATTTAAATCTATCCATGAATTCAGGGCTACACAATGTAATATTGAAAGTGATTTTGGGGGGCAGCAAAATGAGTTTGTTTTTTAGCTGACCAGCAGAGCCGTTTAAAGATACCTTCTTCTTCGTTAATAGCTTTGGGGAATGTGAATGCCCCTGCAATATTAAATACTGCTATTGTGGGTGATGGACATAATAATAATAATAATAATAATAATAATAATAATAATAATAATAAT
>JAHTLZ010000073.1:1643575-1659935 GCA_023846285.1 Phrynocephalus versicolor | reverse complement strand
AATAATAATAATAATAATAATAATAATAATAATAATAATAATAATAAATAAATAAATAAATAAATAAATAAATAAATAAATAAATAAATAAATAAATAAATAAATAAATAACCTTTAGTACTGCATCACTGTACCAATATACCATGAATTGTTTAAAAGAGATAAATGCAGACATTTATAAAGGATGTCTGAAAATAGAAGAAAATTTAACCAAGTGTATTCCACAAACAAAACAGAAAGTTAGTCAATTACAGTGCGGCTTCCCAAACCAAGTAAAAACTGAAGTAGTTTAACTTAAAATGAAAATGCATACCAATTTATATACCACATTTCTTTACATCAATGTCTTAAACATTGGGATTGGGATAGATGTAAACTGGTAGTGTGATAAAGTCCTCAGATAAAGAGGGTATATATTTTTGAACAAGCTGCAAATATCTGAACCTAGTGCCTCATCTATAAAGCTTATCTCTTGTTGGTCAAGGCATACCTGAAAGATTCTTCAACAATTCAGCTGTAATTCTGTTTTCTTCACTTGCAAGAAACCAACAGCATTAGCACAAAACAATTATGCCAAAATACAGTACAAGATTGGACTGTACCTTTGACAGTGACAAGAACTGTATAGGAGTAAACATTTAAATTATTGTGAGATAGGCACAAGCTAAAACATTGATTTAGAAATGAAAATCTTGTTAAAGAAAGCAATATAATAAATATCACAAAGCAATGACACACAAAAAGTACAACTCAGTTTAAGCATCTTGAGGTCCATCAGATATGCTCAGTGATTGATTTGTTTCTTTTAAATGCAGAACATTTTCTGACACTAACTTAGGCATTAATTATAATTAATTAATTAATTAATTAATTATATTTAATTAATATTATATATTAAATAATTTGGAATCTGCTGAAGTCTAAAGATCTAATATTTTGACCATATCACCAATGAGATGTTCTAAAGGAGTGACTCGTGTAAGCGTCATAATATATTGTCTCACGTAGAAGACTCCAAGTGGCCGGCCACATTTTTCATATGGAGAAGAATCAGATGCCTAAGGTAGCAATGAGTTAGACCTGCCAAACAATCACAACTGAAACACTTGCACAAGACCAAATGAGTGGAGAATCCTTGCATGAAGTGGATTAGAGATTGTGCCTTAAATACTAAATAGCCATTCTTAATTAAAACTTTCTATGAATGAGAGATGAGAAACACCTTTAAAAGCAGCAGAAAAAAGCAGCACAACCTATAGTTTGTATTTTGCCTTCAGTACTTAGCACTATCAAAATTATACCTTGCAACATTAGTTTCACTGCTCATCCAAACAGCTTCATCAGTCTGTTTGGATGAGCAGCGAAACGTTTCTATCTCTCAAAAAGAAGTCCAGTAGCCGTGACTCAACTTCCAGATAAACTCACTTGGATGACTGAGAATCTTCACAGACATCTCTAAAAAACATTCACAAAGCTTTTGTTTCCCTGAAGTGCCAGCTCCAATCTGAAAGAGAGACTTTTCTAAAAATGAGAGACTCCCCCCCCATTGTTTAATTTGGAATGCCTCCTGTAGAATCCCATTCTGTCAGCTTTCTTCACAACTGGTAATAAATTAATATACCCGTATGTAGAGAACAACATTTACTGACAGAAAATGGCAATAACTTCAGATAATTACAGAGACTGCAGCTGAGAAAGCAGACAACAAAAATTTGGCCAGGCCGCAATGGAGGAACTAGAAAAGATTCTTAAGCACAAGGATGTGTAACTGGAGACGAAAACCAAGATTATCCATAATATATGCAGATATGAAATCTGAACAATGAAGAAAGCAAAGGGGGGGATGTCTTGTTTGGTTTTACTGGATCTCTCAGCAGCTTTGATACTGTTGACCATAGTACCTCCTGACCTGACTGTCTGGAATGGGACTTGGGCCACTGTTTTATGGTGACTCAACTCCTATCCACCCTGAAAGAAATCAACCCCAAATGTTCACTGGAAGGACAGATTTTGAAGCTGAGGCTCCACTACTTTGGCCACCTCATGAGGAGAGAGGATTCCTTGGAAAAGTCCCTGATGTTGGGAAAGATTGAAGGCAAAAGGAAAAGAGGACGGCAGAGAACGAGATGGTTGGACGGTGTAATCGATGCAACCAACTCGGATTTGACAATCTCCGGGAGGCAGTGGAAGAGGAAGGCCTGGCGTGCTCTGGTCCATAGGATCACGAAGAGTCGGACACGACTGAACGACGGAACAACAACTCCTTCCTAGATGTGAGAATGCAGAAGGTGGTACTAGGGGATTCCTGCTCAGCACCTCAGCTGCTGACCTGTGGGGTCCCTCAGGGTTCTCTTTTATCTCCTATGTTTTCTACCATCTGCATGAAACCACTGAAAGAGATGTGACAGGGTTCAAATTTCAATTGAGGTGATGCCCCCCCCCAAGCCCCCACTAGATGAGGAGAGGGAACTCCTGCAAATACGGCAACTGTCTGTTGTAACTTTGTTCGGCAGAATGGACAACAACCTCCAAAGAAACAACCTGGTGGAACTCATTAACTCCCTCTGTCCATCCATGCATTTGATCCATTGTCCTTAGTGGTGTCCCTGAAGAGGGTTCACCCCAAAATGCTCTGGGTACGTAGGTCGTCTCAGGGGAGTCCCACATCCAGGGTGCCACAATGCAGATGTCTTGCCCATTCGGCTCCAGGTATCCTCTCCACTTCCCTTGACATTTCTGCTCGTGGATCCTTCTTCCAGGGACCCTCATGGCCTGGAAATACATATACACTCCATTCTACTGAATCAGCCTCCCTGATCTCCACTTCTGTACCGCACTCCCAAATATTGCCTTTTTTTCTCCGTTAAACCCCTACACTCCCCCTGCCAACCACCTTTCCTTTCCTTCATCAATAAGAAACCTTCCACTCTCGGTCCTTCCCTGCCCGCACCTTTCTCATCTCTCTTCTCATAGGCTTTCACTGCTCTCTTTTCTTCCACCTTCTTCTCTTTCATCCCCATCATCAGACTACGCATGCCACCACCTTCTGTCTTGACAGAAGTGGACGGCTCGCTCAGCATCCCTTGTGCTCCTTCCTGTCTGGCCTCACAAGAGATTATCTAGATTTTGGGGGCTTGGTATTGCCAGTATGTGGATGACACTCAACCCTACCTCTCCTTGCCATTAGAATCCAAGGAAACTATTTCAGCTTTAGATCAGTGTTTGGTGTCAGTAGTGCGATGAGGATGAACAAATTGAAAATTAATCCAGACAAGACAGAGATGCTTCTGATAAATCTAAACAGAGATCAAGGAATAGGGATGCAGCTTGTACTGGATGAAATTACAGTAGTCTCTCACTGAAAAAAAGAGGTGCACATCTTAGAGGTGCTCTTGGATTTATCTTTGAGACTGGATTCCCAAGTATCAGCAGAGGCCAGGAGTGCATTTGCACAATTTAAGCTAGTGAGCCAGCTATGTTCATTTCTAGATACAGTATATATGATCTGACCACTGTGACACATACCCCACTGGATTACTGTAATGCCCTTTATGTGAGGCTATTGATGAAAAGGGTCATGAAACTTTGGGGGGGGCAGCGGGGGGAGATGCAGCAGCCAGATTGCTGATTGGGGCTAGTTACGTGGATGGCATAACACCCTTGCTATAGCAGCTCCACTAGCTGCTGATCAGTTTCTGGGTACAATTCAAGGTGCTGGTTTTAATCTACCAAATCCTAAATGGCCTGAGTCCAAATTACCTCAAATACCATTTCTCCCAGTATGAACCAGGGCTAAGGTCATCAGAAGGGGTTTTTCTCCCAGTTCCTCCACCTTCACATGTGGAACAGGTGATACCTTTAGGCTACTGGAAAATTAACAAAAATGTTGCTAATATTTCAGGGGCAAAACCACCTTCCTCAGAGCAGTACCAATAGGTTATAACATGGCAAAAGATGGATTTGACTAAAGGTATCACCTGTTCCACTTTCGTATTTGGTTTTTGTGATGGCTACAAGGCTCCTCCACTTGTTTGACCTTCACATGTGCATCTGATGAGAACACATGAGAGGGCCTTCTCTATTGCTGCCCCCAGATTTTGGAACTCCCTTCCACAGGGGGCTAAACTTACCCCATCTTTGCTATCCTTCCAGAAGCAGGCAAATACCTTTCTCTTCAGGCAAGCTTTCCTTGAGTGACTGACTACTTGTTATGTTACTTTTAGATGGATTGTTATGCATCACTCCTTGGACTGACTTTGTAGTTCTACTTGTGTTATTCCATTTTTAGTTGTCCATCTCTCGGAGTGCTTTTTTTATTTGTTTACTGTATATACTCGAATATAAGCCTACTCTAGTTTTTCAGCCCTAATTTTGGGCTGAAAAAAGGGGTCCTCGGCTTATATTCGGGTCAATACTTTTAGCCACTGAGGCAAGTGCTTGGGTCGGTGGCTAAAAGTCATTCTAAACATTGTGCACCACTTCTCCTGACACCCCCCCCCGTTGCAGGGGAGTGGCGTACAATGTTTAAAATGACTTTTAGCCACCAACCCAAGCACTTGCCTCGGTGGCTAAAAGTCATTTTAAACATCACACACACACACACAGCTCACAAAGGAGGAGTTGCCAGGCCTTGCTGCATTTCCCACCCTAGACTTATACTTGAGTCAATAAATTTCCCCAGTTTTTTGGATTTAAATTAGGAGTCCCGGCTTATACTCGGGTCGACTTATACTTGAGTATATACGGTACTTATTATCCATAGCCTTGCGTATTGCCTTTTTAATGGCGCAAGATACCTCTTCACAGTCACTGTTCTTAACTTTGAATATTGTCTTTAATGTTTCTTTGTAACTGTTGTACACTCACTCACAAACACAAGGTGGCAGATTTCCCATTAGGGAAATACATGCACACTAGGGTTCCTTGAAAAATGTGGTCATGTTTCTGTGTCCAATCACATCCAGCCGCTACAGAAACCATTCCTGTTGTGGCTTTAAATATGTTGTAAGTCATAGGTTAGCTACCTACATGCCCTAAGCCAGGGATGCCCAAACTTTTTGTAAGGAGGGCCAGATTTGGTGGCTGAGAATGTGTCAGGGGCCGGTTGCTCCCCGACCCTGCCCCCCCATTGCAAGCCCCACCCACTGACCCCTAGCACCCCACCCACAGGAAGGAAGGCGGGGACCAAGGGAGGGAGGAAAGAAGGAAGGTGGGGACCAAAGGAAGCACAGGGAGCCGTGGCCACAGGTCGCCCCTTGGAAGAGGCGATCTGTGCGACCTTGCACCCCCCCAAGCTCCCCAGCAGAGGCAACGGCTTGTCTGCCAGCCCACCCCAAAGCTCCTTGTCGGTGGCAGAGGCCCGCTGCCCTGCCCACCCCCACACTTTCCCCAGTGGTGCCGGTGGCGGCAGACCGCCCGTCCACCCAAGCTTCCCAGCAGTGTCAGTTTTGGTGGAAGATTTTTTTAAAAAAAAAAATGGGGCGAAGGAGGGGGAGGGAGGGGTGGGCCAGCCAGCCGCAGGCCACTCAGAATGGCCTGATGGGCCTGATTTGGGCCCCGGGCCAGACTTTGGGCAGGCCTGCCCTAAGCGCATCTGATCTTGCCTGTTTTTGGAAGCTAAGCAGGGTCAGCCTGGCTAGTACTTGGATGGGCGACCACCAGGGAATACCAGGTGCTCTAGGTGCCTGGAGTAGGAACTGGGAAGCCACTCCAGTATTCCTGCCAAGAAAACTCCATAGACATAGAGTCACAGAGGGTCGGTCACGACTGTAATGACACAACACACACACACACACACACACACAAGTCATAGGTTGGTGCGATTTCCATCAGCTCATGCTATTATGCTGGGTAGTTTTCTCTCTCCCATTGTATGTAAACTGCTTAGAATTGTATACGACTTGGGTCTACTAGGGACTATTTGAAGGACCATATTCTGTCATACAAGCCTGCTTGTACTTTGACATCTGCTGGAGAGGCCCTTTTCATGGTCTCAGTACCTTCAGATATCCCTTTTTGTGGAGACTGACCGAAGGCCTGTTCTGTGGTTGCTTCCAGGCTTTGGAACATGTTACTCTGTTCTTGCTGTACTTCCACTGACAGGCAAAGACCTTTGATGGGGCTAAGAAAGAACAGGGCTGTGAGTAAGAGATTTGAGGGCTGAATCTCAGAAAGAGCAGGAGAGATGGAGCTCCTGTTGCCACTTGGACTACCAAGGACCTTGCCAACTTGTAGGGTTTTGCAGTTCTCTGTGTGGGGCTGATTTTTCCATGTACTGGGCACCCAGCCTAGTTGAGGACGATCTTGGACTTTTATCTGAATTTGAATTTAAAGGGACACTTGAACATTGCAAACCTACCAGCAACTCCTGGATCAGTGCTGTTGCCTCTGAGGCTCAGGGCGCACAAACTGTATTCATTTTGCTATTGTTGCAATTGCTCAGGTTGTCTGCTATATAACTAATAACAAGAGACTCATTTTGTGAAATTGTGTTTGCAAGGTACATCACTGCTGATCTAAGTAAGAAAATAACCCCATGGAAATATTAAGGGTTTAACACAAGGCTTTGGCAATTAACAGTGATTTAAAGCAAAAGCAAAACTGTTCTGCTTATATACTGCCCCACAGTGCTTAAAACACTCTCTGGATGGTTTACAATTTAATTATACAGGCTACGCATTGCCCCTCTTTCACACACACATCCCAGCAAGCTGGGTATTCATTAACCACAGGGCTCTAGCTGATGTGCTAGTTTTCTCTATCTTTTAGGGTAAACCTTTCTATTATTAGCGTTTCAGAAATTTTAGTTTTAGTTTTAATTGTATTTTAATAATACAATAAGTAATTCTGTTTCAATATTTGTACTTTAATTCTATTGTTTTTAGCTCTATAAGCCATCATGTGTCCCAGCTTTTAGGAGAAAGTGGCATATTAAATAAATAAATTGATAATATTATTACACAAGCATTAAAAGTAAAGCCATAAGGAGCTCTTAGCAGTGACTAGAATGTGTGATATTATGGACACCTGCCAAACAAGTAAACAGCATTGTTTCCCACTGTGCCCTAATGCATCAAAGAGGGTTCATAATTCTAAGGCATCAGACGATTACAGCAGACTAGAGAGTCCTGTTAGGTAGTTTCTGCAAAACCAATATAAAACTTGCAGCAAATTAATTAAGGAAAAAAACCTAACAAATCTGATTTGGCATATACCATACTTTTGTGGACTGCAGCCTGCTTCATCTTCAAAGACCTTTTAGTTTCTTTATCCACTAAGCAGCACACTTGCATAAGACTTTCTGCATCAGAATCATGACCACAGGCTTTACCATTGCACGACCAACCCTCATCTGTGTTGTGGTAACTCAGATCAAAGCAAAGCAAAGTGTTCTGCTATGTACCCCCTGCCCCCCAAAATACCACTTCAAGTAGTCTCCGGGCAGTTTACAGTTTAATTATAGTATGAGGTCTACGCATTGAAACCAGCCCGACTGCTGTTCTGCAGAGACTTGGGTTACATACAATGCAGCAATACATGAACTCTTTTCTTGGTGAATAATGTGAAACAGAACTAAATGAGCCATTGCAAAAAGATGAGTGCTTGACTGCCCTCCAAGGCACCATCCATAACCAAAAAGATGAGTGCTTGACTGCCCTCCAAGGCACCATTAAAACTTTTATCTGGTTTTAATTCTGTCTTTAATCACAACTTATTTATTTTATTTATTTTATTTTAGAGTTTTTCACCCCGCCTTGTGGGGTGTTTTATTTACAGGCTCTGGATCAATAGCTGCATCCAAGGTGGCCCAGATCTGTTCAATTTTGCCTGTAAAGTGTTGTGCAAATTCTTCACAGCAGGATACAAATACTTGCCATTATGTTGTACATTTACTCTTGTCATTTTGGGGATTCCCAAAAGCCTTTTCTAATACTGTAATGAGCAACATAATTTACTGGCAGATTACACCAGTAAAAGACAATATTTAAAAGCTAAAAATAGTAAGTATACAGATACTAAAAAGAATCAAAGGGATACCACACTAAAACAATCATCAAAATCAACAGTATAAGACACATTTAATATAACAAGATACAACAATCCATTGGAAAGAACCCAGAATACCTGCTGACAAAAGGTTTCACTGCTGGTAAAAGGACAGCACACACGAGCTCAGCCTGGCCCCACGTGGGAAGGAGTTCTGGAGAGAAGGCCCTCTCCTGTGTTTCCAGAAAACACAATTTGTGAAGGGAATCTCTCCTGATTATAAACCCGAACCTTATGTTGGGGATGGAACGAAATGACTGTAGGGACATGCTTGCTTATGAACCCTTGACTTCTCCCTAGTTGATCTGAGCCTAAAGGTCACCACTAGAGATGGGCACGACTTGACGAAATTCTCGTTTCCGTTTCCGTTACTCATTTCCGTTACGGAACGGAAAAGGAAACGACAGTTACTCCGCCAGAACTCAAACTCGAACCGACTAAAGAAAAATTGGGTCTGATTTGTCGTTGTCGTTCCTGGCATCGCGGCGATCCCGCGATGCCAAGCGGCACAGAAAAAAAGTTTTTAAAAGTTTAAAAGAAAAACCCGATTCCCGGCCAAAAAGCAGGCGAAAATATGCCTGCCTGAGTGAGGGCTCAGGGCACCTACCAGAGGGGTGGTTGACCCCCCCTCTCCTGTCCTGGGCTGCTCTGGTGGTGGGGGAAATCCTCGTCGTAGTCGCTCGCAACAAGCCGGACTCGCCGCCGCCCGCCGCAATTCAAGCGGCACAAAAAAAAGTTTTAACCCCCCCGATTCCCGGCCCAAAAAGCAGGCGAAAATATGCCTGCCTGAGTGAGGGCTCAGGGCAGGGCACCTACCAGAGGGGTGGTTTCTGGGGGGGGGGGTCCCCGGCCTCCCCCCCTCTCCTGTCCTCCTGGGCTGCTCTCATCTCGCCATGCCATGCGGTGCGGGCGGGGGATCGAAAATGGGGCGGCGACCGCAATTTTTTTTGAAATCGTGGTCCAAAAAACAAAAACACACAAGCCAACACAAGCACCACAGAAACATGCGGAAATTGCTATTTTAAAACTGCCAGAATTTTTACATTAGCAGTGGGTTTTTCTTGCAACAAAATGTCTCCTCTGTCCTCTCTCCATTGATTTTGTTTTATTTTATTTTATTTTATTTTTTTTACACCTGCGCAATGATGGGCTGGCCATGGGAGTGACCATGCAAATTTTTGGAGCGATTCCACCAATTCCATGGCCACTTGGCCAGGTTGACCACAGAGACTTCTGGGATGTGCCAATCGGGCATAAAAAGCCCACTAACCGTAGCCCGAACCCGAACCCGAAGCCTACGCCTATCCCATACGCCAGTACACTGTCCTTCAAAGTGGGTCAGAGAGGCACCCAGAGGTGAACCCCAATACTCACCCTAACCTCACCCGTAACTAGCCTAACCCTAGCCCTTGCGCTAACCCGTCTTAACCCTAAGCCAGATCTACTTGCATTGCACTACACGCAAGTACCTTTCCCTTCTTAGTGAGACGCAGCGGGTGCAGAGAGTCCACCAGTCTGGCTCTGGGTGACTCCTGCAGGCTCGGTTCGGCAGCATGTGTGACATGCAGCAAACCATGCCCCCGAGGCCTGACTGATGCAGGGAAGGCACCCCAAAAAGAGGGGTGCCTCTGCCAGTCTGCTGCGTCTGCAACTTGATATGCATATCCATATGGCTATGCATGCCCTTTTGCAGCGGGTGAGGATAGGAAGCACCCACGGGTGCCTCCAGGAGCCCGCTTTCCCTTCATAGCAGGCCAGAGGAGGCACCCACCCCACAGAGGTGCCTCCAGGAGCCCGCCACCCCCCCAAACCAGTATAACGACAGACGAAAAAACGACACCACGAAACGACAAATTTTTGCGAAATTTCGCGAAAAACAGAAACGAGCCGAAACGGACCCGTCCTGAAAAACGATAACTCGAAAAAAAAATTTCCTGGTCGTGCCCACTCCTTTGCTTTTCACAATACAGTACAGTGGTACCTCGACTTACAAATTTAATGCATTCCGAATGCATGCTCTTAAGTCGAACTACTCTGAAGTCAGGGTACCTATCTAAAAAATTGAAAAAATAAGTTAAAAATATTTTAAAAATGGAAAAAATATTTGTAAGTCGAGCAGACGATATCTAAAATGTGCAAAGTGGCAGTTAAAATGCCAACAGTTTTCCGTTCTTAAGTCGAATTACTCTTAAGTCAAGCTGCTCTTAAGTCAGGGTACCACTGTAGTTTGAATTCAGGAAACAGGGAAAGATTTTGCAAAAATTACAAAAAGTGGCATGATGAGCTTTCCTTCATCAACATCTTACTGACAGTGGCCAACATTGTATTTGTGTTTCTGTAACTTGCTGCTGCTAGTTGTGGCTAATTGACAAGGTTCCTGAGTACTAAGGGTGTGCTACTTTATTTCTTTGGACTCCGACACCCAGAACTCTTCAGTCGTACCTGGAGGAAAATCGTATCCTGGACCCCTTCCAGTCCGGGTTCAGGCCACTTCGGGGGACTGAGACTGCCCTGGTCGCTCTGCAGGATGACCTCCTCAGGGAGGCTGACGGGGGTGTTCCTCCCTGTTGTTCCTCCTTGATCTATCAGCAGCAATTGATACCGTTGACCACGGTAACCTGTTGGACCGGCTTGCTGAGGCTGGAATTGGGGGTTCAGCTCTCTACTAGCTCCGTTCCTTCCTCGGCGACCGGTTTCAGCAGGTTCAGCTGGGGGATGATTTGTTGGCTCCTTGGACACTCCCTTGTGGGGTGCCCCAGGGGTCGGCAATCTCCAACATGCTGTTCAATGTTTATATGAGGCCGCTGGCGGAGGTCATCAGGAGATTTGGAGTTCGCTGTCTTCAGTATGCTGATGACACGCAGCTCTATCTCTCCTTTTCTTTTTCTGCAGAGTAGGCAGTACACGCCCTCAATCTGTGCCTGGAGGCGGTCTTGGAATGGACCAGGACCAACCGGCTCAAGCTGAACCCGGAGAAGACCAAGGTTCTGTTCTTTGGGGCACCTTCGTCCAGGTACAATGCCCCCCTCCCTAGCCTGTGGGGGGGTGTTTCCCCTCCAGCCTATGGACAGGGCCAGGAATCTGGGTGTGGTCCTGGATTCAGCCCTTTCCCTGGAATTCCAGGTGATGGAGGGCTCCAGGGCCACTTTTTTCCATCTCTGCAGGATTGCCCAGATCTGCCAGTACCTCGATGAGTCCTCTGTGAGGACAGTTGTGCAGGCCCTTGTGAGATCAAGGATCGACTACCGCAATGCCCTCTACGTGGGGTTGCCCTTGACCCTTGTCTGGAGGCTCCAGCGGGTGCAGAATGCGGCGACCAGACTGCTGGTGGTGCTCGTAGATATGATCACATCACCCCAGTTCTGGCACGCCTGCATTGGTTGCCCGTTGTCCTCCAGATAAGGTTCAAGGTCCTGGTTTTGATGTTCAAAACGCTCCACGGCTTGGGACCAGAATACCTGTCGGAGCGTATCTCCCAGAGGTCAACTGGGGTCAGGCCCACTAGAATGGCACAGGCGTGCTCACTTAGGATGGCCACACCTAGGGAGGCACGGAAATCGCTCACACGTAACCGTGCCTTCTCTGTGGTGGGCCCCACGTTGTGGAATCACCTCCCTAGTGAGCTGCGCTGAGCACAGTCCCTGCCCACCTTTAAAAAGGCTCTGAAAACCCTCCTTTTTAAGGAGGCATATGGTGACCTTTTTATTTAGTTTCCTTTTTTTTTTTGCCACCTGCGTCATCTCTTGCGGAAGGTTTCCCCCTCCTTATTTTATTAGTTCTCTCTCTCTTTTTTTTCTTTTTCTTTCTTGTTATATACTGCTGGTTTTATTGTCAATTGTAAACCGCCCAGAGTTCCATCTGGAAGATGGGCAGTATAAAAAATGCAACAAATAAATAATAAATAAATAAATAACTCTCCAAGAGTTCCCCAGGCAGAATTCTCGGAGTTAAAGTTCGCAAGTACAACCTACAGAAATCAACCTTTTGCTCACCAGGAGAAAAACCTACCTCTGAGATTGCATGACTTTTTCTGGCCTTTACATCCTGTTGCTAACATTGTATTAAAAAAGAGTTGCCATCTCACTGTCCATTAGGCTCTCTAGAGAGTACTACCTGAACAACACCAAGGAAGCACCGTGGCAGTTACTTTCTGTCAGGTATTAGTTAGTGAAATATTGTATATGTATTAGACAGGATGTTCTGTATGTATTTGATATGTATTTAATTGATTTAAAGATGGAGTCTGTAAAAAGTGCAAAGTCACAGTGACTCAGTGTATAGTTTTTGTCACATGGAGTACAGGTGTAAAGAATTAACATAATGAATTTGGGCTGAAGCAAGAAGTTGCAATAGCTATGAAGTAATGTCATTTATGATTGGACAGACATGTGTATAAAATGCTCTGTAAATCACTGTTCATTTGGTCTTCCATGAGTAAAGGCACCCACTTTGTTTCTCTGTTATATATTTTGTCTATGTACTGTATGCCATTATGCTGTTATGCTGTTGAATTTTGTATCAATGAACTAATGTGATTTTTCCCTCTATGCTTTGTTGAACTTTGTAGAAGTTCTGTGATGCTGTGATATATTTTGTACATTTGTAATATAGCTGTTTGGTTTTAAGAAAACTCTGTCTCTGGCTCTAACAATTTATTCATTCAGTATTGCTTCTGCTGGCTGATTAAACAGCACATACTCTGACACTTTCAATCTACCAACATGAAGCAAGATAAAGCCCTGCAGCCTTGGAGGTTGGCCCTTTTCCAGGTGAGTGAAATGTAAGCATTTGTATGTGGATTTAAATTACCAGAATTCTGTCTGGGGAATTCTGGGAGTTAGATTTTCCTCATCAAAAAATAACCACACCCACTTCTGTGTTTTATGCCTGCTCATGTGCCAAGCTGTACAATCCGTGTGCCCTGTTATCTTCAAAGTTTGGACAAGTTTGTTGCAATAAGTTATGTAAATCTTAGCAAGAGGCCATTGGCCAATACATTATGTACAGTTATAGGTACAGGACCAAATTAAACAAAAAAATAATTGGCAAGTGGCAATCTGCTAATGGCCCTTAGCAGAAAAAAATTAAGTACTGCATTTTGTGTTCAATCATATTAAATAAAAAAAGAACCATTCACATTTGGTTTCGCCAACGCTCATTGGCTGCCCAGTTGGGCAGCTGTCAAGAGAAAAACGGTAGGCCTGATTTTGAACATCCCAGTCAGAAAAAGAAATTCCAGGTAACTGGGACAGCCTTTGAAGAATTAGGATAGACAAGTACTGTATAGAGATTTTACGATATATAGTATCTATTATAGCAGAATGTGTATGAAATTCAGAGTATAGAGATTGACTTCTGCCTGACCTTAGGCACATGTTGCACCAGGAAGATACGCCAGAATGTTTACTCAGGACTTTAACCACTACATTAAGGAAAAAGATCTATGGCCACCCAAATGATAAAAAGGATGTTTGTTTACTAGATCACAGAGAAAAGGGATGTTTATTACTTATCCCAGGAATAAACACTCATAAACAAGATGGCATAACTGAAGAACAGAAATGTGTACAGTACAGTATTAGAGAAAAGTCAAAATGGGTTTCTACCAGTTATTTGTGTATCGTAACCTACAAAAAGGAGGGCGGTCTAATGTAAAGGTCTCTCTTTCTCTCTTTTATATAGAGGAGATATCTCTTGCTTTGTCTGTCTTTGTGCCTAACTGACATCTGGAATAAACTGGAAAAAGAGAGACCAATCAATCCGTTTATTGCCTCTTTCACTTTAAAAGGTGCGCCCGGGCTGGATTCAAAATTAAATGCAACAACCTTTATTATTAAAAATAATGTTCAGATGTTGGAGAATTCAGCCTAACACACATTTGTAATGAATGTTGCCATGGAGCTTAATAATTGATCAGGAAAGCCACATCTACAGGCTTTTGAAGGACACACTCCCCGATCTGCTTCGCTGATCCTCACAGAGATAAGAATAATATGGACTACAAAGAATAAGAATGAAATAAATCCACAATCAAATAAATGCAACTTTATTGCAATTTTAATCAGCAAAATTGACAGTGGTTTTAGATGCAAGGGATATCGAAGCAGTAGCCTCCTTTCCTATAATTTAGTGATCTTTCTGGCAAGGCCTTAGGGCTTTGTCATCCGACTTGGGAAAGTTACTTTTTTGAACAGCAAGTCCCAACTAGCTAGAGAGTCACCATATTGGCAGAAGGATTCTGGGATCTGTTCATCCAAAAAACTATTTATTTCCAAGGTGGTGACTCGAACAGCTGGCGAAAGCCTGGTTCTCAAAAGAAAAAAAATCCACACAGAGAAAGCCATAATATTTTAGCAAAGTCTACTGAAAGAAACCATAGGTTTGTGAGAGGTAGCCCTGTTAGTCAGTGCAAGAATTCCAGGCAAAAATCAAAACAAAACAAAATAAAAGACAAAAACATGTGGCACCTTAAAGATTATTATATTTTAATGAAAGCTTTTGTGGACATGACCACTTCTTCAGACATGTAGTAGCAGCAGGAGGGCTACATTAATATACAATGGGATATAAGTGACATACCAAACTTCATTGGCTGTTGTACAATTAATAAACAATGGAATATAAGTGACATTCCAAACGTTCATTAGCTGTAGTACAATTAATATACAGTGGACCCTTGTATAACAAATGGTTTGTATAACATAAAATTTGTACAACATAAAAAATTCCGGAGATAGGGGAAATTTGCTTAACATAATCGCCTATGGAGCAAATCCGTACAACATAAAAATGGGATCACTCTGTTTTCAATGCATTCCTATTGGAATTTGTATAAAGGAAAATTTGCTTAACATAATTTCATTTGGAACTAATTAATTCCTTTATACAAGGTACCACTGTACAATGGAATATAAGTGATATTCCAAACGTTCATTGGCTGTTGTACAATTAATATACAATGGAATATAAGTGACATACCAAATGTTCATTGGCTGTTGGATGAGTCACTGCATTTGATGCAGCAGTTAGGCTGTACTGGGCTGAAAGAGGCCGTTCCAGCCACAAGGCGCTCTCTACCTGTTGTAACTCTATGGGCAAGTCATCCCGGCGCCTGGCTGAAGGCGGAGAACGTCCCGCCTCTGGGGAGGTGTCCGAGTCCCTGGTGGTCACCGGGCTTTGCTCCGCCCACCCGCCTTCCTTGGCGACCACGTTCCGCCACGCCCCCTTTGGATCGTTCTCCTCGCTCCGGCCTCCAGACCATAGCGAGTAGGAGGACGCTCCTTCCCCTTGACAGTTTAGGCACCGCCCCTGACTGGCGGAGGACAGCCAATCGGGTTTCGGTCTTCTCCCCAGGCCGGCACCTGCCGCTTGCCCCGCCTCCTTTCTGTTGCCTCGCACAGAGGCGCTGCCGGCCGGGGAGGAGGAAGGGGCGCAGGTAAGGCTCCTCCATCCTCCCCCCTCCCCCTCCCCTCCCCCTCCCCTTCCCCTCGCTCCCCAACGGTCGTTTGTGTTCGGTTAACGCCGCCGCCCCCTCCCCCCCCCGGTTCGAGGCGCTCGACCGCCCTTCTTCTGAGGGGAAGAGCGTCGAATGGATGCAGAAATGGAGGGCTGGCGGGCAGGAGGGGGCGATTGAGAAGCGCCCGGGCGGTTGACAGGCGGGAGAGCCGGCAAAGGGGTTTTTCTTCAAGTCTCGGGGATAATGTGGAATAAAACGTCCTCCCGTCTCCTTCCCAAGAGCTCCGAAGGAGAAGCGCCTGGTCCCTTCTCAGGGGGAGCTTCTTCCTGACACCCCTGCGAGGTGGGCTGAGTGGCGAGGCCAATGGCCGGCTGGCCTTTGTACAATTCATATACATCGGCCCCTTAAGGACTACTAGGACGTTTGGTTTCGCCACCGTTTTTTGTTTTGTTTTGTTGGGGGGGTCCCCTCTGGATCACGGAAACTTATGGTGAAGCTTTTTAAAGTATTTAAAAGGTCTTGACGGCGGCGGCGCCTGACCGCCCCTTGTTTTTGTCGCAAAAGAGAGTTACAGAGCTGCCTGTGGGTGCTGCCCTTGAGTGGGATTTAAATTATGGTTTTCCAGGCTCCGAGCCTGGCCTTCGCCTACTTAAATTCGGTATTTGTATAGTATTTTGCTCCCGAACCATTTTGTATATGCCCTCTCAGTTATTCCCCCCACCCCTAAAACTGTCAGGTAGGCTTCTGCAGATGAGAAAGTTGGCTGAGAAGAAAAGTATTTTTGTGGAAGTCTCAGCTTCCGTAAGTCAGAATTATTATTATTATTATTATTATTATTATTATTATTATTATTATTAT
>JAHTLZ010000073.1:1610682-1643565 GCA_023846285.1 Phrynocephalus versicolor | reverse complement strand
TATTATTATTATTATTATTATTATTATTATTATTATTATTATTATTAAACTTGATGTGATTATTTATTTATTTATTTATTTATTTATTATTTAATTTGTACTAGTTAACCGCCTGATTTTCCCTCGGGAACTCTGGGCGGTGTACAACAAATAACAAACACAACTACCCAAGCAAACCCCAATCATAAGCAAAGCAAATAATAATAATAATAATAATAATAATAATAATAATATATAATATATAATATATAATAAATTATTATCATTATATTTATTATTATTATTATTATTATTATTATTATTATTATTATTATTATTATTATTATTATTATTACTGGGATCTGCTCACATAATTCGCCGATACATCACTGAGTCTTAAACGCTTGGGAAGCGTTCAACTAGTGATTGGTAATACAAAATCCAGCGTAGATAGCTGTGTGGTTATTATTATTATTATTATTATTATTATTATTATTATTATTATTATTGATGATGATGATGATGATGATGATGATGATGATGATGATGATGATGATGCCTTGGTATTATGTGTATTTTATTTAGAAGGAAGACCCACTTCTTTGTCAGAAATGCTGAAGAACATTTTAACTTCTATCTGTATACTGGTCTGGATAATGATCTGTGTTTAAAATGAGTGGTTAATGAAGTTTGCTTTTAGGAAACAAAGATGCTTTCACCAAGAAAATGGCAAGATATGAGGAGGGGGAGAGGGTACATGAAGGGAGTGACTTGTTTTGATAACTGGATTCAGAAAATGAGTATTTTATTTATTTATTATATATTTATCTATTGGATTTGTTTAATTTGTTTCTGTACCTCTGGTAACTATTAGTAACACAGAAGAAGAAAAAGATGGTTGCTTTGGTGATCACACACTTGATGTGGTGAATTTAAAAGCAGAGTCAAATAACAAGGGTGCCCAGTGTGGTATGATGGATAGAGTAGCAGATGAGGACTCAGCAGACCTGGGTTTGAATCTCTGCTTGACATGAAAACTAATGGAGTGGGGTGGCATGGAAAAAAGCACTACTTACATATGTCATTTGCCTTGAAAAACCTGTAAGGGCCTCTGTAAGTCAGATGCACCTTGAATGCCGATAACACAGTATAATCAAGACTCTTGTAAATAATGCCTTTTTTGGAATGATGTAAACTTCCCAGAGTAGTGCATTGCAGTTACAGTGAGATATAGAAATCTAAGAAATTAATTAATAAATAGAACACTGAAATCTTAAAACAAGTTACAGCTTCAGGACCTGCAGGAACCGTTCCACTGCCTGGGTAGCGAGCATGAGAAACAAAGTCCATGTATCAGGTTTAACACTAACAAATCAATTACCAGCCTTTGTTAACACAGCATACTTCAAATTTACAGGAGTCATGGGATGATGCTGTAATGAGTCTATTTTTTTTAAAAAAAAACTTAAGAACATAATAAGACATGCTGCATCAGGCCAAAGGCCAATCTAGTCCAGTTTCCTGTATCTCACAGTGGCCTCATCAAATGTCTCTGGGAGTGCACAAGATTAGATATCTGTCTCCTGATACCACTCTCCCTGCATCGGGCCTTTGAACTACCCTCTTTTTAAGCCTGAAGATTACACATCCCCATCATGGGTTGCATCCTCTGATGGACTTTTCCTCCAGGAAACTGCCCAATCCCCTTTTGAAGGCATCCAGGCCAGATGCCATCACCACATCCTGTGGCAGGGAGTTCCACAGACTAACAAGACTAACAAGACGCTGGGTAAAGAAATATTTTATTTTGTCTGTTCTCACTCTCCCAACCCTCAATTTGAGTGGATGCCCCTTAGTTCTGGTATTTTGTGAGAGGGAGAAGAGTGTCCCTCTATGCCAGTGATGGCGAAACTTTTAGACCCCAAGTGCACAAACTGTGATTCAAAACCCACCAATTTTTTACAAACTGCCAATATAGCAATTTAACCTGAATACAGTAACCCGACCTGACCCACAATAATTGAAAATCTGCAGTATATGGATGCTGGGTCGGTTGGGGCTTTTGGGGCTTATATGGGGCCTCCTACACTTACCTGAAGCCTGGCGCTGCCCCAAGTGGGCCTCTGATGGAAAAACATTTCCGGGGCCTCCGACAGGCCCCAGAAGCCTGTCAAAGGCCTCAGAACTGGTTTTGGTGATCCAGGGGGCCTTTGTTTCATATACTGTGGTCCCACAATATACCGGGACTGCAGTATATGAACTGTGAAAGGGTGGGGGGAGGTGATTTACTGTACATGTGGCTGTGAAGGGGCGATGTCAGGTGCCCACAGAAAGGATTCTGAGTCCCATCTTTGGCACCTGCGCCATAGGTTCACTAACACTGCGCTATGCACTTTACTCATGCCCTGCATAATTTTGTACATCTCAGTCATATCCCCCCTCAGGTGACTTTTTTCCAGATAAAGAGCCCCAAATGCTATAGCCCAGGCCTGCCCAGTCGCCTGCTGCGCCTTCAGGGGTTGCCCGCCAGGTCCCTGTGTTGGGAGGGAATTCCCCCCCACTCACTCACTCTCTCCAGTGGCAGCGGTGGGCTCAGGCTGGGCTGCTTGGATGTGCACACGGCAGCTGCAGAAGTGTGCCCAGGCCAGCTTGCTGGGCCCGCTTGCCAGAGAACCGAACGGGCCAAGCAAGCTGGCATGGGCACGCCTCCGTGGCTGCCGCTGGAACTGCAACTGTTCTCCTCTGCACCTTTTCCAGTTCCACTATGTCTTTTTTGAGATGTGGTGACCAGAACTGTACGCAATACTCCAGATGCGGCCTTTCTGTTGTTTTATACAGTGGCATTTTAATGTTGGCTGTTTTATTTTCAATCCCCTTTTTGATGATCCCTAGCATGGAATTCGCCTTCTTCACTGCTGCCATACACTGGCTTGACACTTTCATTGAGCTGTCCACTATCACACCAAGGTCTGTTTCCTGATCCATCACGGATAGCTCAGAACCCATGAGCTGATAAAGAAAGTTTTGATTTTTTGCCCCAATATGCATTACTTTACATTTGGCTATATTAAAACGCATTTGCCATTTCGTAGCCCATTCCCCCAGTTTGGAGAGATCCTTCTGGAGCTCTTCACAATCTTCTCTATTTTTTACCACACGGAAAAGTTTCATATGATCCTCAAACTTGGCCACCTCACCGCTTATCCCTGTCTCCAGGTCATTTATGAACAGACTGAAAAGCACCGGTCCCGGGAGACACACAATTTATTATTTTGTTCCAACCAACTAACCATACTGTTACTGTTGACGCTTGCTTCAGATGTATTTTTTTGGCTTCCCATTCTGTACTCCAGTAAATAAAACTCACCACTTACAATGCCAACTATTTTTATTTTCTCCACAACCACTTGATAGCTTGTCCATTTATGCCCCCACCACCCTGCCTCGGTGCTTTAAATAGCAGCTTTTTCATCCAACACCCCCCTTCTTTTACCATTTGGTCACTGATTTTATTAAAATGTTTTCAAATACATCCTCATAATACGGTAGAACTCGTGGCTTACAAATTCCTTATGTGCTTCCCCCCTGTTTTTTTTCCTTTTGGTGTAAAACTGAGATTGCAGTCACTATATAGGAAGCAGGATGAGGTTTAGACTGAACATTGTTCCAGAGAAGTGCTGTATTTAGACGACTTGGTAGACATTCAGAGATGGCTTGCATAAGGCAGCTTTCTTATTCCTTAAATAGATATATAACAGATACCACCAAGAATGCATTCACATCTTATGACTGATAGTGAACGTTAGTATAGCTGCATTGAGGGTTATTTTGAAACAGGTCAGTGCACATCATCTGCTCAGCATGCCCTGCTGTAATTCAGCAGTTGTTAGCGCTTTCAGTATGCACTTTAAAATAGAGGTGACATTCAACAAAAGAATTTGTTGCTTTCTTAAAGGCAACAAATGAAAGCATTAACTCCTAGGCCAGAAAGAATTTCTTAACATTTCTAGAACATTAGTTTTAAGAAACTGGATGTAGTCTGTGGAACTCCCTGCCACAGGATGTGATGATGGCATCTGGCCTGGATGCCTTCAAAAGGGGATCGGGCAGTTTCCCAGAAGAAAAGTCCATCTGAGGATGCAACCCATGATGGGGATGTGTAATCTTCAGGCTTAAAAAGAGGGTACTTCAAAGCCAGATGCAGGGGAGTGGTATCAAGAGACAGATATCTAGTCTTGTTCACTCCCAGAGGCATTTGCTTCTGCAAACATATTAATTTACTTTAAACTGAGACAAATTGTTCCTTCATCTGGCCCTGCAGTAGCACAGATGCTAAAATATTTTGCATATAGATCTGCTTGCTACATAAAATTAAAGCTGAGTGACCCCCCCTTTCCACCTTATTCACAGATCCTAAAGCGGGTAGACAGATTTGCTGACTGTTTTGAAGGCATTGAGTTAAAATTTCTGTAAACTGATTTGTCTTATTTATATGTTACTTTTCTCCTGCTAAGGGAACTCAAGGTGGCTTGCAGTGTCAACAACAATAGAATTAAAAACAGACTAAGATATATATTGAAAAATTAAACCGCAAAGCTGATTAACATAGATTGAATATGCCATAAGCACATCCGTTCTTGCCTGATTTTGGAAGCTAAGCAGGGTCAGGCCTGGGTAGTACTTGGATGGGAGACCATCAGGGAATACCAGGTGCTGTGGGTGCCTGGAGTAGAAGCTGGCAAGCCACTCCAGTATTCCTGCCAATAAAACTCCATGGACGTGGAGTCACGAAGGGTCGGTCACAACTGTAACCATGCAACAACAAAGTGTTTAAAAGTATTTGAACTTTTAAAATGGCATTCAGGGACTCGGTCATGATTATTAAAAGCCTGCCTGGAAAAGTGGGTCTTCAGGCGTCATTGCAGGGATAAAATTAGGGGGAGAGCATTCCATTACCTGGGAGAAGCATGTATCCGTCAACCATGCCTGTATTGGCGATGGGACTGAGAGGAGGACCTTCTCTGATGATCTTAAGCACTGAGAAGGCTCATGTGGGATGATACTGTCCTTTGGGTAGCCTGGACACAATCTGTCTAGGAAATAATGACCGGCACTTTGAATTGGGCCCAGAACCAGGCTGGTGCAGTTATTGAAGCAAGGAAGTGATACACTCCCTATAACTGACCTCAGCCTGTAGTCTGGCTTCTACATTTTGAACCAGCTGAAGTTTCTGAGCCATCTTAAAAGGAAACCCCATATAGAGTGCATTACAGTAACCAAAGTGGGATGCAACTAAGGCATGCATCATTGCAGCCAAATCAGACATCTCTAGGAATGGGTATGGCTGGCACACCAGTTTTAACTATACAAACCAGGCCCTCTTGTCCAGAAAAAGTCAGCCTGTAAAATACAACAAATAAAATGATTAAATTAAGCGCACTCCTGGTAGAGTTTGGCATTTTCTTCCTTTAACCCCCTCCCCCCAAAAAAAGATTCCTCCTGTTGCTATTACAAGTAAAACTGGCAACAAATGTGTGGGCAACCTGTTTGCCATTTTAGGTCTTAACCTTAGGTCAGCTGGACGTGGTCGGAGAGAGGAAGGAATAATGGCTGCTACTCCCCTGTTAGCAGAGAATTCTAAACCAAGTGGCCCTCTCTTGTGTGTGTCTAGAAGATGAGGTATTGCAAATAAAATACAAATCTCTTCTGATAAATTTTGCCCTGGCTCCACAAGAAGGCCATTTCACAGGCGATGCCAGAAACTGGAACTGACAGGTTTTGCAAGCAAAGTATTTGCTCTGCCCCTCCCATAAAGTGTCGGAAGGGTTTTGAGATGACCCAAGAGCTTGAATTTTGCTAACCCT
The DNA here is from genome assembly GCA_023846285.1 of Phrynocephalus versicolor. Classification (NCBI taxonomy): domain Eukaryota; kingdom Metazoa; phylum Chordata; class Lepidosauria; order Squamata; family Agamidae; genus Phrynocephalus; species Phrynocephalus versicolor. Next base: position 1,637,722 of record JAHTLZ010000073.1, on the reverse strand, counting down.
TTCATCATTTTCAGTAAACACATCATTTCCTTTGTTTCTGATTTTCTCGAGTACTGTGGTCTCTGCCATAGGCTTTAACTACCATTCAGGCTGATCATTGAATCAAGGTACCCCACAGATTTTACTACACATTTTTCAGAGTATTCTTAGAACATGATAGTATCATCTTCTGGTTATCCTAGTATCTGTTCCTCTTGTCTGTGGCAAAAGGAGAACACTCGACATTTAACAAAGCAGATTAACCCCTTTGTCTTATGACAAAGCTGCTGGAGCGTTGGACTACAAATCCTGATGATGGAAGTTGTAGTCGGACACAACTGGAAGTTATTTGCTGGGGGCAAAATTGCATTTGACTTCTTCCTGGTAAGTGGCTTGTAAATATCAGATGGGCATAAATAGTTTGACTTACTCTCTTGCATATGCATGCAGCATTTCACAAAAGTCACAAAATAATGACAGTTTTGTTATCAAGGTGGTGAAAAGCTAGCTCACAAATTTTTGGTTTTCTTCATATTGAATATGGTAGCATAGTGTCTTTACTTGTTCTGATTGTTGCATGCAATTGCTATCTTAAAATACTGCTTAATCATAGAATGTTGTTGCCCTCATGATTTGCAAAAACCCAGAGATATTTTTTAAGGGAAAAACTCTTTTACATCTAATAACTCGTGGCGCAGTGGTTAAATGCCTGTACTGCAGGTAAAACTGTGCTCACGACCTGGGTTCAATCCCAGGTAGCAGGCTCAAGGTTCACTCAGCCTTCCATCCTTCTGAGGTCGGTAAAATGAGTACCCAGCTTGCTGGGGGGGGGGGCAATGTGTAGCCTGCATACTGTAATGAAACTGTAAACCGCCCAAAGACTACTTAAAGTGGTATGGGGCGGTATATAAGCAGAACACTTTGCTTTACTTTTAATAGAAAGTACATCATCTCTGCTATACATAAATTTTCCAGAACATTGATTCTTAGAGCACTTGAGGAAGTTAGAACATAAGAACATAAGAAGAGCCATGCTGGATCAGGCCAAAGGCCCATCTAGTCCAGCTTCCTGTATCTCACAGTGGCCCCACCAGATGATTTTGGGAGCGCATGAGAATAGATATCTGTCTCCTAATACCACTCCCCTGCATCTGGCCCTTGAAGTACCCTGGTTTTAAGCCTGGAGATTACACATCTCCATCATGGTTTGTAACCTGTGATGGACTTTTCCTCCAGGAATCTGTCCAATCCCCTTTTGAAGGCATCCAGGCCAGATGTCATCACCACATCCTGTGGCAGGGTGTTCCATAGACTAAAAACGGGCTGGGTGAAAAAATATTTCCTTTTGTCTGTTCTTACTCTCCCAGCCCTCAATTTGAGTGTATGTCCCCTAGTTCTGGTATTTTGTGAGAGGGAGAAGAGCTTCCCTCTATCCACTTTACTCATGCCCTGCATTATTTTGTACGTCTCAGTCATATCCCCCCTCAGGCGCCTTTTTTCCAGACTAAAGAGCCCCAAATGTTTTAGCCTTTCCTCATAAGGGAGGTGCCCCAGCCCAGTAATCATTTTAGTCGCTCTCTTTTGCACCTTTTCCAGTTCCACTATGTCTTTCTTGAGTTGCGGTGACCAGAATTGTACACAGTACTCCAGGTGCGGCCTTACTATTGTTTTGTATAATGGCATTATAATGTTGGCTGGTTTTTTTTCAATCCCCTTTTTGATGATCCCTAGCATGCAATTCACCTTCTTCACTGCTGCCATACACTGGCTTGACACTTTCATTGAGCTGTCCACTATCACACCAAGGTCTGTTTCCTGATCCATCACGGATAGCTCAGAACCCATGAGCTGATAAAGAAAGTTTTGATTTTTTGCCCCAATATGCATTACTTTACATTTGGCTATATTAAAACGCATTTGCCATTTCGTAGCCCATTCCCCCAGTTTGGAGAGATCCTTCTGGAGCTCTTCACAATCTTATCTGGTTTTTACCACACGGAAAAGTTTTGTGTCATCTGCAAACTTGGCCACCTCACCGCTTATCCCTGTCTCCAGGTCATTTATGAACAGATTGAAAAGCACCGGTCGCGGGACAGATCCCTGGGGCACACCGCTTTTCACCTTTCTCCATTGTGAAAATTTTCCATTGATATCTACTCTTTGTTTCCTGGATCTCAGCCAGTTCTCAATCCATAAGAGGACCTGCCCTCTTATCCCCTGACTGTGCAATTTTCTCAGCAGCCTCTGGTGAGGGACTGTGTCAAAAGCCTTTTGAAAATCCAGATAGTCCAGTATTTGTACAGTTTTATTTTTTTCATGTACTTGTTCTTGGTTGTGCTGAGATAAATGCTAATGTTGTCGTGAATAATTTCAAACAGGAACTGAAATAGCAGTGTTAATATAAAACAACACATTATCTTAAGGAGAGGGTGCTAAGGCCTCTGTAGTTCTACAAACTGAGAACATCATCTGTGATTACTTACCAGCCTAGAGTTAGCGCTTATCTCCAAGCTGGTTCAAAGTTTTGGAAGCTAAGCAGGGTCAGCCCTGACACACACACAGGCACACAGAGAGAGAGAGAGAGGGAGAGAAAGAGAGAGAGAGAGAGAGAGAGAGAGAGAGTTCAAACTTGGATGTAGCTGTCTTGAGTGTGGAAGAGTCTGGATTGTCAACAATGTGCTCCCGAAACCTGATTTATAGGTGCTATGTCTGAGGAAGCCAGGTGTTGACAAAGTATGGAAATATTTTTGACAAGAAAAATAGCATGCTGTGCTGTGAGTACAGCTGCATTACTCATCTCCTTTAACATACTGGGCTTTATTTCTCCACAAAGTTGTATAATAACATCCTGCTTATTCTATTTTGAACATTTTAAGTTTGGAGTGCTGAATTTGAGGGACCCCCCAACCCTTAATAATAATCTGGGAGTACATCCAGATGAATGTTGTGGAATTTACTTCAAAGCAGACTTGTGGTTTAGATTGAGGAGCACAGCAGTCCCCATCTTCAAAAAGGGGAAAAGGGGGGGAAAGAGGACCCAAATAATCACTGCCCAGTCAGCTTGACTTCAATTCCTGGAAAGATCCTAGAGCAGATTATTAAATTGGCAGTCTGCAATTATTTAACAAACAATGCTGTCATTACAAGAAGTCAACACAGGTTTCTTAAAAACAAGTCATGCCAGACTAATTTGATCTCTTTCTTTGATAGAATTACAGGCCTGGTGGATGAGGGGAATGCTGTGGATATTGCTTATCTGGACTTTAGTAAGGCCTTTGATGAGGTTCCCCATGATATTCTTGCTAAGAAGTTAGTAGAAAGTGGGATAGATAGTGCTACTGTTAGGTGGATTTGTAATTGGTTGACTGATTGCACCCAAAGGGTGACCATAAATGGCCTCTCTTCAGCTTGGAGAGACGTGACCAGTCGGGTGCCCCAGGGTTCTGTTCTGGGTCCAGTGCTGTTCAATATCTTTATTAATGACTTGGAGGAAGGAAAAGAGAGTATGCTAATTAAATTTGCAGATAATATCAAATTGGGAGGGGTTGCTAATTACTTAGAGGATAGGATGAAAATTCAAAAAGACCTTGACAGATTAGAGTGCTGGGCCAAAGCCAACGGAATGGACTTCAACAAAGGGAAATGTAGGGTGCTACATCTAGGTAAAAAGAATGAATTGCACAGATATAGGATGGGGGACACATGGTTGGAGAATAGTACCTGTGAAAGGGATTTGGGAGTCTTAGTGGACCACAAATTGAATATGAGCCAGCAGTGTGATGCGGCAGCCAGGAAAGCCAATGCAATTCTTGGTTGCATCAACAGAACCATAGTGTCTAGATCAAGGGAAGTGATAGTACCACTCTATTCTGCTCTGGTCAGACCCCACCTTGAGTACTGTGTCCAGTTCTGTGTGCCTCAATTTAAAAAGGATGTTGACAACCTCGAGCGGGTGCAGAGGAGGGCGACCAGGATGGTTGAGGGTCTGGAGGAAATGTCTTATGAGGAACGGCTTAGGGAACTGGGAATGTTTAGCCTTTCAAAAAGAAGGCTGAGGGGGGATATGATAGCTATGTTTAAATATTTGAAAGGATGTCATATTGAAGAGGGAGCAGGTTTGTTTTCCATGGCTTCAGAGACTAGGACTCGGGGCAATGGTTTCAAACTACAGGAAAAGAGATTCCATTTGAACATTAGGAAGAACTTTATGACAGAGCTGTTCGGCAGTGGAATATGCTGCCACAAAGGGTGGTGGAGTCTCCTTCCTTGGAGGTTTTTAAGCAGAGGCTGGATGGCCATCTGTTGATAATATTGTGATAGGGTTCCTGCATGGCAGGGGGTTGGACTAGATGGCCCTTGAGGTCTCTTCCAACTCTATGATTTTATGATTCTATTATTCTAAATGTTCAAAATAAGATGAACAGTGTAAGCAAAGTGGATTTACCAGGGAGTAAGCAGCATTGAATGTTGTTGGATTGAGAGTAGGTGTGTCTATCAGGTGGGACAGAGCTCCTAGACTTTATTGCTTTTCCTCAGGCTTCTTTAAAATTATAAGACGTTATCTGATCTATTTCATATCTCGGTCCTGTTTGAATGCATAATTCATGATACACAAATTGTTTCAAATCATACAGAAGATATAAGCTTGCATTACAATTGATTATAAAATTATTGTTGAAATCAGAATGTCTCCTCACTGCCAAGTAAGGTCGGGGACCAACAGGCAAGAAGCCAAGGTTTTAACATACAAAAAAAGTCTTAATTAAAAACAACCTGCCCTGTTCTCATTGTACATTGGGCTGCCTTTTCCAGTATAATGTTACTCTCTATTAAGCTCTAAATCTCATAATTCAAAGATTAACATTGAATATATTGAGTAGAACAAGACGTTTTCTGTGCTTGCTGTTCAAAAATACAAGAAAATGATGAATGGGTGACTTAGCACTAGAAACCAACACTGTCTTTTCAGCAGTACTGCATTGCCATTGAAAGTAAAATAATAATTAATATTACAAAGAAATGCCACCCAGTGCTAAGTTTGATTTAATTCTTCCCTATGCAGTCTCTTTGAGCTGTTTATTAAAGACACACAAAGAAGGATATAAAATGCCTTTAACTGAATGTACTGGGTTTTATTATAAAAAAAAACTTTACATGGCACAATTATATAACTGTAATAATGATGTTTTCAATTGTCATTATTTTCTTCAAAGAGTCTGGATTGGAGATGGGCTCAAACCACCAGTTTGGCAGATTGTGGCAGTTTGTTTATATGCAGACTAGCTGTTTGGCTCTACAAAGCTCCATCTCCTCCTGCAGGTGCCCATTCAGAAGCAGTGCCCAAAGGAGCCAAGTCAAGGAAGCCAGGTTGGTGCCTCTAAGTGGGCACCTGCAAGAGAAGATGGGGCTTTGAAACCACTGTTTGGGTAATGGACAAACCAGTACAAATGGCCATACTGGCACTTCGTGCCCATCTCCAGTCAGGGTTTTATATATTTCTACTTGCACACTGTATTTAATTAGTTCCTTCCATGTTTGCTGAAAACTTTAGTTCACTGTTATGTGTCAAACACCAAAAGGTGGGTTGCTGTTGCCCAAAAGCGAGGTTCAAAGACTGGCAATCTTAGCAAGGCAAATGCAAGATTTAGTTTGCTAGTTTGAATGTACAGTGGACTCTCATATAACAAGTGGTTTGTTTAACAGAAAATCTGCTTAAAGGAAAAAATGTCAGGAGATAGGGGGAAATCGCTTAACAAAATTGCCGATGGGGTGAATCCGTACAACAGAAAAACGGTCACGATTAGGGATTAATCCGTTTTCAATGCATTCATATGGAAAATTTGCTTAACAGAATTTCATTTGGAACAAAATAATTCCTTTATACAAGATACCACTGTAATAGTAAATTATAGTTTGTAACACATTAGGAGATAATTCAGCAGAGCGCCCAAAATGTCCCCTTGATCTTTGCATGCATGTTCAGTATGTGAAGACTTTCTGTAGATCCAGATCCAAAAAAGTCTTTGTTTTAATTAAGATCTTAATGAACTGTCCACATGTCAATTTGTTTTGCTTTTTTTTGCTTATTAAGCTTACAGACCTACCTGACTTAGTGAGGAATTGGGGCCGGTTATGTAATGAGGGAAAGTGCCCTCAGGTCTATTTACAAATACTGTATAAAAACAGAAAACAATCACAATCGCAATGAAAACAACTTATTTTAAGCCTGTGTACAATTAACTGTTGCTTCCTGTTGCATAATACCAAGCTGTTTTTGAAACTTTTTGGCCACAGTAGGTAAAATTTTAGACAGTTAAGAAAACAGATTCTGTTCCTTTAAGGTGCAAGTTTTTACCACATCACATTGGAATGTATTTGTTTAAGCATGAACTTTTTTCTTTTTGCCCAATAGCTTATTCTTTTCTAAGCCTTTCGCACAGTATTATCAGAGAGGTTCTTTTCTTTTGCAGACTGAAATCTGGATTGAAAGCAAGTAAAGACAGAAAAACAAGTCTTGTATTGATGACTTAGTGGGGTATTGAAGGACATGCTGCTTCCCATAGCTACATTTTGCAAGCTATTCAAGGCACAATCGAGTGCCCAGTTGTGTTTTTGAAACATTAACAGTTTTGTCTTTGACTACCAGACATGTTTTCTGGATTATTTTCGTTGGCTTGTCTTGCCCTGATGTTCCTGAATGACTCATCTTTGCTGCAGTAAGGAACATGCAGAACTTGGTGGAAATGCATAGGAGCGTGGATGTTTCTAGCCAGTTAACCTGGAAAGACCTGCCTGAAGAGAGATATGCCGGCCATCTTGTTAAAGACAGTGGCAGAGCTGATGGACATCATGTAAATAAAACTAAAAATCTTGATGAAAGTTTGGAAGAAGAAATGGCTCAGAACAATCATCTTGTTAGCAAGAGTGGTGAAGGAAGAGTGTATGAAGCATTGTCGGGGAATCCTCTAGGCACAGTGGAATCCAGCAACACTTGGGGTGACTTTGAAGTCTTCAGTGAAGTCAAACTCGACAACTTAATTGACACTCCAGAGTCTTTGGGAAAGATACATGAAAAGCAGACTCATGCAAATGGTGTTGACAACAGCCATCATTTCACTACCTCATGGACACAGTTTTCCCCCCAAGCACCTGGACACAACAGAAGAGAAGCTTCTGCTAATGACCCAAAAAAGGTATATATTTCAGTATATTAATAATGATCCCCCACCCCTACTCAGAATCAAGCTATCTTTTCTTTAGCTGAATAATGCTGTTGTATATGTTTTGTTTTCTTGGTGTCACTGTTGAGTAACTGGCAAAAGGGAATTGAGTCAACATGTGGTTTCATGATGCAGTAAAGAATGACAGGGTCTGGGTTTCCCCTTGGTCGAGTGCAACAATGCACAACTGAGCAGGATGAAGGTGGAAAATCATCATTCTCTAAACCAGGGGTCCTCAAAGTTTTCACACAGCGGGCCGGTCCACCACCACCCAGACACCACTGGGGGCCGGATCACAGTCCAAAAGCAGCTGCGGAGGCTGGCTTGTTCAAAAAACGGGGTAGGTGGGGGGGTTGCAATTGGTCCCAGGGGCCGGATTCAGGACCTTGGGGGCCGCATTCGGCCCCGGGGCCTTAGGTTGAGGACCCCTGCTCTAAACACTTGTGGGCATCTGGGCGATCCCAAAGTTAATATATTCTTCAGCTTGTTCCCCTTGCTTATGCTGCTGCTACCAGCTCTTGATAAGGCCACTTTCGCATCCATGCAATGCTATTTTGGTTATGTAGTTTTGTATTGTTTGGTCTTCTGTTCTGAAGCAAGCATTTCATTTGGCTGCTAATTACCTAGAGGATAGGATGAAAATCCAAAATGATTTTGACAGATTAGAATACTGGGCCAAAGCTAATGGAATGGGCTTCAACAGAGAGAAATTTAGGGTGCTGCATCTAGGTTAAAAAATGAATTGTATAGGTATAGGATGGGAGACACCTGGCTAGAGAATAGTACATGTGAAAGGGATGTCGGAGTTTGGGTGGACCACAAATTGAACATGAGTCAGCAGTGTGTCATGTGGCCAAGAATGTCAATGCTATTCTTGGTTGCATCAACAGAAGCATTGTGTCTAGATCAAGGGAAGTGATAGTACCACTCTATTCTGCTCTGGTCGGACCCCACCTGGATTACTGTGTCCACTTCTGTGCACCTCAATTTTAAAAGGATGTTGACAGCCTTGAACGGGTCCAGAGGAGAGCACCCATGATGGTTAAAGGTCTGGAAGAAATGTGTTGCGAGGACCGGCTTAGGGAACTGGGAATGTTTAAGCCTTCCAAAAAGAAGGCTGAGAGGGGATATGATACCTATGTTTAAATATTTGAAAGGATGTCATATTGAAGAGGGGGCTGGCTTGTTTTCCATGGCTTCAGAGACTAGGACTCGGGAAAATGGTTTCAAACTCATCATTGGCATCCTTCAGTCTTGAAAGACTATGGTATCATGCCTGGAGTAGAGATCCTAAAAACAGCACCTAGTGTGACTAAATAGACCAATTCGGGAATGGCAGTCTCTACTGCACTGGGGGCAGATGTATTCTGTTTCCTGCCTGGTCCTCGAGTTTCGTTCTTTCCGTGCCTGCCTCTTTTCCTCTGCCTGTTGGACAAATGCCTCTTCAAACTTATGTAGACCATGCTGTATCTCTTGCCTCCAGACAGTGTGATCGGAGGTCAGGGTTTCCCATCTGTTGAGGTCCATTCCCAAGGCGTTCAGGTCCCTCTTACAGATATCCTTATACCGCAGCTGTGGTCTCTCTCTGGGGTGCTTTCCCTTCATTAGTTCTCCATATAGAAGATCTTTTGGGATCCGACCGTCATCCATTCTCACAACGTGTCCAAGCCAGCGTAGGCGTCGCTGTTTCAATAAAGTGTACATGCTAGGGATTCCAGCTCGATTCAGGACTATGCTATTTGGAACTTTGTCGTGCCAGGTAATGTTGAATATTTGCCTAAGACAGCGCATATGGAAGGTATTAAGCTTTCTTTCCTGTTGAGCATGGATGGTCCAAGACTCGCTGCAATACAAAAGTGTGCTCAGTACGCAAGCTTTATAGACCTGTATCTTTGTATGTTCTGTCAGCTTCTTATTGAGCCATACTCTCAAACTACTGTACAGGAAAAGAGATTCAATTTAAACATTAGGAAGAACTTTGTGATGGTTAGAGCTGTTTGGCAGTGGAATATGCTGCCACGGAGGCTGGACGGCCACCTGTTGGGGGTACTTTGATGGGGGTTCCTCCATGGCAGGGGGTTGGACTGGATGGCCCTTGAGGTCTCTTCCAACTTTATGATTCTATGGAACCCTGTCTTGTTCAGCATTTAGCATTGTGCCTGAAATGAGACAACAACAAAATAAACAACTTCAAATGTTTAAATAGGGTTTCATGCATTAATTGTGATTGAACAGGCTGTGGGAATGGTTTACAGTTGTTTATGTCTGTGGGGAATTTGAGATGATATTGGCCAGTATTCCATGATTGCTTAAATCAAAAATCACATGACTGGGCCTTGAGCAAATAGTGTTGTGCTAATTCTAGTGGGTTAGTTTGATGCATCATTGTCATGCATGTGAATAAATAGCAGACTTCTATGGATCTCATGATTGCCATTATGATTTTACCACTGCAAATAGGCCTGTATCGTTTTCAGTGTAAGTCTGACACCACCTGACAGATTACACTTCCTACCAAAATACATACTTCATCAGCCGCTAATGCTTAGCATATTGATGCTTCCTTGCATTGATTTTTTCCCTTTTGCCCTCACAGAATTTCTCACTTTAATTGATGATGGTGACCTGTCTGATTGTTTGAGTATTTCATAGAATATGGCAATATAGACCTCAGTTTTACTCCAAGGGTCATGAAGTCTGACCTTCTGTCAATAGAGGAAAATACAATAATAGCATCTCTGATATGTTCCCAACCAACTCCTATTTAAAATTTCCTGTGGAGCCGAGTCTCCTGGTGGCCAAGAAAATCTGTTTTTGTGACATGTTGGCGCATGTCATTATAAAGTCATTTGGATTGCTACAGACAGTAGATGTAAATATTATAGAGAACAAATAAGGGACAGTATACAGCATGTGTTTAGATGGATAAAGAGGGGAAATGGTGCACGAGTCCTAGCTTAAAAGTATACATGTATGTTTTAAAAATGGCCAAAAATGAAACATGCGTCTCAGCTCCCCAAAGCCAAGTAAGTCATTCTGGTACATCCTAAGCCAGTGATGGCGAACCTATGGCACGGGTGCCAAAGGTGGCACTTGGAGCCCTTTCGGTGGGCACCCAACATCGCCCCTTCATAGCCCCCTGTATACAGGTTAAATTACTGTATTGGCACTTTGCAAAAAAATTAGTGGACTTTGAATTGCGGTTTGAGCACTCGGTCTCTAAAAGGATGGCCATCAGTGTCCTAAGCCCTAATGAGTCATTTTAAGAGTCATTTTTAAACACATGAGGGAAGGGGGAAAGCTACCAGTGTTAAATATCTATAGTCTAATAATCAAACAGTACATTTTTCCTTTGTATAAAAGCAGCCCTGGCTTTAGCCTCAATGCATGAGTGTTATTTTGCTTTCTCTAGGCTATCTTCAGCTCAGAAGATATCGTTAAGCAAAGCTTTCCGGAAGTCCCTGTACCGCAGTTTTTGGAGAAAATAAACAGTCTCGAACATGTACTCGGTACAAAAACAGAAGATGTAGACATTCCTGAACAATTTGGGTAACAGTTCTGTTGTTTTGTTAGAGTGTCCTTAGTGTGTAGGTATTTGTTGTTCAGTTGTCTAGAAGGGAAAGGCTTTCTGGAAAATATGGTTATGATGCTGGAGGAAATCTACACACCCTCTAGAAAAGAATGGTGAGCGCTGTTATAGTAATAACGCAAGCTCTCTCTTGATGGCCTGTTACTTCCTCTTTCACTGCTTGCAGATGGTCTTAGTTTAGTTTCACCATCAACTGCTCTACAGTGTCTGTTTATTTGTCAGCTGTTGTCACTGCTGCCAGTGGTCAGGGCATTTTCCCTAATTTATCATGTTGATAACTTCTCTGGGAAGCTCCCCAATAATCTTAGTGTTAGGCAGCCTGTATCCTGTATTATTTCTGTTTTCAATTATTGAATCTATACCATTCTTTGAAAACAAATTGTCAGATTTGTACATATATTTGAATTTCCACCATACGTGGATAGTGCTTATTTTCTGGCACCCTCTCCGGCACAAATTAATATTTATTTGATTACATTTCAGTGGAATTAAATACCATCACACTTGTTTATAAAAGTTATCTTTTACTTTGGATAACCATCATGCAGCCAAAATTATTGACACACTGTATAGGCAGAATCTTAAAGCTGTGTCATGGCAATTGGACTTCTTTTCTTGAGGGACTGAGATGTTTCACTGCTTATCCAAGCAGCTTTGTCATTCTGGGGAATGAGCAGCAAAACATTTCAGTCTTTCAAGAAAAGAAGTCCAGTTGCCATGACTCAGCTTCCAGATAAACTCACCTAGATGACTGAGAATCTTCACCGACATGTATAGGCAGAAGAATAATGTCAAAATGTGTGCATTTTATGTATAACATAGTTTTCTGTTCTGGTCCCATGCTGTCATAGCTGCTTAGATATGTATACAGTAGTAGAAGTTACCGTTCACAGTGGCTCCTCTAGATTGGGCGTTGGGGACTTACATCCATGTTGTGGTGTACAGTTTGAGGAGTATCTTAGATACATGTTTTATTCTAGGGGGCTACAAATGTTCTGAGGATCAGAACTTGTCGAAGGAAAGGATAAGCAGTACATTCTTTGAAGCAAATTTAGTTTCAGACTCCAGCTCAATTATATATATTCATCAATTTATTTCAGGCCTTAGAGGGTCACAAACAGTTTAGATTGGTCTATTCAGTTCTTGAAAGGAAATTCTTTGTGGTGCATAGATTGCCTTATAGCAACTCAGACACACTGGACCATGTGCTGCCAACTGTGATATCAATCTAATTCTTTGCTTCCACAGTCTACTCTACACTACTTAGCTAACTGTGGGGCAGCCTGTCATATCTACCCTAGCAACAACAGAGCTATGAATGGAAAGGAATCCTTGAAATATCCAGCTCATCTGAATGAAGTGAGGGCTTCTAGAAACAGATGACTACTTTTACAAGGAAAACCCTGTGTTAATTTTTCATTTTCATGTTTTCATTTTCTGCAAAAAAACAACAAACCCTGTCTTAATTCCAACACTTGAATCAGAGACCTATTCTAATGTGCAGTGCATAACGTAGGTGTATACATATGCTGTCTGTCTTGTAACATGTACCTACTTAATTCACTGTATAAAGTGTGTGAGAATTGAGGGACCGATTTATGTTGCTGATTTATAAGGCTTTTGTGCCAGGTCGCTGCAGCTTTCCTTGAGGACTCCTGGCAATTGTAATTATGTGACTATGCGGAAAGTTGTAGTTTACTCCCATGCACTCCATAAGAGGGTTACTGTTAACCCCAATAATGAAGAGAAGAGTCAAGGACTTCCACGAATTATGGGCAATTCTCAGGCGCCATTTAAGCTCAATTATACAATATGTGTTTTAAAAATCTTTGTTCTTTGTGAATCTCCATTTTGATTGCAAGTGGAAAAGTTCATTCTGAGGTGCATGTTTGACCTTGGCTTAATCTGAATTGCTTTTCCTTTTAAAGCACTGCCTCAGCAAACTTATGGAAGCCCTTTATTCACTCCAGGAGCCCTCCCAGTTTACTCTGCCCTTGGAATGGATCTCATTACCAGGAAAACCTTCTAGCTGTGCTTGGAATAGATCCTCATCAAAAGGTACTTTCTGAAGGCTGGGGTTTTGCTTCACTTGGGAGAGAGTGATTCAGACGTCTTTCTCGGTTTTCCTTTTCTGCAAAATCACAGGATGAGAGAGAAGGGAAATCCCAACACTCTTCACAATTCACAGGGGAGGTGTAGATTTATCTGGTAAATGTATCGGTGGAGCCAAATTCTTCACTGAGGCTTGGGGCTGGATTATTCTCTCCAAAACATTGACCAATTATGAGAATGAAAACCTCCCCACAATGAAAATTGGCCAGGATATGAGAAAAACACGGGACAGACTTAGACTTTAGAGCTGTTTGCTTCTAGATAACATCTACACATTTTTGTGAGGAATGTTGCAAAATTCCTTGTTACGTCAGAGCTCTTGTGGGAATGAAAAAGGTACAGACTGATGTATTCCTGCAGGGGGTTAGACTTGGTGGCCTTATAGGTCCCTTCCGACTTCACTATTGTGTGATTCTAACTAGTTATAAACCAAATGGGAGTATCTGCTGATACGTTCAAAAGAAGCATTGGAGCACACCACCTGGAAGATATTGCCTGATAGTCTGATAATGCTGGGGCAGGATGGCTCAGTGTTTTAGAACAGTTGTGTCCTTTGTAAAAGCACTCGAAATTTGAATCAGTTCTAGATTAATGTGAAGATTGAGCTTCCCCCAAGCTAGTTGTTAAAGGGTATTTGGGGGGGCGGGCACTTAGTGGGTATATAATCCAGATGTCTGAAACCGAATCTTCACCAAACTTGGAGGGATTGTAGATGAGAGCTGGGAGAAGCTTCTCTGCAGTTTTGGTGTCTCTAGGTGCCCAGGGGGCACCTTCCGGGTGGGTACCTCTTTGGGGGTGCACGACTCAAGACATCTGTAACCCAAACTTCACCAAATATGCAGGGCTGGCAGAGGAGGGCCGGGGGCAGCTTCCCTGGAATGTTGTCTCTACGTGCCTGAGGGGCTGTTCTACAGGGTTTTCAAGTTAAAAATGAATGTATGAACTGAAATTCAGAGTCTGGGAATCTGTTTGATTTTCCATCATTCTGCATAGGACTATAGAAATACAAGGTACAAGGCGAGAAGAGACATTTCTGCCAGCCTGCATGTGCTTCAACGCATGTGTAGCAAAACATGGGGCAGTTCTTAAAGAATGGCATTTTGCTTTTTTTGTGAAATACCAGGACTATGTATATGGGCCTGCTCTCAGCTAAGCCGACACAAGGCTATGACCTACAGTAACTCTTTAGCTGGCATGCTCCCTTCTTTTGCAACCATACCTTCCCCATGCTGTCTGTGCAGTGACTCAGTTTATTTATTTATTTATTTATTCATTTATTTATTTATTTATATACTGCCCGTCTTCCGGAGGAACTCCGGGCAGTTTACAACATCAAACAAACAATAATCAAACAAGCAACAAGATAATTAATAAGAAAAAAAAGATATATAAATACAATTAAACAATACTAAAAAACAAAAAGAAAGATACAAAATATTCGGCAAGTTCTTTCCCTTGATCCCTTTCTTTCCTCCCAGGCTCTCCCATCCTTGCTCATTCTGTCTTTCTGCCTTTTTTCCTGCTGGACCCCATCATAGGTGAGCAGTATCGTAGGGGTTGTGATGGCTTTGCTGTTTATCTCTCTGTGTGTGAAAGGAGCAAAGGACAGGAGTATTTTTGCTCTTACCAGGTGTGAGCTTTGTGTGTGTGAGAGAAAGAGGGCACCGTAAGACAGACAGGTCATATTATTTTATTCTGAATCTCCCTATATATTTCTTGGGCTGCCTCTGTGCAGTGCACACTATGGGTCCCTAGGCTCCTGCTGGGATTGTGCCACTTTCATTCTGGAAAATGAGGTCAAGATACAAAAATAAAAAGCTGTGTTTGATTGGTTATTCAAGCTTTTTCTCTGCTCTTCTCTGCACTAATTCATTGGGTCTCCTCTCCCTAGAAAAGCCTTCTTGTAGGTCAGTAAACTCTTTAAAACAGGATGTGGGGTGGCGTAGGGAAGGTAAACCAGTGACCCTCTGGACTAGACCAGCTTTTGGTCTGAGCCATCTGAGTCTTTTTTTAGATATTTAGGTGCCCAGCAAAACTTTATATTTGCATGTAGGACTCCTTGGATCTAGTGTAAGGGGCTTTGAAACATGATTAAGCAAATGTATGAGGTAACATTTTTGCTAAAACAAAAAAAGTAATCAGTGTTCAAAATAAGTTTCACATGGGTTTGCAAGTCATAATTCCTTTTAGGTGCTATAAAAATACAGAGCTTTTCAGTGATGCAATATTTGCTCTGGCTCATATGATGATCATAAATGGGCTCTGCAAAGCAAGGAAACTTATTCTTAAATTTTTACACTGCTCTTTTTAAGAGGTTCAAGGAGTCGTACAATTTCCCCCAGCCCTATGCTTTCCTTTGAGATAGAAGAGGGACAGAACGTAGAAATGACTAGTAGAAAGAAAAGCATTAATAAAATGGCAGCAGGGCATCACTGGAGCAAGAGCAGAAAATGACTTTTCTGTTATTGGTTCCTTGACAAATAACTTTCACAACAGTACTTGGCAAATTAGGAAAAAAATTGTGCAAGTGCATATCCTATGTTGCAGTAATACCTTTATACAGAGCTATTTCTGACACAACATATAAGTGACACCTGCACATTTATTGTGCTATGTTTAAAAATGAATGCGCTGTGGGGAAAGGATGTTAATGAAATTGGTTTATCTGAAAGACAGGATAGGAGTTTAAATATGCATTTATATGAAAAGTGTCTCCGAAGCAGGAACTTTGTATTTCCCTTCTTTTTAAAATCAGATCTAGTAGAGCTTTCTTTTGCCCTGATAATTTTAATATCCAGATTCCTTTTGGGATTTATGCTAATATAAATATAATAGTATCGGAGAGGTGAATTGCTGCCAATTAATGAATTGCTGCCTGCATCCCTAGTATTTTGTTAAATCAAATGGCTGGCATTCAATCAGGAACTGGCTCATTGATTAGCAGCGAATCACCACCACTCTTGTCCCAATTATACTTAAAGCTGGTTTAAATCCCCAATAAAATGCTGGCCACTTTTTCTTGTGTTTTTATATTCCCACCTAGGAGCACTGGGTTCTTTCAGAAGAAGACAACAATATGCAGAATATAATGAAGTCATGACATTTCAAAGTGATGGGTTTGTAGAAACTGGATTATACAGAAGGACTTTTGCTCTGTGCTTTGTTTGCTAGGTGCTTCCAGAAAGCAATGATGATATTGTGGAGAAATCTAATATTAGAGAAAATGAAGATTCTAACGTTGATAAATGCAATATCAGTAAAGCACTCGTACAAACCAAGGTAAGACAGGAATGAAAGAAACATGTCAATCTCTTGTTACGTGCATAATCATTTTTGTTTATAGGAAAGAAGTGTTGACATTCTTAAATATAAGCCCTACATTTTCATGTTGGTATTTCCCTTACATATGTTTTAGACTATGACGTTTCCTAACACACAGTGTCTTATTATGCCATCTTCTGAAGCCTGAGAAGTTACGTCCTAGCAAAAGTTACAATGGACAGGTTGAGCTAAGTGATTTTTCTGGAGACTTTCATGGAGATGGATCCCAGTTCTTCTCATTTCAAATACAGCAGCACACTTTATATTGCACTCCTCTGGCTGTGTCTGTATCTCAAATTATGTGTATGCCAAATCAAGGTGATTTGACATATGAGAAACGCCAGCATCAAAGATGGTAGAAAGTCTGGCACAGCGATGGGTGACCTCCAGAAGTCAGACCATCCCCAGACCAAACTCATCCTCCTTAACCCAGGCCCAGTTTTTTTCTTGGTAGAAAACAAATGTGGATAATGGCAAGGCCTGAGCTATAGGTGCCTTCTTACAAGTGTTTATGAAGGCTGTATGAAGAGGTCAGTTTTGACAGAATGTCTTAACTTCAACTGGCAGTATTTAAGGCCTTGCTGCATGAAACTACAACAAATTGAACAAGACAGACCAAATGAGATTCTCAGAGGCAAAAAAGACACCGGGAATGGACATCTGTAGGGGCGACCCCTCCCTCACTCAGAATGCAGTTTAAATAAAGCTGTCAAGGGATGCCCCGAGACAGTAGCCAAATCAGGTCTTCTTTGGAGTCTTGCAAAAATAGAGGTTGGACTATCCCGTCCGACTTTACACTTGGAATAAAACCATAGTAGAAGGAGAAACAGCCAACAGTACTGAAATATACAGTGAGGAGAGGCAGTGCCATAAAAAGGACCAGCGAGGTAATGGTGTCAAACTGATCTTTCAAGTCCTGAAACATTCAGTGATTCAGAGAGTTGGGTTGTACATTTCTAGAAGAGCCATAACGTGAGATGAGGAGAGCCCTTTGTCATCAGCCTGACAGAGCCTTTATTGCAAGGAAGACAAAGTGGTATTAAAATGAGAGATGCAAGGTGACTGGGCAGTTAGGAATCCCTCAACAGTTCCGTTTCTGTGGAGCAGCTTCTCTAATGAAGCTCATTGAATGGCAAATCTTATTAACCTGCTTTCAAGTCGCCCCTGCCATGCTGCTGCACGAGCGCAGCCCATTAGTACTGGGAGGGGCCAGAGAGAATTCAATCTCTTGAAGATCTTTTAATTTTAGACAACAGAAAGTATATATGTGCAAGGGAGGTCAGGACACCAAACGCCTCCTCCTCCTCCATGCCATCATCAACACACTTAAGGACTGTAAGCTTGTCTTATGATCCATCACCTCCCATGCTTCAAAGCAGGGAGGAAGAGGGGAGAAAACCTTTGCTTTACTCAGAGCCTGGCCAGAAAATAAAATGGCAAGTTAAATAGTTACAGCAAACGCTGCTACCTTTTGTCTCCATGGAGTGGGAGGGCGCAATGACAGAACATGAAGGCACCAGCGCTGCTGCTCTTTCCCTCCAAGAAGGGTGTGTGTGTGTGGGGGGGTGTTTGCTGGCATTGGTGCCCCCATCGGTGGCATCCAACCCAGCACATTCTGCACTGGCTTCTCATTGGGAAGGGCCAGACAGCACATCCTGGTTAGGGCTGTGCCTTTGAACAGTGGCATCTTTGTGATGTTTGGATCTGAGGAGGCTTCTGAGAAGCAAATTCCTCTATATGTTTAGTGTAGCCTGCTCATGTGATTGGTTGGAGCCTGTTGGAATGCAAGATGGGAAGGGGCAAGGTATTGAACTGAGAGCTAATGGCCCCGCATGAATGTGAGATGGGACTCGTACAGGAAAAGATGTGTGGGTGATGGGGAGAATCTTTACCAAGATATTTAGGTCTCTTTATTTGGATGCCAGCTTTCTGCCAGAATTGAAACTTAGGTATACAGGACTTGTGGAACTGGTGCTGCTGGCGGGCACACCTATTCCAGAGTATGCATGATTAAATGGGTTGCTCCTGTGGTATCTCAGGGTGTAGGGGAAAGCCAACCCAATATTTCATGACCAAATATCACTCTGTGTTACATATGATGAAGGGTGTCGTGAGTCACAGGACTAACTGTCAAGTCAGGCTTAAGTTGCACCAGTGACTAGACTCAGGCACGCTTTCCCCAAATGTCTTGGATTTGACCTGTGAAACAAAATGCACATTGTCAGTTTTTTTTCCTGAGGGAGGGGGAGACTTGGTTTTAATAGGGATTCATGCTTGCAACTCATGACTTGGTATCAAAAACTCAGACTCAGACCCAAAGACTTTCCAACATTCCTGCATATCACATAATTGTGTCTGGCTATGTGTAAAGAGCCAGGCAGGGGGAAATAGTGGAGTGATAAAGAAGAGCTATTGTTAAAAAGATGTATCAGGCACAGATAAATTAAGCTTTGGAAATACCTGTCTCATAATTCTACTCCTGTCAAGAGTTTAGGCTTGGCTCTAAATCCATATCAGATATACAAGTGTGGTGAGCCCTGATTGGCTCATTTGTAAGGTTTGAATGGCTCTCATGTGGATTTTTCCCCTTTGTCTTTTTTAACACAGCTTTCTGTTTGTCCTAATCCAAGACAGAGCCATCTTTTTAGATACAATCTCTTCTTGAAGAAAACCCCACCCACTGGAAATATGCAATATATAACTGTTCCACAAAAGAAGAGGATTTTTACTACACAAAGTCTACGGATGAAAATGTTCAGCAACAGTATTTGCTAATGCAAAATAATTGTGTCTTTCTTTTATACAAGAGAGAAAAACCTCATATAATGTACAACTTATTTTAAGATGAGAAATGCTTTGCAGAAAGAACACAAAAAACTTCATGGGTGTGTTTTGCTTTATTTTATGGCTTGGGATGTAGTTTTGTCATGACACTATCAAGCACCACAGAGACCATGAAATTATGCCTCATGTTAAGCAAGCTAGATTTGTATTAGAAATGGACCCACATGTAATAATTCTGGCAATGATGCAAATAGCCTTTCAGCATTTTATACCATTTTTTCAAACCATGCTCCATGTTAAAATATTAGTGTTGTGTCACCTGTCCCCTACTTCAGCACAGGCCTTGATAACATGTACAGTATATGTAGTCCCTGCCTGAATTACCCATGTTCTCTACTTGCACTATTGTTCCTCCCCTGGAAATGTTTGCCTTATTTCTGTCCTTTATATATATTTTTAAACTAACCAGCATTTTATTTGGTACTTCCCCTTCTGTACAGCACACCAGAAGACGCTTTCTTAGTTTTTACAACTATTGCTTGTACAGCTGGAGTATCTACTTCAGATTACTCGTCAGCAATTTGAATGGACCAAATCTATTCATCTGTCGCTGGATGGGATAGTTATGTGTGTTCAATGCATGATTACTGTTGAGATTTTGTAAAAACTCTTTGAGGGATTATCAAACCAGTGTTAGCCAAAAGGCCAAGAAACATGCATTAACACTCTCCTGTAGTTGCACATTTCATGACAATTTGGGAACATCTGTTTTCAGATAAGAATTGTCTCTAGAAATCCCTTCCTTCTGAACACAGATTAAGATCAAGGATTTTCTTTAATCTAGGCAGCACTGCTTCAACATCCATGAAGTAGTGCCTCTGTCTTTTAAATTTTTGGTCTATTACTCCTACACTGCTTTAGTATCCCTTTGAATCTACACAGTGCTGTAGCCCATGCTATCTGCATCCTAACATCATGGGCACGGCTCTTCCCCCTCCCCCAACTCCACAGCTTTAGGAACAATGTATTGCCCCCAAAGGCTGGGATGGGAAGGAATTGCTTGTTTTTTCTCACCACCTCTGTATGTCCCATGCCTTTAGGGTGATTTGCCTTTGCATCATATAGAC
This sequence comes from Phrynocephalus versicolor, assembly GCA_023846285.1. Lineage (NCBI taxonomy): Eukaryota > Metazoa > Chordata > Lepidosauria > Squamata > Agamidae > Phrynocephalus > Phrynocephalus versicolor. Next base: position 1,617,590 of record JAHTLZ010000073.1, on the reverse strand, counting down.
AGGGCAAACTTCTTTTGCTCTTCTTTTGTAGTTACGTTAAGTTTTAAGGTGGCTTTAAGACCCCTCTAAGGCACCTTCCCATCTCTAGATGGTATGATACTCCCAACTCCCCTCAGGCCCAGACACTGGAAGCAGTGGCCACAAACAGTAGTTCTCATTAGCTTGAAAGGCCAGAGATTCTCTGCCTTTCTTGTAAGAGCTTTTAATCCTTTCCTACTGCCTTATTTCCAAGTGTTGGATCTGACTGTTGAGTTTCTTTTGCCTGGTAGGACAAGTGATGAGAGGGGCAAGGACTTTTCCAAATGCTTCATAAATGCCACTGTGAATGCAGCCTACTGTACTTTCCACTCTCCAGTGTGGCTAAGATCTGTGTGGGTTGTATTCTCAAGACTAGAATAACATTTGTTTGCCAATGTTGACATTTTAGAAGAAACTGTTCTGTGTACTTACTATTCATTTTAAGAGCACTCGTTTAGGTAAGATCCCAGCTGCATTTGGGTAGGCAAGAGTATATGGTGAAAATATACACAGTAATGGAGGCATGCTTTCACACGTTGGATGGCCTTTGTGAACTTTGGAAAATCCAGTTGTGTTACAGGACAGCTGACAAAGAACTTAACAAGTCTGCACTGATTATTTTTAAAAAATGTCTTTAATAAAATGTTCGTAACATCTTGTTTCTCCTTTCTGTGTTTTCCCGATTAAAACTGGGAATTAAAATTTAAGACATCATGATGGCCTTAATGAAATCTATCTGTACTGAGAAAGCTAACTTAGATTACCTCAGGATTTTAAGCCACTTGATAGTTTCTCAACAGGGATCATTCCCAGAATCTGCAGTGCCCCTTTTAACTGGGTCTATACATGGTACTTAAAGCATACAAAACATGCTCTTTATTGCTGGGCTGTGCATATACTGTATTTCAAAAGTATAGTCTAAAGCAGATGTCTATGAAACAGTTCTTATCCAATTTACTGCACTACACAGCTGAAGATTTGCCAGTTTCAGGTAAGAATTTTTAAAAGCCTGACTCAACACATTTCTGGTAATATTTGGGAATTCAAAGATCTGTTGTAAAATAATGATCAATAGAACAATGCTATGATTGCACTTGACAGGCAAGAGGCAGTTAACTCTGGGTGGGATATATATAGACCATATTCTAGAAGAGCCTTCTAAGATTAGTGTGCAGTTTTCCTATGAATACTTGCACCTTATTTCATGCCCTTACTGTGAGGACTGGAGTCTTCTTCTAGTCCTCAACAGCACAAGATACATTTTTTGCGAAAGGATGGTTATAAAGTCCCCACCCCACCCCATATTAACAGCTTCCCCTACAGTCACAGAAGCTGGATTGCAAACATCCTGGTACAACTGCCTAAACAGGCAAGAATGCCCATACATTCCATGCCATTCTAGTGTGTTGAGTGTTTGGGAGTCAGAAGTAGTGCTTAGGTTTCTTGTTTCAACCAATCATTCTTGTGTTCTCCAAACCCCTGTGAATTGCATATTCTCCCTTTCCCACAACAAACTACTTACCATACCTTTGGAACCCTCTAAAGCACAGTTGGGTGGGGTTAAAGAATTCTTTTCAAAGTCTTTGCAGAAGGCAGCTGTCAGGACATTTGTAAGTTCATTGCCTGGTAAACTGTATGTCACTCGGTGTCTTCTGGTCAGAAAGAGGACCCAGTTGCCTACTAAATAACAGGAAATTGGAAGGAAAGAAAAATTTCCCTTGCAGTAATTACCTGCAACTGTGCAAGTGAAAAGTTCCTCAGCAATTCCACCAAAAGCAAAGTATTTCTCCTAGAGGAGTCATCAGCACACTTTCCATCAGCAGCTGTACACTTTGCCCTTGTCATTTGTGTATTGCTGACAGCATCCCAGGGCAAGTTCCTTATGGTAATGTTATTAAGCTCTCTGTGCAAAAAGCAGGCACTCCAATGAACATCATTCACTTTGCCCTGTGCTCTTGATAGTAGCACCAGCCATTACACAATTGTTACTATCGGTGCTTGTAACAGAGAGGAAAGAAGAATTTATAGGATCTCTCCACTTTCAAAGCATGTGGAAACAAATTATGAAATGCACGTTTAACTGAGAATGACATATGAATCACGTGTAGATTTTAAACTGTCGGTCCCCACCCTTTTAAGAAGTCATACATTGTAGACTCTGTCCACATGGCAAGATGCAGAAGCTAACACTTGTGTCACCTTCTGTGTGCAGTCCTCTCTACATTTCTAAAAGGAGTTTGGACAAATGTTGGGGAAAGAGGGCAATCCCATTACCTCAGGGGACAACTCCACAGTTTCTTGGGCACAGAGAATCTAGATCTCCTTCAAGCCAGAGAAGTCAAGCTTGTGTTACTCAAAACCTGAAACAAGCATAAACCATCCAAGTATCTGAAACATGCAAACAACATATTTCAACTTGATGAACAACAGTATCTGCATATGGAAACTAGATAAGATGGAAATATTTATTATCACAGGAGTTTAAAAAATACTCTTTTAACCACAAATCTGCTTCATCACAGTGCAGAAGACCCTTACCCTTTTCAAGATTCTTATTTTTACAAAGCAAAGTTTACACACAGTTTGCTTACATTCTTTCTACCTAATCCCTTTCTGGCAAAGATGAAAAATATTTAGCTCAACAACTCAGCTACTATGATTGAAAAATGTATGTATAAAATGCATTTCAACTGCCAAGATATACATTGAACCAACAAAAGAAGACTGCTTTTGCACTACTTGTGGGATCTGGCTTGTTCCCAAGAGCGGTGTGGAAGGCCGCGACTCAGCATTGAAGGAGAATAAGTGAAAACCATGTATGAAAAACTCCTAGCCTTAGAACCAAGAATTATGTATCACTACTTTTAAGGTTCAACAAATAAGGTTTCATTTCTTTTAAAAAGATTTTGCTGAAGCTTGGTATAGATGGCTTTTAAAAAGCCACGTGGAACACTGGAAATGAGTAGCAAAGCAGAACTGATGCACGCTAGCGGGCAGTAGCATTTATCCCATGTAACTAACACTCTTCACTTATTCAACCATTTGTGTCTGCAGCTGGGGCATGCTGTGATGCTGGTTGCTCCGCAGGTGGCAAACGCTTGTTGAAAAATATCTCAGAATGGAGCTACTCTGACTGGGCCTAGACTGAACTTTCTACCACAGCACACACATGCCCACTGTCATGTCACTGTGGTGGTGGAGGAAGAGCCAGCAGCAAAGGAGAACGGTTGGCTCCAGCAAACCAAGTGTGACTCAAGGAGCAGAAGTATACAATGATGGAAGGAGATGAGGGTGTAAGCAGTGGAACATCCTCCTTCCATGCTAGTATGGACAGAGGACACCATCTAAAAACAGGGAGTATCTGTTCTGTTCTCCACAGCAGCATTAACTGGACAGCCAGTGATGCCCTTGCCACTGCTAATCCCCATTTTTCACAACCACTTGCTTGCCATTTGTGTGGTGCTAGAACTCATGGCAGAAGCTCAGCTTCAGCTGGCATCACAATGCAGCAAATATCTGATTTCCTAAAAATAAAATGCCACAAAACATCAAATGCAATACTGTAGCACCAAGTACCCCACAGAGCACTGCATTATGGGTAAATACAAATGCCAACTACCTGTCAATTAGAATTCAGCAGCTGCACAGCTCTAATAGGAAGCACAGAAGATAATGTCTATATGACCTGGAGAGCATCTACTGCTGAACAGATTTCCACTGCAGCAAAACATCCAGAATAAAGATGCACTTGCTGTATTTTTTTTTGGGGGGGGGGGGGGAAGTACCTTAAGTTACAGTACTTTCATGGAAAGCTTGCTACAAATCTTGTCAGTGTTCCTGGATTTGGGAGTCCAGTATTTTCCACATCCCCTTTGCTACATGTTCAGCCAAATGGAAAAAATGCTTTCACTATTAAGGAATTTCCAGTCCTCAGTAAGACACTGGAAGGTTTTTGATGGAGGGGAGGATAGGAATTAAGATAGATACAGTACATGTCTGTTAAGATTACAGAAACATGCTTCCATCAGATCAAGTCTCCCATCCCATTTTCTGCATCTATTGCCTGCTTATCCAATCCGTGGCATCTTGTCTCTTTCCTGTGAACAGACTGCTCTTCTTCTGCTATAGACAACATTGGGCAGCAATGCATTATGAGCAAAGACTGGGAACAGCCACTCAACTTCCCAACAGGAAGTCCGTCAGCATGCCTGGGAAGGCCGTGCGCAGCCAGGTGGACCTGACCGGTAACTACACTGTCACCCCACCTATCAACAGTACTGCATGAGGATCCCACAAGGTGGCACCCAATGTAGGATGGTATGAACGTCAATCCAATAAGTCCTGCAGGGATGGCTGCTCATCAAAAGCTGCCTGTACAGCTGCTAGTGTAATCACTGCAAGGCTGTTAAAAATTCGGTAATGGAGCAACTCTGTTTATGAACCCTACATGGGTGGAAAGAGTAAAAGTGATGATGTAAGTGATACTATCCATCATGTCTTCAAAGAGGAGGAAAACACACACACACACACACACACACACACCATGCTGAACTGAAAGGGAGATGTGCAAGGTGAAAGTTGTGCTCTTAAGAGTAGCTCTAGAAGGCTAACACAGAGCTGACATCACATCTTGTACATGGTACACTTCAAATACTCTTATATCTCAAATGTTGGTCTGTCATTTGGACCAATGCATTTCCACACAAATATAGGATGTGCAAAAATGTTCCATTTAAGCAATATATTGCACAAAATTTTAAAATTGCATTGTAAAGATACAATGTTTTTCAGAGTTAAAATAGTTCTACCTGTACAGTAAATACTAAATTTAAAAACCCATTTTACCCAAAATTGATGCACATAATACTGACAATGTCTTAAAATTGGACAATATACATATAAATTACATTTGTAAATGTATACAATTAAATACCATAAAATTTCACAAATCAGCTACACTGCTGACATGTTTCTCATTTATACCACCAGAAATAAGAGATTTGCAGTGTTAGACAAAGCACTGAAAAAGGTCAAAGCATCTCTGCTTTTAGAGGTAGTGCCACCCACATCCAACCAGAAATTCATCTCCAAACTTGGACAGAGCATATAGTAAAATGTAAAAAGGCTATAAAATTTAAAAAAATAAATAAGTTTCAAATGCTTTATAAAATTCAGAGGACTTTGTTGCCAAGTGTCTTGTAGCTCCTTCAACAAAAGGGAAGAGATCTGTAAGCCATTAAATATTTTTAAAATATATCTCTGTTTACTGAGGTCCCAAATCCAAATATGCAACTCCAGTGAATCCCAAAGGAGAATTTGGCTGAATATTAAAAATAGACTCTTTAGACTTCAGAAGATGTTCCCCCCTTATGAAAATTAATTGCTGTTTATGCAAATTCTTCAGATAGATTAAAAATTGCACATTTTTCAAAGTGAGAATTGTGGGAAATAAGGAGCATGTGCAAGAGACACATTCTGCACATATGCCCTAGAAGGACTTTTTTAAAAGATTGCACAATTGATTCAATAAATACTACATTTTATATGACATCATGCCACTTTTTTGGTTTATATTTGAGTTTTGGAGGCTTTGTGAGAATAACTCAATGAAGTCTCTAGCTGCCATTCTGCCAGAAAACTTCACTGTTTGCTGGATTCCTCCTGCTCTGCGGTTAGATCTTCCAACCAGTGTTGCGTGGCAGCACATAACAAAGTATCTTTGGATTTTTAAACATTTCAGGACCCTACAAGAATCTCCATGATGTGGTCCAAATCACTGACATCACTTTTACAGACTGGGATATTGTTTGGCGAGGAAGAATTGCAGGAGGGAAAAGTTTTCAAGCTCTCTTCTGTGGTTGCGACAGATGATGCTCTTGGAGGAATGAGTGAGGGGCAGTCAAAGTCTGAGTCATACATGGAAGTGTCAATATCTTCAAATATGTCATCAATAGCCAAATCTTTCAAGTAACTAGTTGAGTTTGAAATTTCAAAGGATCCAAATGCACACTCCACTCCTTTCAAGTCTTGTCTGTCATCTTCTAACCGAAGACAAGATGTTTCTGTAGTCTTGAACTGATCATCAACAGAACCAGCGAAGTAAGTAGGAGGACTCACATCCTCCATAAAGTCCAGGTCTTTCAGAATAGAAGAAATGGCTGATGACATGTCATTGTCAGAAACCATCAATATATTACTTTCAATTGGACCTTCCACAGACCGTGGTTCAGTATTTGATTCTTGCTGATTCATAGGTGGGAGGAAGTGTGAAGGCATTCCAAACAAATCAATTCCCAAGCAACTGGAAGGACCAGTGCTGAGGCCACTGCTACACATGTTAATGACTTGCTGGCTAGTTTCCTGCCTCATTTCCTCCTGGATTTGTCGGACTGTGTTGGCAATAAGGACTGAGCGGTGTAAGTTTGGTTCCACCAGCATTTTGTATGTCTGAAGTTTGGCGAGGCACACATTGAGCACCAGCTGCCTCTTGAGTGGATACGGCAAGTTTCGACTGGAATCAAAGGCACTTGACACACCAGCCATGGTCTCTTCATAATCACTCAGCTTGCGTTTCAGTCCCCTCCCCAACATGAACCTGGAACAGAAATAAATAACCAATCCAGTGACACACTTTATCATTTCTACAATATGGTCAATTGCACAATTAAAACAACACTTCTCTTGAACTGTTAAGCTTCTATCTATCTTTTTTCCCCATCATACAACAGAAAGTGGTGATAATTCAGATCAGCACTAAAATAGACAGACACAAAGACAGACATCCAACTTCAAATACCTACATCTATCTATCATCTATCTATCTATCTATCTATCTATCTATCTATCTATCTATCTATCTATCTATCTATCTATCTATCTATCTATCTATC
>JAHTLZ010000073.1:1595378-1610672 GCA_023846285.1 Phrynocephalus versicolor | reverse complement strand
ATCTATCTATCTATCTATCTATCTATCTATCTATCTATCTATCTATCAGATATTCCATCTTCAAATATCTCAATCTCTGTTAGTCAGGACTTTACCTATGCCATTGTTACACAGGTTTCTAAATTAGATATCTCAAAAATCCAGGCTTTATTTTCAAATATAAATATATTATAGCCTCTATCATTTCCAGGCTCTTCTATTCTATTCTATTTGAAGGATGTGGGTAATGCCTCCTGAAATTACGCATTCTGAATTACTGAATAGGATCATGCAGCTCCCTCCTCTCTTCCATGACCAGAATAAAGTTATATATTCAGTTAATGTAACAAGTTATATTTTCATAATACATACAGGTTGCAGAATGCTAATTAACAATATACCAGCAAAATGTGATGGTTTTACTGATGACACCAGAATTCTTTTCTTGACTTCTCCCCAGGGCCTGAATCCATTTGCTAGTTCCAATCAGAACAGACTAGCTGATTCGATAGCTGAACTGTATGTAAATCAATGTTTAAGAAATTGCACTGATTAAATTGCCTTCCTTTTGTTGGGCCTAGCAATTGGCTTTCAGCCAAAACATAAAACATTCACATTACAATTTCAATATTCAGATACTGCTATTTGAACTGGAACTAGTTTATAGGCTGAAGGGAAGCTGGGCTCTCCAAAGAATTATTTTGATGCTGACCCTACAAATGCCCACAAAATACTGTGCTCACAACCCAGGGTTTAATCCCAGGTAGCCGGTTTACAGCCTTCCATCCTTCTAAGGTTGGTAAAATGAGTACCCAGATTGCTGGGGGTTGGGGCAATGTGTAGCCCACAAAATTAAATTGTAAACCGCCTAGAGAGTGCTGTAAACACTTGGGCAGTATATAAGAAGAATATTTTTGCTCCGTTCTTTTGTATCTGAACACCAGGATATATTAAATCTGTGGCTGGCAGACTTGTAATCTGACTTGTAATCAGACGTGTAATCACCTGAAAATCTGAACAGTGTGTACACGCATTAACACTCTCCTGTAGTTGCACATTTCATGACAATTTAGGAACATCTGTTTTCAGATAATTGTCTCTAGAAATCCCCTCCTTCTGAACACTGATTAAGATTGAGGATTTCCTTTAATCTAGGCACCACTGCTTCAACATCCATGAAGTAGTACCTTTGTCTTTTAAACTTCATCAGGTAATTTTGGTACCACTGTTACTCCTACACTGCTTTAGTATCCCTTTGCATCTACACAGTGCTGTAGCCCCACCCTATCTGCATCCTAACATCATGGGCAGAGCTCTTCCCCCACCCCCCACACACACACCTCCACAGCTTTTGGAACAATGCCTTGCCAGCAAATACCTGGCACGGGAAGGAATTGCTTGTTTTTCTCACCACCTCTACCTGTCCCATGCCTTTAAGATGGTTTGACTTTGCATCATATAGACAAGGAAAACAACTTATTTTGCTCTTCTTTTGTAGTTACATAAAGATCTGAGGTAGCTTTAAGAGTCTTCTAAGGCATCCTACACATCTCTAGATGGTATGATACTCCCAACTCCCCTCAGGCCCAGACACTATAATCAGTGACCACAATCAGTTTTGAATTGTTTTGATGTTGACCATGCAAATGCCCTCCCTTCTCCTTCTCCGCACAACTTTGGACTTTGAGTCTTGGCATACACAGACAGCAGCTTTTAGAGAGAAGATTACAGACTTGCTACTACACTCTGGTTACACAACTCTGTTTTAAATGTAACAAATTCCACATGGACAGAACTGGCATTAAAATATATTTCACAGCTGTAAAGGTTTTTGGTCAAAATTTCAGCCTATGAAGTGCTTTGGGCCGAGAGCTTTTAGCAGAACTCTTAGTACATAAAAGGGCATTGTTGTAAAAGAAAACTGCACTGAAGAGACAAAGGAACGATCCTGTCAAAGTTTATTAAGTCAAGGAAAGAAGAAGAAAAAGAAATGAGGCCCTTATAGCAGCTGCCATCAAACCTGGTACCCTTTAGACCTGTCAGTCTATAACTCCCATCCTGCCCATTAAAAAGGCTAAGTGGGCATGATGTGAGATGTAGCACATCACACCTGTAAAAGCACACTGGGGTGGTTTACATCAATGGCTCTTGGAAGTCCACTTTCTGGCAAAGTGTGTGTATCCCTGCTCTTTCCACAACTGCTGCTGCAGAAACTTGACCATGCCTTAGGTCTGATTTCTGAGGTTCTGTATTCCTATCAATTACTTAAACTTCATGTTTTTGCTGAATGCCCTAACATGAAAGGCCACAATATATATACTTTCTAAAATTTTGTAATTTTACTATTGCAGACATGTCTAATTATTCAGTAATGTTGGCTTCTAGGATTTGAAGATTAAGAAACAAGAGCAAATAAGAAATTACAGTGTTGCAGAGACTATTAAATTCCGCATAGACTTAATTTACTGGATGCTGAATTATACAACTGATAATTTCTACAAAGATTTTGTAACATGCAGCAAAAGTTGTGCCTATTTATGCTGTATCAACAATATCTGGAAGTTGAGTCATGGCAACTAGACTTCTTTTCTTGAGAAACTGAAATGTTTCACTGCTCATCCAAACAGCTTCATCAGTCTGTTTGGATGAGCAGCAAAACGTTTCAGTCTCTCATGAAGAGAAGTCCAGTTGCCATGACTCAATTTCCAGATAAATTCACCTGGATGACTGAGAATCTTCACAGACATATGCCAACAACAGGATTTTCCCATGAGTTTGCCCGTTTAAGAATCTCTAGAATCTACCAACTCTGCCAGTAACTCAAATTATACAAATTCTGTTTAACAAGAAAGAAAAAGAAACATTGCTTCAGTTTAGCACTTTTAAATGTTACTTCAACGGAATAAAAATCCTTCAAGGGTAGAATGGGGGACCCCACTTGGAGTTGATAAATGAAGCAGCAACCCTAAAAGGAGAAATTCCCCTCACCTGGCAATCTGACCTTTACCCTCTAAACAAGAGGGAGATAATTCACAGGCAAAATTATGTGCATTAATCTTTTGCTGGGCCCTTGTGGTGATCTTTCCACCTTGCTTGAATCATCCATATATAGATGATACTTTACTTTCTTTCACAGTAACTATACAACTTCATGTTTCAGGCTTTTGGTCTTTTGATACTAATTCATTGGAATCTGGGTTTAACTGGAATCTGAGACACCTTAATTATCAATATAATCATAACTTATTTGTCTGATTATTTCATTTACCATAATATTGTATGCTGATGGAAGAGAGATATGGAGAAGCAGGCTAAAGTTGCCCACTAGGGCCTGGAAATTAAACTGGCAGTGTTTCTCTTTTCAAAGTGCTCCTTCCCCACAAAAGATTTAAAGCAACCCTATATGCACTTCATGTACCACACACAGCAAGTGCTATTTAAATAATCATGTCAGAGCATTGCCCGATCCCCCCAAATCAAGGCATCAACTCAAACTTTCCAAGTTTGGAATAGGAGAGGAGAGAAATTGCAATGTGACCAAACCAAGGTGAGAAGCAAGAATGAACAGAAATCGGTATTGTTGCAGAGACGGAAGAAACCATTTTGCAGATCTGCCTTTGGCAGAAAGTTGTTCAGAACCCGTTCAACTGCTTCAGCAAAAGTAGGCAGCCGCAACAGGGCTGCATACACTAGGAGGCAGACTGAAGGCAGATCTTCAAGGAAGTAGACCCTGCACATTAGAGAGGGCCTCTCAATTTCTCTTGTCTAACTCCTCAATACAGCCAGCAGCTGCTCTGCAGACTGCAGCAGCTGCCAGCTCCAGACTACAAATCAGGGCAAGCAAAGCTTCTGAGCAAAAGAAAAGCATCTGCAACTGCGACTACTTTCAACCACCCCTCACTTTCAAATGCTCATGTACGGATTCTAAAGCTATTGCTCAAGGTCCTCCACGCAATCCTTCCTCCACCCACAGTGTGTAACAATATGGAAAAATGAATAGACTGTTATGTATATAACATGGGTAGATTTCTCAAAGAAACTGGATTATTTTGTCAAGTTGGGAAGGCAGGCAGAACACCCTTACCTTTAACACCTTAACTTCCCAACGCCCAACAACCTTGGAGGGAACCCACATGTGGCACTGATTTATTGAGTTACTGCCCAGACTTTCCAAAGAAGCACTGGGCAGAAACTCAAAGTGCTTAAATAAATAAATAAATAAATAAATAATGTACCACCCTCACCCTAAACGTGCTGACACAGTGAATCCTGACCGTCTGGAGCACAATGGCCCGTTTTAGCAGTAGGAACATGAAAAGAAGTGGAAATGGAGGCTACAACTTATGTTGACAAGGAGGACTGTCTATATACACTGCACACACTAGGCTACAGAAATGTGGGGAGACTCTGCAGGCAGGCCTTGTCCTAACACGGGAGCCACAGAGATGCACAGCTTAATAGTTATTACATTTCATAGCACAACTGCTCCCTTAACCAATCTGGAACCATCTAGCAATTTGGTCGAGCTGGTGGAAGACAGTGGAAGTTACCACCAACACATAATCTGGAAGATGAGTGAACTTCTTTTCCTGAGAGATCAAAACATTTCAATCTCTCAAGAAAAGAAGTCCAGTTGCCTTGACTCAACTTCCAGATAACCACACCTGGAGGACTGAGAATTTTCACGGCCACCCAACACACTGTTGGAATCTCAAGATTTTTTTTATCACTTTGCAACTGAAACTTCAATGGAGCGTATGAACAGAAATATGGTTGCAGTTTGTTGCAGTATTAGACCGTGAGGTAACATTTGTCGCGTAATCAGATCGCACGACCATGGGTATGTAGGAAGAGTGACAAAACCAAATTTTATCACTGTATATAGTTAGCTGCAGTACAAAATGGATGTGAAGTAACGGCCCAAGTTCTCCATCCTCACCTCAAAGTGGGAAGAGAGCAATTTTTAAGCCACCATCCTGCATGGAATCACTGGGCTGAACAACTAAACTACTGCAGAGAAGCAGCTCCCTCTGTGGCATATGAAGCAAAGCTCAAGGAAAGAATGTGTACAAAAGAAAACAGTAAAGCAAAATCCTCCCATTGCTTTTATTCACCACCCCTCTTTTTTCTGTGTTTTCACAGATGTTGAAGTGGTCATTTTGTCTCTAGGTGATCAGTTAACAACTTCAGCACAGAATTATTTTAAAAGTCAATTTTGCCCATTTAAGATTTCTTTCTTTGAGTATGCTGAGGAAAGGGGATCAAGGAGTATCTTGTTGCTCTGTTCAAAGTCAATTCTCCATCTGAAATGTACTTCAGAGCCTTAAATATAAATTAAAGTAAAATCAAAAGCCTACATTTTCTGGTATGGTAGGGAGGCTTGGAATTCTTGCTCGTTTTCACAACATGTAACTAACAAACAGTCCATGCTAAACTCAATTCTAAAAGCTTCAAGTATGGAGAATTTACTACACTGGTAATATTGGCACACTTCTGTAAACCACAAAACTCGGACAAGTCAGGAATTCCGTTCCATGAACTCCTGTTTTAACAAACAGCCCTTGTAAGCATGAATAGCCTGTTCATATTTTAAAATATTACTTTTCCAAAGCATTTACAAGCATAGTTTTGTTGCAGCACATTCAGGCTGCCTCAAGTCTTAGGTTCAGATTCTGTAGTACCTACCACTTTTAATGAAAAACCTGTCAACGTGCTTCAGAAGCTGTCATTTTCTAAAGTAATTAATATCCACAGAGGGGATGCAAGAACAATGGGATGGATCCCCGGATGGGGATGGGAGGACTCGAGAGATATGGTGAGGCATCACTGCTGCAGCACTGACTGTGCTGGCCCTATACTGTCAAGAATGCATCCACCCTGTCCCTAAAGGTTAATAATCCGTTTATGCAAGATGTTAATGTGGACAAAAGTTCGGTTCATAACCCATTTAATGGGAGTTTGCTGTTCAACCAAGTTAAACCAGTTGAGTTTGAAGACAAAGAAGTTGTAAACGCAAGTGATGATAATAAAAGTTTGTTACAATTTACTAATAACACAGAGCATGGAAAAGTTTCTTCTCCGAAACCGTTTATAGTTCTAACCAAATCTTCTTCACACAGAGACACTCACAATGATCAACAATCGCGCGGATAACTGAATCCGCAGTTTCTGAATCAATGGAGTTGGGGGTCGTATTTTATAACTCTTCCAGTAAAAATTTTGTAGACCTAGGCCCAAGTTTGGGACTAGGAGAACAAAAGTCCCATACTGTGTGGGCAGGTTAAAATCACAAACTGATGCTGATATGGTATTTATTTATTTATTTATTTATTTATTTATTTATTTATTTATTTATTTATTATTCCCCCCCAAAAAATAGCCACTCCACTACCAAGAGGTCACTGGGCAGCAAAAGAACCAGTTACTGACCCGTAAAGGTGGTTCTTCGAGTGGACCTTCGTGAAGCCACACAGATAGGTTTCCCAGGCGCCCCTGCGCCAGAGGTCGGGCTTCCCTAGCAATAGGAAAGTTTGTTAGTCTCCACCCCCACACCCTGTGCATGTCCATCGGTGTTCCCGCCTAAACGCCTCAGTTCCTCTTGACCACCAAGATGACAGGTAAGTACCAGTCAAGGCGTGATGGTCCGAGGGGGGTGGGTGGGTGCTGTGTGGTTTCACGAAGGTCCACTCGAAGAACCACCCTTACAGGTAAGTAACTGGTTCTTCTCCATCGTGGCCTTGGTGAAGCCACACAGATGGGTGATTGAAAGCAGTACTCACTGGCAGGAGGGTAGTCACGCCGTCACGAAGGAAAACACTGCCCTCCCGAAGGAAGTGGCCGACCTCACGCGGGCATCCACTCTGTAGTGGGTCACGAAGGTCTCTGGCCTAGACCACGTGGCCGCCTGGCAGATGTCATCCAGGGGGACACCTCTAAGGAATGCCGCTGAGGAGGCCATTGCCCTGGTGGAATGTGCCCTCACAGTTGCTGGTAATGGTCGTTTAGCCAAATCGTAAGCCAGTTTGATGGTCTGTACCACCCAACGAGCGAAGGGTTGAGTAGTGACCGGATGACCCGCAGCCGCAGGGTCGTGGCAAATGAAGAGTCTTTGGGATTGTCTAAGAGTCTCGGTCCTGGATACGTAGAAGGCCAAGGCTCTTCTCACGTCCAGAGTATGCAGATCCCTTTCAACCCTTGTGGAGGGATTGGGAAAGAAGGCAGGGAGGGTGATGGGCTGGGAGATGTGAAAGGAAGACACCACTTCGGCAAGAAGGTGATGTCAGGGTAAGCCACCACCCTGTCCCTGTAAAACTGCATGTATGAAGGGTCACATCTGAGGGTGCACAGCTCACTAGCTCTGCCAGCAGAGACAATAGTTACTAGGAATGCAGTCTTCATAGTGAGTAGTCTAAGATCTACGGTTGCCAAGGGTTCAAAGGGCGGACGTTGGAGGGCCCTGAGGACGAGCGAGAGTGACGACTGTGGGGGAATAGGCTTCCGGTCTGGAAAGGTGTTCTTTAGCCCCCGCAGGAACAGCTTCAGACATGGATGGAGGAATAGAGCAGAAGCAGGAAACATTGGTGGTTGGTGTGCGACGATGGCAGATAGGTGGACCTGCAACGATGACAGGGTGAGGCCGGATCTTTCGAGGTATAAAAGGTATTGAAGTACCCAGGTAATTTGTCTGCCGCATAGAAAAGGAACCTCTTCCACTTGTAATGATAGTTTAGTACTAGAGGGTTTATGGCATGCCGCAATGATGGAGTCTATGAGCGCAGTATCCTCCACATGGGCAGTTGTAGGCGTGGAAGATCTGGATGAAGGACCTGGCCGGAGTTCTGAGATAACAAGTCCGGGAACAGAGGAAGACAAAAATGACTGTTGGACATCCTGAGCAGGGAGGCGAACCAGGGTTGCCTGGGCCACCAGGGTGTGATCAGGATAAGGTTTGGCCTTTCCTGGAAGATTTTGACCACCACCTTGTGTAGAAGGGGAATTGGAGGTAAGGCGTAGAGGAATCTGTGTGTCCATGGTAGGAGAAGAGCGTCTCCCATGGAGTCCTGACCCTTGCCAGTTCTGGAACAGAATAGGTGACATTTCCTGTTGTTGCGGGAAGCAAAGAGGTCGACTTGTGGGTGACCCCATCTGTCACAAGTGGCTGAAGGTCGAGGGATGCAGTTCCCATTCGTGGTTTGACTGCTGTCTGCGACTCAGATTGTCTGCATCAATGTTTTCCTCTCCCGGCAGATGCATTGCCACCGGATGGATGTTCTGTTTGAGGCACCAGTCCCAGAAGCGGATGGTGAGGTCCAACAGGCGTGCTGAATGAGTTCCGCCCTGTTTGTTGATGTAGTACATGGCGGTAGTGTTGTCGGTCACCACCAGTACTACATTGCCGGAGAGGTGTCGGAGAAACGCCCAAAACGCCTTGAAGATGGCCAAGAGTTCCAGCTCATTGATATGGAGCTGACGTTCCTGCGGAGACCAGGTGTCATGGATCTAGTAAGTGAGGCACACCGTGCCCCAACCTGTGTTGCTGGCATCTGTGGTCACTTCAATTGTCGGAAGCAGGGACCTGAACGGGCGGCTGGAGAGAAGATTGGACCTGCTGGACCACCAGGTGAGATGTTGAGGCAGGTCGGTTGGAATGGTCAGTATCTTGGATGGTGGATTCCATAGGGAATCAAATTGTTGCAGAAACCATCTCTGGAGAGGTCTGAGTCTGAGCCTTGCATGAACAAGCACAGACGTTACTGAGGCCATGTAGCCTAGCAGCCTTTGTACCTGTACAGCCTGTACTTGCTGTAGTGGACGGAAGAGACGGAGCAGGTGGTGTATCTCGGTGATCCTGTCCCGAGGAGGAAAAGCCATGGCTCGAGTAGAGTCAAGTACCGCCCCTATGAAGGTCACCACTGGAGATGGATGTAGATGGGACTTTTTGAAGTTCACTTGTAGACCCAGAGAGTTCAGAGTTGCGAGGACGGTGGAGATGTCCTGACAAGCTTTTTCTTCAGAATCCGCAACAACTAGCCAGTCGTCGATGTAGGGGAAGACGACAATTCCCAGGGTGCAAAGATGTGCTGAAACCGGTGCCACACATTTGGTGAAGACCAGAGGGGCCGTCACTAAACCAAATGGCAGAGCGGAATACTGATAGACGTCTTCCCCCACGGCGAATCAAAGAAAATGCCGATGAGCGGGATGTGTGGAGATGTGGAAGTATGCATCCCGCAGATCCATAACTCTGAACTAGTCCCCTCTGCGAAGTGTAGAGTAGGAATATAGATTCCCTCCCATCAAGTCCAATTTCCGGCCTTCCTTGGATGGAGGGATAGGTGTCTGTTTAGTGCATGATTGCACTTGTGATGAAGCCACCACTACTGAGTTCGGCACTGGATGTTTGTCTAGGTAGGGGGCCTTATCGTCATGGACTCGGTAGAGGGACTGCATCTTCCTGGAGACCGAGGTTGATGCAATAGCTTGAAAAGAGTCCTCCACCATCGTTAGAAAGGATGGAATGAGGGTAAGATGGACTGGTGCCATTTCCTCATTCGCAATACGCCTGAAGATATGGCAAACACGCTTCAGTTGCGGCTGATGGATGGGATGATCGATGGTCTTTGCCATCCGCACCAGAAAACTAGTGTAGTTCCTCATAGACTCTGAGGATGAGGGTGGAGATTTTTCTTCTACCTCAGACTCAGGAGAAGTAAGCAGGTGTATCAAACCCGAAGCCTCGGATTCGACATCGGACTGTTCATCGTAAGTGGACAAATCCGAAGAGGCAGCCGCCGTCTCCTTCTCCGCTTCCGTCGAGTCATTGGACTGGATTGACCATTGACAGCCATCAAAACGAAGGGAGAACACAGGAATCGGAGGTATTGATACTGACGGGACCGAGGATTCCTGGTGTTCAACTTGGCGGCGCTTCTTGGAAGGCTTGGTCGAAACCAATATGGTGGCGGTCAGATACGGTGGAGTCAAAGCCTGTGCTACAGCCGTAGCAACGGAAGACATTGGATTCGAAGAAGCGTCGAATCCGGACATCGGGTTCGAAGGCACCATCGCCGGAGCAGGAGGGAGTTGAATCTTCCGACGGTGGGACTTCTTAGACGGCTTGTCCCTCGACGAACCCAATGCTTGCGGCGACGGTTCCAGGACCGGAGGAAGGGCAGGCATACGGCCCTCAGTTTCGACTGACAGGAGAGGTGAAGAAGCCGCTCTGGATGGAACCGATGGCGAGCACATGGGTAGCGCAGGGGACCTACGGGTTCCAACCTCCAAAGACGGTGTATCATCCGGCAGGATAAGGGTGATGTTCGGCGGCAACGCCTTATCATTGGATGACGAATCCGAGGTGTCTGACGGGAGTAGGTGGTGAAACTCGGGACGGGTAGACATGGGGATCGCCGAACCCGAGTACTCCGTTTCAACAGTCAGCACCTTGGGCAAAGCCGACGCCGAGACCGGTTTCGGTGACTTCATCGGTTTGGGCTTGGTGGATGAGAGCTTAGTCGCCGATGGCTTAGGCGACGGTTTCGCCTTGGCAATGCCCTCGAGGACGGAGATCTTAGCCCTCTCCCCCTGCCCCCACTCAGACTTACAGGTCTCTGGAGGAGATTTCTTCTGTTGCATCAGTTGTAGCCGGAGGGAACGCTCAAGCAAAAAAGAAGCCAGACGATTCCGGCGGTTTTTCAGAGCTTGAGAGCTGAACCCACAGCAAATAGAACAGGCCTCAGGCTGACGATTTTCACCAAGGCAGAAAAGACACTTCTCATGGCCATCAGTGTGAGGGATTTTGCTGCCACAGCCGGAGCACTTCTTGAAGGGTTGAGCAAAAGACATAGACGTGAATCCAAATTCAAAGTCGAAAACTAGAAAAAAACAATCGAAATTCAAATTTGTCACGGAGACTAACAGAGAAGAACCTCTAGCCATGGCGGTTAAGAGGAACTGAGGCGTTTAGGCGGGAACACCCACACACATGCGCAGGATGTGGGGGCAGAGACTAACGAACTTTCCTATTGCTAGGGAAGTACAACCTCTGGCGCAGGGGGCGCCTGGGAAACCCATCTGGTGTGGCTTCACGAAGGCCACGATGGAGAATTTAGGACAATAACTGTTGCAATTATAAGTGCTGTTTGTTGATGATGATTCAAAAACAACTGAATGCTGTACATTTGAATGCAGAACTCCTATTAGTAATCTCAAACTCTAAGCCCTTTTGAAATGTGTAGACATGCATCAAGCAGGTTCTTTCACTGGCGTCAAGGAATGAGTATGCATGCTATGAGATGCACCAGTTCTGTGGCTCATTCATCCCAGATTTAAGTAAAAAAATCTTATTTAACTATAAAGCTTCAAAACATTAAAATAAAATGCTCTTGAATTAAGAACACTGAACCATATCAATGGAGCAAACCTAAGAGCAACATTAAAGGCAAGAGCAAGAATTTAATAAGGTCACAAGGCTCTTTGGCCCTTTATCCCCCCAAAAATGAAAACACAGCATACTATTTCTCTGCTATGTCCCTTTCAAGATCTCTTGCCTCAGAAGTTGTTTATCAGCTTTAGCATTTGGAGGAAACATCTCTTCTGAAGTTGGAGCCACAGTGCTACTGACTCACAGCAGGACTCCCCTGCCAGTCATCAACAAATAATTAAGAATCGTCATGGGGTAGAGGGGGTGGAACATGAGGATTATTTAGCTAGTTTCAGGGGGCTTTGGCACACACTACCCCTATTTGTCATCATAATCGCTGCCACCCCCGTTTTCTGCTTAAAACAACAGCTTTAAAGTGAAAGAACAAAACAAATACAAACACACATAAATACAGTAATTCCAATGGAGAATAATTTAAGAACAGTCTTAAACCAGTTGAAAGCTAATTAGAATTGGTTAAAAAGTAATGATGCCAATATATGCAATTTACTAATTTAATAAAATAAAAAACAAACAAAAACCACACAAAAGGAATGTGGTTGCAAGTAAAATATAAAACCAGGGTTGGGCAATACCTTCATCGGGTAGTAGGATTCTCAACACTCTAGGATTCTTTGTGAGACGTTTGTGTATTAAGATGAAGAAAGACAAGTGACTATGCCTCCTATCAAAAACCTCATACCAGTGCACACATCTAAATTTCTTTTCTTTAATTTATATACTGCCCTATTAACACCAAAGCACTATTCGGAGAGGTTCACAAACAGTTAGAACAATAAACAGAGAACAATAAATGTTAAATATATCAAAAACATCATTTAGAAATTCAAAACCAGGGGAACAATCCAAGTTTTAGCAAGAAGCAAGAGTGATGGCGAGGCCTTCAACCAGGGTCAACATGAAAGGCCTCCATGAAAAGCAGTGTTTTTAATTGCCTCCTACATGAATACAGGGAGGGGGCCAAGAGTAGTTCCTTTGGGAATCAATTCCATAACACTGGTGCCACTGCCAAGAAGGGCCTACCTCTTGTAGATTACTGGTAGTTTTGGGCCATTCTCAGGGTAGTTACAGTCGTACCTTGTATAAAGGAATTAATTCGTTCCAAATGAAATTATGTTAAGCAAAATTTCCTTTATACAAATTCCCATAGGAATGCATTGAAAACAGAGTGATCCCATTTTTATGTTGTACGGATTCTCCACATAGGCAATTATGTTAAGCAAAGTTCCCCTATCTCCGGAATTTTTTATGTTGTACAAATTTTATGTTATACAAGCTGTTTGTTATACAAGGGTCCACTGTATATGCAGGAGCCTGGGTTAAGAAGTCCTGGTGGGTCAATCAGATGACGCTGGGGAAAGCTGGTTCAAGCCTCCCCTCTAGCTTCAAATGTTCCTCCCACAATGGTTGTGGCTGGATAATGGTGCATTTTTACTCATTTTTTGCCTTGGTCTGGCTTTCATTGATGCTGGGGGGGGGGAGAGAGACTTTGCCTCCATGCCCACAAATGTCTTTTTTTTATCTTCCCCTGAAGTCTAGAATGAGAGAACATACTCTTGAACTCAAAAAAAAAAAGCTTTTAAAATATATTTTAGTGATCTCATGAAGGTATTAACAAATCCCGATTTCTGTTTGATTCATGAGTTTGCCACCATCAGGGGGAAATCAAAACAAGACAAAAACAAGCCTAAGATAATTCCTGAGATGTTTTTCTCTGCCTGCGTGTGTAAAACAAGTGTTCCACAGTTTCTCAAAACTGCAAATTTCTGTCCAAACTCAACAGAACAATGAAAAAAACCTTACAGGGTAATTTTGAAGGCCCCAAAGAACCATACATTAACTTAGGGAAGTTATCTCTACAGCCACAATAATTGGCCTTTTCTGGACTTTTGCACTCCTGTATTTTAAGGATCATCTAAAAAAAAAAAACTAATGACAAATATTGCATGCCAAGACAGAATTGTTCCAAAACAAACAAGTCCCTGCTAAAATAAGATTTTCAGCAAGCCTCCCCACCCCCTGCCTTGTTAATCACTTCTCTGCCTGGTCTGGCAATTAGGGAGTGCTGGGAGACAAAATGCTTGCCTCGTGGTCCACAAAAACGGCTCACTGCTGCATGAGAGTAAACAGGGACAAAAGTGTACAAACAAATTATACTCTCAAAACCTCTCTCAATTCTCTTGAAAACTACTGTATCCTCTTTCACCAGGCAGTTCTTGCGACTGTCCCTGCAGTCTTTAGAAATGTGTTGGCAGACAGATATTCCTTAGGCTAGGGACTAGATTGGCTGAATTAATTTAATATTTACCCAAACCACAACTAAGCATAACACCAGGACTGATGTTAACTGTGATTAACGCTAATGGGTCTGCCTGCTGAACCATGGTTTGCTAGGATCACTAATTTATACCATAAAGGAATTAAAACTTTATTTTAAGTGAGGTAAGAAAATGAAAATACACAAAGAGAATATGTGTGTATATGCTGTCATGGTTTAAAATGGTGTTTCTTATATACTAGAGTCCATTCCATCATAGAAACTGAGTACATTCAAGATAGAAACAAAAAAGCAACTTATTTTCAGAACATTTTGTTATTATATATATTATATGTCATATATGGTAAACTGGTGGGCAGAGATAAAAAGATTAGCAGAAATAGTAAGTGCGCTACTAGCATTTCAGAATATCACAGATGAATAACCACAGTTGATCAGAAATGGCTTGTCACATTTGCAAGGAAAGGACTTTGCGACTGAAGACAAATGCATTCTTGGTGTTCTTCTAGCGGCACATTGCCACCAACAATGTACCTGTAAATGTACTCTACAGGTTTAGAGCATGGTATGAAGACACACTGTAGCTAGAAATCCTACAACAGGCATGTCCAAACTTCAGCCCTCCAGATGTTTTGGACCACAACTCCCGCAGTCCTTTGTCACTGGCAATCTAAGCTTAGAATTCTGGGAGTTGTGGTCCAAAACATCAAGAGGGCCGAAGTTTGGACATGCCTGTCCTACAAGGACTGGAAATAGTCCTTAATGAAGATTACATTAACAATTGGCATCAAAGAATGCAGGGGGAAAAGTGCAGACAGGCAGCTGACATGTTTTACCTCAGCATGGAAAAATTCTACTTCACACCTCCTATGAACTTATTTGTCCTATTTCTTAAAAATAAACAGTCATTATTTTATAAAAGCTTGTTCAGTAAATGACGGGGGGGGGCTACAATGCTAAATATAGTTTCAGATTTAGGTTGCAACCCTATACCGAAATAATTGGAATTATGTCCTTCTCAGTGGGACTTGCTCCTACATGGTTAGGGCTTCACTGTTAATCACTATGGACGTTTGACTTCATGTAGACTTCAGATAGCAAACATCCTTACATATAGACAAGTAGTGGGTCAGAAATATTTCCAACCTAAATACTTCTCCTAAATCATCAGCTTTCTGTATGTGTGAAAAAAAGACTGTTTCAGGTGCCACCTGCAGTTTGAAGTATTTCTAATCCAGGCATACATTCAGTAATTGTTCTGCTACTTGAGGAACAATTCTCTGTAGGTGGCCTGAAGAGTCTTCTTTTGTTAATTAACACAATTCAGAGCTTTAGAAGATAAATAAAATAAGTTAAGTTTTACTCATTAGTCTCTTTGTTTCAGTTTGCTGTTGTGTTATCTTTTGATGGTAAAGTAAGACATCAAATGTTAGCACCTGACACCAAGAAAAAGAAAAACGAACAAATCAGTTCAATGATTCATTCTACTTTTATTGCTAATTAAAAGTTCCTGATTCTCCCCTCGCCATTCCCTAGTGCCAGGAAACTGTGTGTGTGTGTGTGTGTGTGTGTGTGTGTGTGTGTGTGTGTGTGT
>JAHTLZ010000073.1:1580752-1595368 GCA_023846285.1 Phrynocephalus versicolor | reverse complement strand
TGTGTGTGTGTGTGTGTGTGTGTGTGTGTGTGTGTGTGTGTGTGTGTGTAGAGAGGGCACTTCAGGACAGCAGCCTTGACAACTGGACCACAGTGATGATGATTTTCAGATAAAGATTGCACATCACCATCCTGAGACCAAAGGTTTTTCCAGCACTCAAGTGATTCCTAGCAAGCCTAGGGACTGTGAGTGGGGCTGAGAAAGAAGGTTTTAATCAGTGATTAAAAGCCACGGCTTCTAAAAAGGGTGTCATCAGTTTCCCATGTCATGCACTTGTGACACTAGTTGAAAAATTATACTCGGCATACACACAAACGTATTTTTTGCCATAATCACCAAAGTAGAAAAAGCAAGAACCCTTTTCTTTTCAGATACACCAGAAAGGAGTCTTGTAGCGGAATGGTCAGACTGCTGTACTACTGCAGCCAAAACTGTGCTCACAATCTAGGGTTCAACCCCAGGTAGCTGGCTCGAGATTGACTCAGAGTTCTATCCTTCCAAGGTTGGTAAAATGAATACCCAGCTTGCAGGGGGAGGGCGTCAAATGTATAGCCTACATAATTGTGAATGAGAGTGCTTTAAGCAATATGGGACAATATGCCATATTTTGCATCTATAAGATGCTTCAAAGTACAAGACCACCCCCACCGTTTTGACCCAAAATTATAGAAAAAGAAAGAGGAGGCCGTCCAGGATGGATCATCCCCTCCCTTCCATACCCACAAGCCTAACTGTATTGGAGTGTCCAGGGGCCCAGAAGCACTTTCACAATCCTCTTTTTTACACATCCACACACAAAAATTCATTTTAAGGTGCCTGTACTTGCCTGTAAGACTGGTTGCTTTCAATGGGGTTTTCCCTTCTCACAGCCACCTCTCTTATGCACTGATCCCCTGCTCGGCACCCCTTTTGTCCTTCAAAACATATTAGATTGCGAGTGTCTTGAGGCAGCAGCTTTTAAGCTTGCACGAGTTCAACATAGGCTGCTGCCCCCTGCTTGAGTTTCATAGGAGAGAGATTTCAAAATGCAGCTAAAAAAGAGAAGTCCATCCTGGAAAGATCCTCCCCATCTTCTGACCTTGGACCTGGTGGGCACAGGCAGAGTGAGCTTTTCTTTTTCAACTTTGGTTTTAAATCTCTTGTGCAAGCCAAACAGCAACTGCCCCAAGATGCCCACAATCTAGCATGTGCTGAGGAACCTGTGCGAATGGGGCACCAAGTGAGGCAATGGCATGCAAGCGAGGGGCAGCTGCGGGAAGGGTAAATCCCATTGAAACCAACCAGGCTTTCAGGCAAGTAAAAATGTGTGCATGTGTGTGCATGCGCGCATGCACGTGTGTAAAGGGGGATTGTGAAAAGTGCCTCCATGCCCCTGGATGCTGCAATAATGTTTGGCTTGTGGGTGAGAAAAGGAGCCGACACTGAAGCTGAGAAAGAAAGCCTACAATATATAAGATGACCCAAGAATTTTAGCCTTACAATTTCAGGAAAAAATAGTGTGCTATAAATGGGAAAAATATGGTATAAGCAGAAAATAACAAATAAATAAATAAATAAATACTTTGGTTTTAGTTCAGTAGTAATAAAGTAAAAAACAAACAAAGAAAAAGCAGGCACACAATGATCCTTCCGTTCCAAAAAATCACACCCTGTCAAATTTATATACAGTGGTACCCTGACTTACGACACACCCAATGTACGAGAAAACCGACTTACGAGAGGAAATCCACTGGCCGTTTTCCCTGGCATGTTATGAGCGAAAGATAGGGTTCCTTTGACTTACGAAGGAGCCCTATCTTAATGTCTTCAGGCAACCGAGGCAAGCAGCAGTGGCTATAATCGCCACTTGCCTCGGTTGCTTGAATACATTTTTAAAACCCGCTCCTTCCGCAACCCTCTGAATTGGGGGGGGGGGGAGCAGGTGTTTAAAAATATCTTCGAGGCAAGTGGTGGTGGTCGAGCCATTCTGTGACCACTGCTTGCCTCAGACATTTTAAATGACCCACACTTTCCCTCCTCAACGCACCCAATTGGAGGAAGGAAGCAGCGGGTCATTTAAAACGTCTTTGAGCCACCAAGGAAGTGCTTACCCGGTGGCACCAAAACATTTTAAAGGACCCATTGCTTCCCCCTCCAAATTGGGTGCATTGGGAGAGAAGTGGCAGGTCGTTTAGAATGTCTTTGAGCCACCAAGGAAGCACTTATTCAGTGGCTCAAAGACATTTTAAACAAGCTGCACTTTTCCCCACAATGTACCCAATTGAGGGGAAGAAGCAACAGCTTGAGTAAAATGTCTTTGAGCCACCGAGATAAGCACTTGTCTCAGTGGCTAAAAGACATTTTAAACAAGCTGTGCTTTTCCCCGCAACACGCCTGGTTGTGGGGGGGGGGTCAGAAGCGGTGGCTTGTTTAAAATGTATTTGAGCCATTGAGCCAAGCAGCAGTCTTGGTGGCTAAAGACATTTTAAACCACCTGCCGCTTCTCCCCACAAATGCGCCCGGTGTGTGGGAGGGAGCTGCAGGTTGTTTAAAGCAGTTTCCCATAGGAATACATTGAAATCCATCCCTCCAATGCATTCCTATGGGAAACTGCTCCCCAACTTACGAGCTAACCGACTTACAAGCATGCGCCCGGAACAGATTAATCTCGTAAGTCAGGGTTCACTGTAGAGTAAAAAGGACTTATTAAGAATTAAAGGGGAGGCAGGGAGGGAGAAGGAGAGAGAGAGAAAGAGAAAGAGAGAGAGAGACAGACAGACAGACAGACAGAAAGCAAAGTTTGTTGCTTATATAGTGAACCATAGCATTTAAAGCACTCTCTGACTTGTTTACAAGTAATTGCACAGGCTACACATTGCCTTCCCAGCAAGCTGGGTACTCAATTTACAAATTTCCAAAGGATAGAAGACTAATTGAACCTAGAGCTGGGCTGTGAATAGGGTTTTGGCTGCAGTACTGCAGTTTAACCATTGCACCTAATTTTATCTGTTGACTGAATTGTGCCGATGTGAACATTGATTTTAGATGGTCTTAGTCTAATAATGCATTTGATTATTGTTATCATTTGAACTGCTTATGTAATGGCTCTGGCTACACACAATATACTTGTCTTACCTACCTTACACATTCCTGTATTATAATTTATTAAATCAGTTAACAACAGCATCCCATTTTAACCTGAAAGAACTTATTTATGGTAAGTAGTCTACCAACAGTAAATTCTAATGTTCATGCAGCTCTCATTCTTGAAAATATGCAGTCCTGCCCAGGACTGTGGAGTCAGTAGATAAATGTTCCAACTCCGACTCCTAAGTTTTTTGTACTTCCGACTCCGACTCTGACTCCAGGTACCCAAAATTTCCTCCGACTCCTCGACTCCGACTCCACAGCCCTGGTCCTGCCACAGAGATAGCTTATTATGTAGCATGGAGTGGAAATAACCTGAGTCTAATGGGACTGAACATTTTCTCCTCAAAATTCAAGACTGCTTAATAGTTACTTCAAGGAACTAAAGCTCCAGTTGGTGAAATAGAAAAGGTCAGTTTTAATCAATCAGGTTAACTTAAGCAGAAAGCTTTGACATGTAATTGTTGCTAAATTATCTAGAAACGTTGCAGCATTTGATTATGTAATGTGATGCTGCTGTAAGCAACTTTGAGCACAATTTTGCCATGGAAAACAACATATACATTGATGAGCTCCTTAAATCCAGACAAATTCCACAATGCAATACCTAAGCACATCCAATCTCGCCTGATTTTGGAAGCTAAGCAGGGTCAGGCCTGGCTAGTACTTGGATGGGCGACCACAAGGAAATACCAGGTGCTGTAGGCTCCTGGAGTAAGAACTGGAAAGCCACTTCAGTATTCCTGCCAAGAAAACTCCATGGACATGGAGTCATGAAGGGTTGGTCATGACTGTAACATCACAACACACACACACACACACACACAATCACTCAGCCACAACAGACATAAAAGCCTACATGGCATTTCTCTGCATTCTCTTTTTCAGTCTACACACTAAGTAAAAGATACTAAAAGAAAAAGGTATATGGTGGGTTGGTGAAAGCATTCTTTAACCCTCCTATCTAACTGATCTGAGCTACAAATCTCATAATTGCTGACCACTGGCCATGTTGTCAAAACTTCTGAGAATTGATGTCCAAAACCTCTATATTGCCAAAGATTGGTCATTCCTTTTTTATAAACACAGAAGGTTCCAAGATCTCATCCAAGATACAGGAGGAGCAGCAAATGGACTAACCAACCCCGCTGGACATTATTCCCCAACACAAAGTCTAAGAAAACTGAAAAAACAAGCAGTCACTGTGTGCACCACTAGAGCTGCATCTTGAGCTCAAAGCAAGACTAGTGGAAACATACAGTATCCTTGTTTGGAGCCCTCAGAAACAAATACAAAACCACCATCACCACATGGACAAAAGTCAGACTTTACTGAACAACAGCCAAGTTGGAGAACATCCGGAAAATGAAAATGGTGTTGTCAACCAGGAAGAACAACTGGGATCTGACAGTAGCTGGGCCGTCCACTGTACGAGGGCAGAATCCTTTCTGTTATTGGCTTCAAGGAAAGGGCTTCTCTACCTTTTTTTATCACCGCCATGTAGCTTCCAAGGATACAGGAGCCTGCTTGGAAGAAGCAGATGAAGGGTGGGCAAAAGTGATCCTCCAGATGTTGCTGAACTGCAGTTCTAACCGGTGTAGCTAATGGTGAAGGAAATTGGAAGTTTTAGGGTAACAATATCTGTAAAGTCACAGTTCCTCTTCCCTGGAGCAACTTAACAAGTCAATAACTCCAAGCATTTGGCCACTGCTCCAGGCCATGGGGTAATCATCCCATGAGCTATGTAGAAAATGGGGTATGGGATGGATCCTGTACCGATGGAAAAGCAGCCTGTGGAAGAAAATACAGGCGCAGAGAAAGCAGAAAGCAATAGCCAGCAGCTGAATAATAACAGGGTTACTGAACTTACAGGCAGGGTATCTGTTTAGGTACAGTGTGAGAAAAGCTAGTGGAAGAACCCACCAGTGGTCATACCTCTAGTCTTACCTCCATGAGGGAAATGAAGACTGTGGCACTTAAAAGTATACGTACCCTTTCCTCATAGGAACCTGTATCTGAACGGAATATCTGCCCAGCGATGTGTCATTCTGTTCCATTCATGTGGACTGTGATCCTGCAAGAAGAAGGTATACATATGTTTTTGAGCAGCAGTGGCAATTATTGCAACGCCTGGCCTCTGCTAACAGAAAGCTTACCTGTATTGGGGTAAGTGCTTCCCTTGTCTGTGGGAAACACCTTTCCCCACTGTTTGAGGCAAGCAGTTAGTATGGAGGTGGGACGCTAGGGAGAGACAATTGCAACAATCATACTAAATTACAAACCGCTCTCCTACCCCACCTTACCTGAGTAGGGAACTCTGTGCAGATACACCTACTTGGCAGCAGAGGTTGCTACTGGATATTCAAACTCCAAAGTGAAATATCTGGAAGAATTACCGTGGTAAGACAAATGCCCCTTAAAATGAAAAACTCGTAAGACAAATGGAATTTTCAGGGATAGGAAAAACTCATCAGATGATTTTTTTCCCTACAGGTTCCATTCGTCTTATGAGGTACCACTGATCCTCACCCAGCCTGGGCTGTTTGCAAGGGAACAGCCTAGGCTGGCCGAAGATCAATGGGTCTGTGCTCTGCCCATCAAACTGGTGATCAGAGCACAGACCGACTGATCTTCGGCCAGCCCGGGAGACTCGTTTCCCTTGCAAGGTGCCTGGAGTAGCTGAAGATCGATTGGTACCTGCTCTGCTTAACGAAGTGTTGGACAGAGCAGGGACTGATCAATCATCGGCTAACTCAGAGGTAAGTGGCAGTGGAGGTGATCCACTGCCGACACTTACCTCGGTCCCAGGGAAGAGGAGGTGGTGGAGATTTCTATCCTGCCTTGCCTTCCCTGTAGCATGCATGGATCGGATGCTATAGGGAAGGAAAGGCCAGACAGAAGCCGACACCTCCAACTCTTCACCCGAATCTCGGCGCAGAGACACGGGTGAAGAGGTGGCTGCCCTCTCAATCACTGGTAGCCAAATACTCCTGAACACAGCCGAAAAAGACTCCTGATTTTGAGAGCACTGACCTATCAAAATCAGCTGTCTGTCGGCGGTGGGAAGGGGGGAGACACAGCCTCCTGCTGTCCCTTGGTTGAGGAAGTTTTAGACAGACTTCCCATAGGAATGCATTGAAAGCTTATTAATCCATTCCCTCTGAAACAGATTAATTGGTTTTCAATTCATTCCTATGGGAAACCGTGCATCATAAGACATTTTTGTGAGACGAATTGATCCATAGAACGAATTAAATTCGTCTTATGAGCACTACTATATAAACAAAAAATGTTACCCATGAGTTCATGCTCATGAACCTGTTCTGGAGACAAGCAATTTTGTGGCAAGTGATGGGGTACTTTTGAACCCCACCCCATGATTTTTATTTATTTATTTTATTTTAGAGTATTTTTATCTCCCTCAGTGCCATTTACAACGTTAACGTTTTGCCATTGTATCTTTACCAGCAAAGGAAGCACATAACCAGGCATTCTATAGCATAACTGGTGTATTCTGCTAGTATATCTGCCATGGGAGCAAGCACCATACATACTTTCAATGTCACAGAATGGTCAATAAACCCTAGAGCTTCTTAGGAAGCACAACTGAGATTTTACAACACAGTGCCTTAAATAAATCAAAATTTTGTTCACCAGTTGGCATCCAGAATTTGCTTGGTTGTGTCAGCAAGGTGTTCAAGCACAGCCAAGTCTTTAGCCAGCATTACAATATGAAACACAGCAATGCTTAGCTAAATGTTGGGACAATGTAGGAGCAAAATCCTGTCCAGAAAAGTCCCAACAATGAGAATTTGTTGCAGCTCAACATATTTTTAATTCATAAAGTCTTTCTTCAGGCTTTCCCGGGTTGTGCAAAAATATATCGCCCTTTTCCAGGACTGAATGCTAAAACTACCCCCAAAGAAAGTTCCTGTTCTAGTTCACAATACAATGAGTCACAGTAAGTTCTGAGCATTGGCACAGTACAAAGCTATTTTCTTTTGGCATTCTCCTTGGTCTCGTCTGATTTCTGCTGGTTATATGTCATCTGATCTTTTGTTTGCTTAGCCAATCAAGTCTCTTCACTTCAAAGTCAATGCTTAGAAGAGATTTTTTTGTGTTTTGCCCATGCCATCAGAGCTAGAATGAGAGAAGACAAATATTAAAAATGTTTATAAAATATTATACAAGAATTATGGAAAGCTAGTAATTGAACTTTGTTCTCTTAATGTATTAGTTTACAATCACAGTAGAAGCTTCAAGGACAGACTTTCTCATCTTCTCCTGACTAGTATATACATGAATTAAAGGGAAGATAAAAAGCATTGTTCTGGAATCTGTGGAAGGAGAAGTTATTATTAAGGAAAGAGTAGCAGCAAGTTAAACATCTACTTCTGTCACAACATCTGAGCAAACATTCAGGCTGAAAAGCTAAAGTCCCTATGATATGACCAAGTGATCGCAAGAAAAGACCTATTAAGGAGTTCATGAAAGTCTTACCCTTAAAAATAAAGGAACAAGTTCAGGCCAAAAAATTCCAGATGTGCTCTGAACAGGACTCATCCAAAGCACAGCTCTGATCAAAAGCCAAGACAATCCTCTTCAGTCAAAAGATACAACTTTGGAGAAGAATCAAATAAAATTTGATTGCTATTATGTTTTTTTATAAAGGATTGTTGGGTCAAATCATGATTAGCTGGAACACTGATCATAAACTATTTCATTATGGACTTTCATAGCATTTGGCACATAGCTATTCAAACATTCTTGCCTCTAGCATTCTTACAAACTGTTTGTCTGTTTCTCCCAAGGAAACCCAGTGTAAACTTGTTTGGATCTCAGTTTGAGTGGAGATAAAACTACTTGTCCTGCATGCAACCTTGGAAGCTACAGACTGACTGTGTCATTCTATGAGGACTGCACATAGATTTTTTAAACTCAACTGTATACATCAGGGGCAATGGCGCTAGCGAACAGTAGCAAGCATCACAGCTACTGGCCAGAATCCAACTGAATATTTATGTCCGCATAAATGCAAGGCCACAACCTAAAGCAGGGAATAGGTGATAATGAGTTCCTGGTTGAATTCTCACTTACAGGTCTCTGCATGCAAGTAGGAGTTCAAAGACTTGATCTGTGGCTATTTAATTATGCCATTTCACTTAACACTGATGTGAATACAGTAATTCCCCACCTATCGTGGGGGTTAGGGACCCGACCCGCGGTAATATGTGGGTTGGGTTGGGACTGGGGGGTCTGTCTGGGCCCCCCTACACTTATCTGTGGCCTTGCGCTGCCCTGCAGGCCTCCGATGGCCTTGCCGGGCCTGTCGGAGACCCCAGAGGTGCTTTCTGGTGATCCAGAAGTCACTTTCAGTCCCCTGGAAAGCACTTTTGGGGCCTTTGACAGGCCTGGGAAGGCCATTGGAGGCCCATTCAGCACAGCTCCAGGCATGGGGGTAACCTCAAATATTGAGGCACCTCAAATATTTTCCAAATCATTTCTAAAAAATATGTTTGAAACTTAGTCCCACTCCCTTCTATACATTTTCCCCCTCTTCAATTAATTTTATGAGAATGATGTTTTTATTTTGTTTTTATTTAATACTGTGAAGAGGAAATATGCCAAGTCAAATTGTCCATAGTTATATTATGTTCTGAAAGTAACAGAATGACAGCCAAGCCATAAAAGGGGGGAGAGTGCTAACGTAGTATTTTTTTCAATTTTTCCAAAAAAATCATTTCCCCAACCGCCCCGGAGGGAATGGTTTTTTCCCCGAGCTTCAAAATTTCCAGAAATTTTACATCTCTAATCACTGCACATGGAAAGGGAAATGTTCACTACAGATGTAGTACACCTCAATCTCCAGAGAAACCTAATGGCACAGTTAATGCCTACAGTCAATTTGCACTTATAAATGACTGTGGATGTATAACAGCTCAGGCTCCAACAATTTCCTCCATAAATGCTGGACTACTCAAATGGGGCAAAGGCTTCTTTTTGCACGCAGAGTGAGCACTGCACCTCTCTAAAAACAAACATGAAAGCTATCTCTTTAGCTTATCCCAAATCCTGCATAATATTACCAGTATGAGAACTGTCCGATTTGGTTATTTTTTGCTCTTCTAAGTGACCCTGAAATTATATTTCAGGTACAACATTACTGGGTATAACTTAAAAATAAAACAAATATGTATAATTGTCAGATCTTTATGAATATGATCATGAGTGATGATGTCTGCTACTGGCAGTCTGGTAAGAGATATAAATGATTAACATCAGATCAAACCCTAGTTCTTTATTTGAAACTCAGGAAGTTATGAGATACACAGTACAGATATAAAGCACTTTAGAGTTAACTGCAATTAGTGTATTCTTTTAAAGGGAGCATTAATGCACCTAAGTGTTCATAAATTCTGAAATGAGGCGGGAGAGCACTGAGAGATTTTCTTCCCTTTGTATTTTATTTCCTGTAAATGTAAAGCACAAGGGAGCCAATCTCCATGCAGAACTGCAAAAGAAAATAAACCCGACATAACTTCCTGGAGGCTGCTGCCTGTACCTTCCAGAGTAACAAGATGGGAGGCCGCAATCATGTTTTTGCTCTCTAGACAGTGAAAAGTTACTTTACTACCAAGCTGCTCTTTATAATAAAACATATAACAAAATAGATAATCTCATCCCATTTTTTCTCAAGGACTCAACCAATGCCTTTTTCTTACACTCATTCCCTTTCCATCCAAAGATCCCAGGTATTTCGTGTACTCCAACCTCCCCTGCTGCACAAGTTCACTAGATTTTTCATGCCTCCTCATTTCCTAAATGGGAATCATGTTCACTCAAAGTTTGATACAGTCAACCATTTTCTAAATATTTCACTTAGCTATGACTCAGTTTTACCCCCGCACTTAACTAAACCAAAGCACACCTGAGCACACAAAGCAAATAATTCTAAAGAGCATCAAAACAATTTGGAGCAGATGATGAGCCGTCAGCAGCAATTGGGCTACGTCCCAATCCCTTCCTTGAATTAGCTAAGAGATGCACTCTATTTCCACCAAGGAAAGACATTCCTGTTATTTTGTTCCAATGCAATTCCCTTTAATTTAAGAAGCCACTTGAGACCCTCCAATCCAAAAGTCATCTCTTCTGATACTGACATACATTCATACAGTCTTCTTATGCCTAGGCTGTACCTCATCTGTAAATCCCCCTAATACTAGCCATACTCAGATCTCCTCTCTCCACAAAATACACACCCACCTACTACAGAGTACACAAAGTGGAGGTCACATGCAGCCCCCATCCAAATCCTGACATTTCCGCATTGTTGTTGCGGGGCAATGGTTTCAAACTACAGGAAAAGAGATTCCATTTGAACATTTGGAAGAACTTCATGACGGTTAGAGCTGTTCAGCAGTGGAATATGCTGTCACGGAGGGTGGTGGAGTCTCTTTCTTTGGAGGTTTTAAAGCAGAGGCTGGATGGCCATATGTCGGAAATACTGTGATGGGGGTTCCTTCATGGCAAGGGGGTTGAACTGGATGGCCCTTGAGGTCTCCTCCAACTCTACGATTCTATTTACAAAAGGCTCATTGCACCTTCTATATGGCACAGGAGCAATTTCACTAACCATTCTTCTGATTTTAGTTGGGGGAGGGCTTTTCTCAAAGTCAGAAATTAGTTCCAGCTGCCTGCCATCTTGAAAAAAAGGCTACACCCTTGAGGCTAGAGATGTGAAGGCCCAGGAAAAAAAATATTTCTCCCCATTTTTCTTGAAGTCTTTTGCCCCCCCCCCACAAAAAATTGGAAAAATTGAAAAATAAAAAAATGACTATGGAAAGTTTTATTTTAACAGTATGAATAAAATATTTTAAGGCAGGGTGTTCAAATATTTTCCAAATCATTTCTAAACAACATTGAAACAGTCCCACTCCCTTCTATACATTTGTGTGTGTGTGTTGTGTTGTTACAGTTGTGACCGACCCTTTGTGACTCCATGTCCATGGAGTTTTCTTGGCAGGAATACTGGAGTGGTTTAGCAGTTCCTACTCCAGGCGCCTACAGTACCTGGTATTCCCTGGTGGTCTCCCATCCAAGTACTAACCAGGCCTGACCCTGCTTAACTTCCGAGATCAGGCAAGATCGGATGTGCTTAGGGCATTTGAACCTAGTGTGTATATCTTCTATACATTTCCCCTCCTTCAATTCTTTTTGAGAATGAAGTTTTATTTTATTTTTATTTAATACTGTGAAGAGGAAATATGAAAAACAGTTAATTATGGATTTTTAAACATTATTTTGTAGAGTTTTTTTGTTCCACATAAACTAGTAAACAGTTCAGGAGATTGTTAATCCATTTGTTACTTACAATTACAAATAAATATTGTTTTAAAAGTAAATTCTGTTTGTAATAATTGTTTGGATACACTACACAACAACAACTTTATTTCTATGCTGCCTTTCTCCCCGAATGGACCCAAGGCGGCTTGCAACAATAATTCAATACAATACTATAAAAACAATACAATACTATACTATACTTATACAGTATTATTGTATAATATAGTTGTGCTAGTTCTGATCATTTTATGCCAAGTCATATTTTATGTTTCTAAAGTAACAGAATGACTTTCAAGCTGTAAAAGGGAGGGGGAGTGCTAATATAGCTTTTTTTCAATTTTTCCAAAAAAAATCCTTTTTTTCCAAAAAAAAGGGGGGGAAAGGTTTTCCCCCCAACCTTCAAAATTTCAAGCAATTTTACATAGGAGGCAAAAACATAACAAAATTACCTCTCTGGAGACATCAAAGTGCCTTTTTAAATTAAAACAATTTGGAGAGGGAACAGGAGTTGTCCTTTAAGGCCCCAAAGAGAGTAACTAAAACCAGAGGCCTCTGGAAACTGCACACTTCTTTCATACTCACTCCTACACAAAATTTCTACTATCTTCTCATTGCCTGGTAAAAAGCCAAATTTTACCTGTATCAGTGAAAATCAATTAATCTAATCTTATTTTTTCTCTAGCACTTAATCCCTTCAGACCTTTCCCTGTTACGTTCCTGGCTTAGGCCCTCCATTCACCCTTTAAACTGCCATCAGATAGCCATTACCTAATCCAGAAATTTTCTCTTTAATACACCTGACCAGTTTTCCCATCACTGCCCAACTATAATTTTCCAAGTGATCCCTTCTCCTCCCCATAAGAAAACTCTTTCGAACCACTTCTTACATCTTCTCATGATCAGCTTTTTTATACTCAAATCAGTTCCCTAAACCATTCACTCCATGAAAACCACCACAACCCATTTGAAGTTCTCCTCCCAAACTTTTATGAAATGTACGTATTCATCTGATGAATTTTCCCAATGAGCTCTGGATAGCATATATGACTTCCTTGCTTTCTCGTAACAGTCCTCTGACGCCTAGACTGAGAGACATAGAGAGGCTTAGAAAGAAGCAAGCTTGCAAGCGCTAAGACTATGAGAGTGCTAAGAGTATGAGACCTAGTGTAGATACCTTAAAAGCTGCCTTCTTCCATGCTCATTTTTTCATGCCATCTTTCTATAAGGAGGACAGAAATAAGTAGGACAATCATAAAATGAATGATTTAGAAGGGGCCTATAATGCCATTGGGTCCAACCCCCTGCTCAATACAGGAACCCACGGATCCTCTAACACAGGGCTGTTCAACTTTGAACAGGCCAATGTCTACTTTTTCCGGCCCAAAGTGCTTACAAATTGTATCTGTTCTGAGCACATGCTCATAACTAAAAACTTTTGTAAGCAGAGCAGTGGTTTCCCATAGGAATGCATTGAAAACCAATTAATCTGTTCTGGGGGGAGCAGATTTCAATGTGCCGCCATGGCCCTTGAACATGACCCAGAACTTTGCTGGGGCAGTGGTGGTCCTTGGGATGGGGGAGGAAGGGGTGGAGAACTTATCCCTTCACATTTTTATTGATGGCCGGCGGGCTACTTTTGAATCCTTCATGGGCTACCAGTAGCCCGTGGTCAACTTGTTGGGCAGGCCTGCTCTAACAGAGATCTGGGGAACCTGTGGCACTACAGATGTTCTAAAACACAAATTATCTTTAGCCCCAGCGGACCAATAATAAAAGATTGTAGGAAATGCAGCTCAATGGCATGTCTGTATGTATGTTCAAACCAAGTGACCTCCTACACTTTTGTTCAAATGCTTAGTTCTCTCTAACAAACCTGCCAACCCCACATCATGGAATACTAATATTCTTCAAGCCACCTCTTTGTTTTTATTCATAGTTGCTTGCCGTTCTAAATCTAGTGCAGTCTTCTTTCTAGTTCCTTTCAAGTACTCAGTCCTTAGGAGAATCTTATTCAGCAATCTACAAAAAGACAGCCTTAAACAACCCTGCCATTGTCAAGTAACACCCCAATATTTTCTCAGCAAGCTTATCTCTTCCATCACACCCTTATCCTGTCTCCATCTACTCCCAGTTCTTTAGACATCTATTCTGTTGGTTTGTACATCCACGTACTATATCTGTATTCTATACCCCTCAACATGTACTTTCAAAATTCTGATGTTACATTCCCCAAATAGTCTTCACGTTGTCTTGTTACAAGGTGAAAATTATCAGTATTTATTACTTGAAATGTAGTACTTCTGGCATGAACAAAGGAATATGCCTTTTTAGGTACTGTACATCCATCCATCCATCATTCATCCTGTAACCAAAATGGGGACCACTTATCAGGCTCATTTCCCCCAATTATTACAAAAGAACCAGGCCCCAAATGAGACATCTGCCCTACACGTACTTTTACTCCTTAGCTTTCTCCGGGAGTCTCAGGCCTTACAAGCACCAGTTCTCCTGGTCTGCCACCACCCCTTATCATTCTCAAGAAGCCTTCTTACACTCCTCAATACCCTCCCATGGCAAATACACAATTCACTGGAAGGCAAGATGCAATATCTCATACCTGAATTGCATTTCCAAACATCTCCATCCAAGCCCTCCCAACCCCACTTCAAACTTTAGATCCTCCTCTCTCATCGAGCTATTTGCCCTGACCCCCAACCAGCTTCCCCTTCCCCTGTGTCCCTCCCCATCAATATCCAGATCAACTGAACGTGGGTCGTCTCAGGACCTGGTCCTAAGTCTTCGCTTGCTTACTCCGATTCACCACCCCAAACCCTCCTCCAGCGGACCGACCCACCTCCCATTCGTCTGAGCCTCGCCTTCCCTCCTGGTGCTGCTGGATCAGGCCCGCTCTCATCCCTGGATCGAGCCTGCCTGGATCCTCAGCTTACCCTCTCGCCTCGTGGGTGCTTGTGTGTTTACAAGCCCACGCCATCGCTATTGGGGGGGGGGGGATGTTCCTATTTAGAAGCCCAACCCACGGTTTAGAGATGGGGGGAGCAACTACCTCTTTGGCTGCCCACCCTATATGGGGAGGGGGGGAAGGTGGTGGCGGTGGTGAAAATTCTCGCCTGTCCAGTAGCCCAGTCC
>JAHTLZ010000073.1:1553717-1573148 GCA_023846285.1 Phrynocephalus versicolor | reverse complement strand
ATTTATTTATTTATTTATTTATTTATTTATTTATTTATTTATTTATTTATTTATTTATTATTCACTCTTTTGTCTGAGGAAGTGGATTTTAATCCAGCACTCTCTCAACTAAAACTGTTAAGAACATAAGAGGAGCCATGCTGGAACAGGCCAAAGGCCCATCTAGTCCAGCTTCCTGTATCTCACAGTGCCCTCACCAAATGCATCTTGGAGCGCACAAGACTAGATATCTATCTCCTGATACCACTCCCCTGCATCTGACCTTTGAAGTACCCTGGTTTCAAGCCTGGATATTTTCACATCTCCATCATGGTTTGTAACCCTGATGGACTTTTCCTCCAGGAATCTGTCCAATCCCCTTTTGAAGGCATCCAAGCCAGATGCCATCACCACATCCTGTGGCAGGGAGTTCCACGGACTTACAACACACTGGTTTAAAAAAAAATATTTTCTTTTGTCTGTTCTCACTCTCCCAACCCTCAGTTTGAGTGGATGTCCCCTAGTTCTGGTGTTTTGTGAGAGGGAGAAGAGCGTCCCTCTATCCACTTTACTCATGCCCTGCATTATTTTGTACATCTCAGTCATGTTAGTCTTTGAAGTGTTATAATATTTTGCCTTTTCTCTTTTGCCAACAATGGAAGTGGCCACCCCTCCTGCTATTTTGAACAGTACAAAGCCTAAGGCAGCTGGCTGTAACTTCAAGAAGCAACTGGAGAGGGGACCATGTGCAGGGGGAAGAAGGCTTTAACCCTTTCCTGCCCACCATTTCTCTCATCCAAATCTTCTTCCGAGATGGTCTCCATCACCAGCCCTTTCATAAAAGCAGGTTTAGAATCTCACAGGGGAATCAAGTCTGGGCAGAGTGGAATTTTGAATAGAGAAATAGAAGGTGGGGGTGACCCTCTCCGCCTTTCCAAATTTCCCCTCCCAGATCCATTTAAAGAAACATTTGAAAGGGAGAAACAAAATTTAAGAAAAAAATAGAAGGGGAAAATCTATTTTTAAAAATGCAAGGGGAAAAATCTATTTTAAGAAAAAACGGAAGGGGGGAAATTACATACCAAGCTTTGGTGACACGTTTTTGTGCTCTGCCTCAAGATTTCTGCATCAACCCTAGATAGAAGCACAGCACATGGGTAGAAAATTGTTTGCTAGCTACAACCCGTTGAGTGAAATCTACTAGTGTGACTTAACTGGAGTATGGCCACAGAACCATTGGAGCTGTTGATTCACCAATCTACCGCTGGATTTCAGTCATGGAAGTGTAAGGCTCGTTTTATACATGTACAGGTCAAAGGGTGGGCAACATTTAGCCCACAGCCCAGAAGTAATTTTAGTGAAAAACAACCACCCCAAAAAAAAAACCCTGGATATTCAAAAAGTTCCTTTGTGAACTCTAGAAAGCCCAGGAGCAATTTGCGATGTTTTAAAGAGCCGCCAGTAGAGATGAGCGCTTTGTGCATTGTACAGAACACTTCTGCCCAGCTGTTTCTAAGCTTCATGCCACTCCTCCGGCCAGCCGGTCCACTTATGGCATCTTACGTAGAGATCAGCAGATCTTGACAGGGAGGATGATCAAAACAGGGCTGGATGAACAACCTTGAGAATCACATGAAGTTGTCCTGGGTTCACCCGGACCTAGACCATGGCTGTGCCAAGTGGAAGGGCAAAGCAAGAATGGTGGACCCTACCGGCAAGTGGGGCAAATGCTAAGAAAAAGGAGAAGGTGTTGCTTCAGGTGGGACTACCAAAATGGAGAGTGAGTTGGGGTCCAAGTAATCTGAATCCCTAATAAGCATGCAATACAGTTGTCCCCTGCCCTTTCGCGGTTCATATACTGCAGTCCTGGTATATCGCGGGTCCGCAGTATATGAAAAAAGGCCCCCTGGGGTAAGGAGGAAAAGGCCTTCCCAGGCCCGTCGGAGGCCCCAAAAGCGCTTCCCCGCAAACCGGGAGTGACTTCCAGTAAACCAGAAGTGACCTCCAGATCACTAGAAAGCACTTTGGGGGCCTCTGGGGGACTGGAAAGCCCCTTGCAGGCCTGTTTGGGATAGCGCCAGGCCTGGGGTAAGTACAAGAGCCCCCAGAGAGCCCGCCCAGTCCCGACCTGACCCAGCATCCGCATATTGAGGATTTTCAATTATTGTGGGTCGGGTCGGGTCCCTAACCCCTGCAATAGGTGGGGGTTTACTGTATAAATTAAACAACCTCTGAGATATCAATCCCAATCTTAAACTTGGAGCTGCAGAGCAGTTATTACAACAGTTTCCTTCTGCCTTTGTCCCTAACTGTAATTCACTGAGAAGTTGCACTGAGCATTCTGGTTTTGCCACTTTTAAATTTTGCTGCTCATCTGTCGTTAACAATTTTAAGAGTTTCATCAGTCAGACATTGATGCTTTATACAGATATATGCGTATGTATGCTGAAATCCTGGTGAACATTGGATAGTATAAAGTGGTCCCTACATAAATTCATGGAGAGCTACACTCAAGCAGTCCATATTAGAGATGGGCACGACTTAGCGGTATTCCCGTTTCCGTTTCCGTTAGTCGGTTCCGTTACTCTACGGAAACGGTAACGGGAATTACTGCCCCAGACTTCGAGCTCGAACCGACGAACGAACAATTTTGGTCTGATTTGTCGTGCTCGTTACTTGCGTGACGTCACGCGATCGCGCAATGCCAAGCGGCACAGAAAAAAAGTTTTTAAAAGTAAAAAAAACCCGATTCCCGGCCCTAAAAGCAGGCGAAAACTGTCTGAGGGCACCTACCAGGCCAGAAGGGTGGTTTTTTTGGGGGGTGGGGGTTTCCTCGCCCCCCTCTCCTTGGCTACTGCTACTGCTGCGCTGCTGGTACCAGGCGGGGGGGGATCGTCTCGTCTGCCTTTGCCATGCGGTGTGCGGGCGGGGGGATCCAAAATGCCGACCGCAATATTTTTTTTAAATCGTGGTCCAAAACCCCACCAAAGCACCACAGAAACATGCGAAAATTAGCTATTTTAAATGCTTGAATTTTTACAGTAGCAGCAGTGGGTTTGTCTTGCAAAAAAACGTCTCCATTGATTTTATTTTATTTCATTTTATTTTATTTTTTTACACCTGCGCATTTGCAAAGATGGGCTCGCCCATGGGAGTGGACCATGCAAAGTCTTGGAGCCATTCCACCAATCGCATGGCCAGGTTTTGCTGACTGAACCAGGCTGGGAGGGCGTCTCCATTTGCCATGCAGTGCGGGGGGATCTAAAATGGCGGCTGCAATATTTTTTTTAAATCGTGGTCCAAAACCCCACCAAAGCACCACAGAAACATGCGAAAATTAGCTATTTTAAATGCTTGAATTTTTACAGTAGCAGCAGTGGGTTTGTCTTGCAAAAAAACGTCTCCGTTGATTTTATTTTATTTCATTTCATTTTATTTTTTTACACCTGTGCATTCGCAATGATGGGCTCGCCCATGAGAGTGCAACATGCAAATTTTCCACCAATCGCAAGGCCACTTGGCCAGGTTGACCACAGAGACTTCTGGGATGTGCCAATCGGGCATAAACAGCCCACTAATCGTAGCCCGAACCTGAACCCTAAGCCTAAGCCTAACCCATACACCAGTACACTGTCCTTCTAAGTGGGTCAGAGAGGCACCCAGAGGTGCACCCCAATACTCACCCTAACCTCACCCGTCACTAGCCTAACCCTAGCTCTTGTGCACTGCTAACCCATCTTAATCCTAAGCCAGATCTACTTGCATTACACTACATACAAGTATGTGAAACGCAGCATGTGCAAAGAGTCTGCCAGTCCGTCACTTGTGGCTCTGGCTGACTCCTGCAGCTGCCTCCAGGAGCCTGCTACCCCCCCCAAACCAGTACTAACGACAACGAAAAAACGAAAAAACGAACCGACTAATTTTTGCGAAGTTTCGCGAAAAACGGAAACGAAACGAATCAGACCCTAGCCGAAACCGAAACCGAAAACGAAGTTTTTTTTCTGAGTCGTGCCCATCTCTAGTCCATATATCTAATTGAGCAACTGTCAGAAGCGTCACAGTAAAATGAATAAATATTGTGTATCAGATAATTTTCATCCAACATGAAGAGTATTTGAGGCAGCTAACATTAGTACTTCCATAATACATGTTTTAGGACACAAGAGTACACTGACATAGCCTTGAAGTTGCAATTTCTTCTCCACACTCAACAACAACTATGTCAGTGCAAAAATTCCACTTTTTTAGATTCACTTTTGCCAGCATTGTGGTCTGAGATTACTGGCGAGATCACAAACCACAGAAAGCAAAGCAAAGTGTTCTGCTTATAAACTGTCCCATAGTGCTCCAAGCACTCCCTGGGCAGTTCACAATTTAATTATGCAGGCTACACATTGTTCCCTTCCCAGCAAGTTGGGTACTCATTTTACTGATTTCGGAAGGATGGAAGGCTGAGTCAACCATGAGCCGGCTACTTGGGATTGAACCCCAGGTCGTGAGCACAGTTTTAGCTGCAGTACAAGAAAACTCCATGGACATGGGGTCACAAAGTGTTGGTCACGACTGTAACGACACAACACACAGAGAGAGAGGCATTTAACCACTGCACCATGAGGCTCTTCTTTGCAGAAGAATGGTTGCTGCAAGACTGACAAACACATGAGACAATGCATGCCTATTTAATCTATTCTTCCATTTTTGTTCATCTGCTGTCTCCTTCATTGCTACTTTTTTTAACCACGCCCGCGTTAACTTTGAAGTAAGCCTTAGTTTGTTTTTTACTTTCCCCAGCATCTAAAAACACTCTACAGCTGATTCATATGAAACTGATGTGCTGGAAGAGAAATGTACAAGCACGTGGTAAAGTGGACAAATTAATGGGCACTACAACAAATCAAGCCTGACCTCTCAATAGAAGCAAAAATAATTACTGTAAATTGAGTTTATTGCATTTGGGGCATATTATGAGGAAACAAGGCTCATTGGGAGTGGGGGAGACAATAACGTTAGGAAATAAGATTATAATCCCAGATGGGTTGATTCAACATTTCAAATGGATGACAGAGTAGGCACTATTAGGCACTCACTGTTTCATAACCAATCCACATAATTCTATTTACACAATCAGTTTTTAGTATTAGTTCAAATCTCTGTTCATGTTGGATTTTTTTCCAAGGATGTTTTTAACTGTTTTGTTATAAATTCAGCATTCATATTGCAAACTGAGGGTCAGCCTACATGTACAAAATTCCTTTATAAGCAGCCAAGCAGTCTCTATTAGGTGGTCTTACCGCTCAAGGCGTTTTCCTAACATCTAATGGCACCGCCAGCTGTTACTCCTCTTTACAATAGATACCAGCTAGGACAGGCAGGCTTCAGATCACATAGAACCTGGATTCACAGACGAGCCAGTTAAAATGGTTCTTTCTTTTTCTAATCCACGCTTTACAGGTTTAATGCATTTTAAGGATGAGGGGGCAGGGGTGGGGAAGTGTTGACCTTAGGAAAAAATTAGGGTCAGCAAGAACCTTGTGGTCTATTACATTTATATAGCCAAAACGTATTTTTGGGCAGAATTAATTTTAGCAGATGGCGGTTATATTTTTGCTGCAACAAATAGTGGACGTTGTTTCTTTAAACAAGCAGTGTATGTTGCCCAGATGTGAGGCAGCCTGCTCTTAAGACTCATAAAAACAGTAATCAGGAAGTAAAAACGATAAGGGAGAATCCAGCATAGAGGTGAACAAAAAAGTGACCTCAGGAAGTGAAATAATTTTCAAACTTAATAAAATGGACCCATTGATTAAATCTGTTTGCTTATATACTCCTGTTACTCTGGAAAATGTTTGCTTGGAATTCATGGTTGTCACAGTAACCTGGACCTGAAGTCTATTTGAGAATACTGTAACTGAGATAACTTGGGGAATTTTTCTTGCCTTATGTACCATGACTGCCTGACTGTGTGGGGTTTAGAATACATGAAGCTTCAAGAGGATTCTCATGCAAAGGTGAAATGCAGCACATGTTGTACAAGATTCTGTATCCTTACACTAGAGCAGTAGTTCCCAGTCTTGGGTCCCTGGACATTTTGGGGCTGCAATTCCCATAAGGCCTTGCTAGCACAGCTCGTGGTGGCGGCTGCTAAGAGTTGCAGTTCAAGAAGGTCTGATTGGAGGATTCCTGGAGGGGAAATCCATCACGTTACAAACCATGATGGAGATGTGTAATCTCCAGGGTTAAAACCAGAGTACTTCAAGGACCAGATACAGGTTAGTAGTATCAGGAGACAGATATCTAGTCTTGTGCGCTCCCAGACACATTTGGTGGGGCCACTGTGGGATACAGGAAGCTGGACTCGATGGGCCTTTGGCCTGATCCAGCAGGACTATTCTTATTTTCTTATGAAGACCCAGGGTTAGGAACCACTGCTCTAAAGCACCCATTCTCAACCAGGCTGGGGGGCATAATAGCCTTTTGGTAGCCCTGATACATTTGATGGCAGACCTTAAAATGGAAACAAAACAAAGTGTTCTGCTTATATACCGCACCACACCACTTCAAGTAGTCTCTGGGCATTTTAGTTTTAATTACAGTGTGCAGGCTACACATTGCCCCCCCCACACCAGCAAGCTGGGTACTCATTTTACTGACCTCGGAAGGATGGAAGGCTGAGTCAACCATGAGCCGGCTACCTGGGATTGAACCCCAGGTCGTGAGCAGAGTTTTAGCTGCAGTACTGGCATTTAACCACTGCACCACGAGGCTCTTCATACACCACCTTTTAAGGTTATGTGATTGATACAATCCAGATTCAGCCAATACAGTATTTCTTTTATATGGTGTTTATGGCCATGGGGGCAAGGGGGGTATTGAGAATTGTTGCTCTGGAGTAATTTTTCTACATCATTGGGAATATAGTCAATAGCCAGATTTCTATTTCCAATGTACATTTCTACACTGGAATAATGACGTGTTGGTGGCAAATAGCCACAGTTTAACTGGGTAATGGTTGCATCCCTGGTCGTGCTTCTGATCATCCAGAAATTGAGTCATGGCAACTGGACTTTCCTTGTGGGCTCAAAACGTTTCGCTATTCATCCACGTAGCTTTGTTAGTCTTGGATGAGTAGTGAAACATTACAATATCACATGAAAAGAAGTCTAGTTGCTATGACTCAACTTCCAGATAACCTCAAAAGCAAAGTAAAGCAAACCAAAGTGTCCTGCTTATATATTGCCCCATAGCACCTAAAGTACTCTCTGGGCAGTTTACAATGTATTTATACAGGCTACACATTGCCCCCACCCCACCCCAAGCAAGCTGGGTACTCATTTTACTGACCTCAGAAGGAGAGACGGCTAAGTCAATCATGAGCGAGTTATCTGGAATTGAACCCCAGGTCATGAGCACACAAACAGCTGCAGTATAGCAATGAGGCTCTTACCTGGATGACTGAGAATCTTCACAGACATATCTTCTGATTCAACATGTGCTCAAGAAAATATAGAACACCTTGTTAATGAATGGCAATCTGCCATTAAAGCTTACTTGATTTCTTTTATGCACACATAAATCAGTAATACTGCACACCACTACCACCAAGATAGCTAACAACCCATACTTTATGGGTTTCAGCACCTTAGGCCATTTCCCACCTAATGGCCTACTGAAACTATTGTCCACCTAAGAAGTCTATTCATGCCATTGTTCATCTTATGACCCTATTACAGACCAGGGTGACATGAGGTCAAAGTGAACTATAAAATGGAGGAGTCACAACTAGCATTCCTCAGACTGATGAAGCTGTATGGATGAGCAGTGAAACGTTTCAGTCTCTCAAGTTCAGTTCCCATGACTCAACTTCCAGGTAAATTCACCTGGATGACTGAGAATCTTCACAGACATATTGCTATATATGAGCTTAAAATGTCTTTCATAGATAATTTCCAGTTTCCAATTCAAACTTTAGAGAGTAGGAAAA
This sequence comes from Phrynocephalus versicolor, assembly GCA_023846285.1. NCBI lineage: Eukaryota > Metazoa > Chordata > Lepidosauria > Squamata > Agamidae > Phrynocephalus > Phrynocephalus versicolor. Next base: position 1,565,185 of record JAHTLZ010000073.1, on the reverse strand, counting down.
TCAACATTTTTTTGAAAATTACTAAGAACACAATCAAATTCTTAAACACTGGAAAAGTAACATTATGTTATAGCAGATTGCAGAACAGTAGAACCTGTGTTGTGCTTATCAAAAAATATAACAACCATATTAGGATATTTTTACTAGCCTAAGGGAAAAAATAATAAAATATATACTAGCTTTTCAGAAGGTATTATCCCAGTATGGTTTGGAAAATAATAGAGCAATAAGATCATAATTACAAATACTGTATACAGTTGCAAGAAAAAGTATGTGAATCTTTTGGAATTTTATGGTGTTCTGCGTTAATGTGTCATACAATATGATCTGATCTTCCTCTAAGACAGTGATGGTGAACCTATGGCACGGGTGCCAAAGGTGGCACTCGGAGCCCTTTCTGTGGGCACCCAACATCTGCCCTTCATAGCTACCTGTATACAGGTTAAATTACTGTATTGGCACTTTGCAAAAAAATTAGTGGGTTTTGAATTGCAGTTTGGGCACTCGGTCTCTAAAAGGTTCGCCATCACTGCTCTAAGGCAAGTGCTTTGACAAGTATTATGTTCCTAAAATAATATTTCTCCTGATCTTTCATGTCTTTATTGAAAACTCATTCAACATTCAAAATACCAGTGGGCTGTGCAGGAGAAGAAAAAGTGCTGCAGAGAGGGCCAGAAGTGTGTGCACCGTAGAGGGAACCTTACCTCCAGCACAGATGTGCTCAACATCTCCCGAGCTAATTAGTTCCCTTGTTGTATTGCTCTAAGTTATTTTTTCTTGAGGTTCAACAGAAATCTGTCTTCCTATAATGCTATTATTACGTGTCCTGAATTCTGGGATGATCAGAACAGGTCCTGCCCTTCCTAGGACCACATTCAAAGTACAGCGGTTCCTCTACTTATGAGTGGCTCGACTGAAGAGCGAAAAACTGTTGGCGTTTTAACTGCTGCCTTACAAATTTTAGATGCGGTCTGCTCTACTTATAATTTATTTTATTTTATTATTTTTTACATAGGGCTGCTCTACTTAAGAGTTGTTTGACTTAAGAGCATGCATTCGGAACGGATTAAACTCGTAAGTAGAGGTACCACTGTATTTAATAAGTGCTACCATATCTCCACCGTTTTCTTAAGGGTAAACATGACCACTTATTTCAGTATTTTCTCAAAAGGCTTGGTATCCAGGCCTGATCTCTGCTCTGAACCTGCTCGCTTTAAGGAGCTGGCATCCTTCTTAAAAATGACATGTCCCAAACTGGACACAGTACTCAAAATGAGGTCTAACCCATTGCTGTGGGGAATTGGGGGTGGTGGCAATAGGTACCTTATAGGACTTGGAGACTTCACACTGTTGGGCTCTTATTTAGCATTTGATCAACAACAGTTCCAAGATTACTAAGCTAAGTATCCCGCATCTTGTTCTTCCCTAGGTATAGAACTTTGCATTTATCCTGGTTCTGTTTTACTCTGCTGTTTTCAGCCCAGCATTCAGGCCTATCAAGATCTTTGAATCTTGTCAAAGGTATTTCTGAAGTCAAGATATCTTATGCACGTAGCAGTCCTACCATCTACAAGGGTAGTCACCCGATTAAGGCTCCTGTTCTTTAATGGAAACTAGTGATTAGCACAGAATTTATCAAAGTGAAATGAAAAATAACCGAAGAGCAAAGTAGTCAATTCATAGTCGGCTTTAATATAAAAACATTAATCATCTTCAAAAGCATTAGAAAGGTCCCCATATAAACTGCATTGTCTGGCACAAAACCAAGTTACAGAAATAGGTATCTACTTGCCAAGACTTAGAAAAATGTACAATGTCATTTTCAAATCTGTTGCTTCAAAAGCACTTCAATTATTAAGGCTGCAATTGTGAAACCACTTTCTTGTAAGCAACCGCATTTCAGGGCTAGTTACAGAAAGTGGTTTCAGGCTGCAACCTAAACTAAGACAAAGACACTTAGCTATATATGCACAAAGCATGGATCTTAATGCTTGGAAGAATTCTTCTGGTTGTACATGGTTCCAAAGGTGCTCCCAAGGTAACCCCTTTGCACAAAGATGTACTTGCAGCATATATTATCTTCTGTTGGGCAATCAGGCGTCCAATGTTTTGAAATTTGCATTTGTTATTTTATCAGAAATCAGAATGTTTTTAAAAGCCATATTTCCAATTCTGACCAATGCAAACTGAGATGAAGTAGCTAAAATTGCTGGTTAAGGGGCAAAAACAGCCCGTAACAGATAAAGAACACAAACTTTTATGAAAAGGACCAGAGTACTCACAGTTTTTTTCCCTTTTCCCATCATTTTTTCTGTATGTATAGCATTTGCTAAGGCAAAAAAGTGCAACCGTATTGCAAGTCTTATCACAGCATGATGCACCTTCTTGCTATAAACCACTTTTAGAAGTTAAGACAATTCGTGCATAGAATGCATCTTTCTCTAGAATACTAACCTGTTAATAACTCAGCCAAAGTCAGCTATACCTTTGCATGAACAGAAAACATTATATCTGGAGAAAGTCTTGAAAGGCCTCTGTAACAGTGATGTCATAATTAGTGCAAGGAAGGGTTTTTCTCCCCACTCAAACCAAGTAGGATGGTAGACTTCAGCCCAATCATTCACTTGATGACACAGACATATAAATAGATATAAATAAAACCCCTAGTTTTTGCTTGAACGTAACAAAAGCATGGCTGGAACCGAAGTGTAAATACATCAAGAGCTCTTCTGGCAGATGAGAGCTTTTCCAATGTTCACTTATCAAGAGTATCTTGACTCTTGATTTAGTACTCCAAGATCAAATGCTGACAACTGCTCCTACATCCATGGTTTTTTTTTCCTGTATACACTTTTTACTGAGCTACACCGAGATAAGCTCGTGATAATGAAAAAAATCCCCCTTTCAAAGTAATTAAAAAAATACAACTGCAAATATTCAAGGATACTAAATAAGCAGTCAGCAGAAGATTTGTAGCAAAAATATATTTTCAGAAAATAGCCGAAATATTCTGAACACTGATAAACACTTTTTTTAAAAAAAAACTATAACTATATTTAAAAACAGAAAATAAGAATGACAGAAAAGCTAGCTAGGAAGATTGGAACCACTGTTTCATAGCTCTCCAAGAGCCAGTGTAGAGAACCTAAGTCAGTGAAGTATTCAGTTGAAGTTCAAGACAGAGCGAAGCCAAGTCTTTGGTCTTCTAACCAATTTCTAAGAGTAGCCTCACTAAAATTAACAGATGTAAACAGGAACAAATACCAAGGGAAGCTGAAAATTCTCAGTCCAGACAGTATGTAATTTGTTTTGAGGTTCTGATCTTCATGCTTTTTATGTTGAGGACTTACCTAATCTAGCAATTGCATCTTGCAGAGGGAAACAAGATGATCAATAAAGGAATCTTGCTACATCATTTTATGTTCCTTAATGCTAGAAAGGATTGGGAAAACAATTTTATTCTTTTAAGGAGGGGAAATGTGTGGGCATAATATGCATCCACATTTAAAAAAAAAAAAAGGTCAAATCTCAACGGAGACAACAGAGTTTCCAAGGCAGTCTGTGACATGGCATTGGGAGGTGTGCCTGGTGATATTAAAAAAATTCTAGAAGGCATATTGAGCTTTTGTTAACTTACAGACATGTCTAAAATCCTTTGTCAGAACTGGGCTCACTGAAAAGATATACTCAAATTACAGGCTAATTCAATTTTGCAAAAGAAGTGCTTTTTGGGGAGGGAAGATCACTTGCAGCTTTGTGAAGATAAGCTATTGGAAGTTTTGCTATTCAGGATCTGGCTGCCTGAACGGATGCCTCCTTTATCTCAAGATTCAACCAGAATCTCCACAAAATGATCAAGCTCATTAAGATCAGATTTACAGTTAGAATTTGAATTTGCAGTACCTTGAGGAAATGTTTCAAGTACATCACAGTGTCCCATTTTTGTACTTCCCATCATCCCTGTTAATACTGTATCAAGATTGTAATAGGAGCTGTCAACTTCCGAAAAAAGATCTTCAACAGAATCAGGAGTTTTTGTTTCTAAGGTTTCAAATATTTGATCTAAGGACTTATGGAAGTTTCCCCTATTATCTGGAGGGCTCTCAATTTCCCACACATTGGCCTGCAGGTTTCTTGGAGGTGGTAGTGGAGCAGGCCTTAAAATCTCTACATTCTCTTCTGATGGTGTGTCCTCAAAGTCTTTTGAGAAGCTGCTATAACCTTGAATAATCTTTTCTTCAGCTTGTTCCTTAGAAGAACGGCAGAGGATATCTGTTGAAACTAGACGGTCTAGAGAGGGTGGTCCTGAACTCTGTGCATTTATCATCTGCCAAGTTCCATCCTGAGTCATCTCCTCTTGGATCTGCCGTACAGTATTGGCTATAAGCACTGAACGGTATAGATTGGGTTCAACAAGCATGTGGCAGAGTTGAAGCTTAACCAAAGACATGTCTAGCAGCGACTGCCGCTGAAGGTTATATGAAGGAAAAGCTTTAAAACCAGCTAAAGTTCCTTCAATATCTTCCTCTCCATCAATACACTTCCTTTTCAGTCCACGCACAAACATTGTGTCCTGTTGAAAGAAGAGAATACTATTATATAAGAAATTCATGTATGGATTCTAAAAGTTTTAACATTTTCAAAACAACATAGCTCGATTCTAGTTCCGACATTAAAAGAGTCAATTCTTATTGTAGAAATGAAAGACAAAATTTGCTAGAATCACCTAACACTGGAGGCATCAGAAATTGCAACAAACCAGCTTTTCACAACTCAGTTATTCTGCAGATGCATATTTTTAAATACACTTGTTAGGTCACTTGATGTGATGTCTGAATACACCTAAGACTTGATCTGGATAGAATAGCAGCCATCTAAATGGGGAAGCTTCTGTGTGGTCATTTTGATCCAGGGCAATTATCCTGGGGCCAGTTAATAACTGTTATGAATTATTTAACTGCGAGGTGCATTCAGACATCTTGGCACCAGCAAACAGCATTTCCACATTAGAAGCAGTAAAATAGGACTCTCTGTTCCCTATTTCCATTACATAAAGAATCAAACTTACACTCTCTCCAACAGTAAGGTGGATGTTTCAGTCTGTTCTCTGGTTCTGAATTCTGCCTGCAAAGGTTCTCTTTTCAGGAAATTCCAAGATGATTGGTAAGCTGAAGGGGTGCTGTGGCAGCACCACTTTCCAAGTCTCTCTCATCCTCAAAACAGATTCCCCCTACGAAGTATCTTGTGCTCCTACTACTGTCTTCTTCAAACACATAACTAAAAAATCCTGACCCTCCCTTTGTTTGTGTGTTTGTTTCCTGCCCATCTTGTTAACTAAACATTCTGGACAGCTTATAACATTCAACACTGAGAATGGAAAAAAACACAGCAAAAAAGCAACGTTACTACATCACAATTATCAACAAATAAACTGTAAAGCAAAATACAAAGAACAATCATAAAAAATATTTTTCCTCCAACTGGAGTCTATATTTCGTCTAATTCCTTCTTGTCGACAAGCTTCTATGGCATTTCATTCCTACAGTATGTGGAAAGAAATGTACAAGTGGCTAGGTAATTCTTTCCTGTGCAAGGCTATGGTTGGACCAAGCTGGCAAAAAAGCTGTCCTGACCAGCTGCTAGCTCGGCAACTAGATCCAGAGTTGGGTTTGGAAGCATACTAAGAGTTTTCTACAGGAGTCACAGTACCTTTTGGAGCAGGTAAATCCACTTAATTCCTACATCAACTGTGCTGCACAGCACTATTACCTCTATCTTGCCTGGATCGCTACTTTAGTTTGTTCAGCCCCAAATGAATTTGACATTATGTGACTAAGACACAGAATAGCGAGAGGTCTTTGCCAACGTCTCTGTTGCTATCATCAATTGGGAAAGAAGAAGCTTGAAAAGTCCTGCTCCTGCACCTCAGATAATACAAGGAAAAGCAGAAGTGCAAAAGGGAAAGGTGATCCCTGAGACTAAAGACTATGCTGAAAGGCCATTCAGAAGCCTCAAGACAACTGTTACTGATAAGAATTTGTTTGGTTTTTTTGTATTCCAATTCACACCAATCAGAGTTCCTGCTCACAGACACAAACACCTAAATCTCACTCCAGCAAAACAGAGCCTATATTCCAGAATGTCTTAAACCTACATCCTATTAAAGAAGAAAGCTGCCCACTGCTTCCTGGGAGGCCTAGGTGTTTGTGCAAAGCATAATTATTTGGGACGTCCTTTGCAGGCTGTAATGGGCAACAAGATTACACCTCCCACTTAGGCCTCCCAGGAAGCAGTGAGACAGGTTTTCCTCCCTAAAGGTATAAGGTTCAAGACATCTTGACAGATGACCCTGTTCCAAGGAAGTGAAATGCAGGTGAGTGTCTGTGAGCTGTAACTCCAGAATTCTTTTGGGGGGATTACTAATATTTGGCACACTGAGACTAAAAAGTTACACTGTGATCCAGGAATCTGAAATTATCCCAGCCTGGATTTTAGTGCACAGTATGTACACAGAACATCAATAATATACAGTTACAGTTGTATTTACTTGCTCGTGTTTTTCTTTGTGGCACCAAGCTTTGCAAAAGAACATCTCTTTTTTAAAGGGCACTTTCCAATTCGTCTTCTTCAGTGTACGATCAGATCCCCCACGGCACTCACTCGGGTTGTTCCAAAACTTCACGGAGCAGCGCAGGCGAACGGCGTTGGTGGATCTGATTCCCCGCCGCCAGGAGACTTCTCGCGGCTAAAGACCCCTTAAACCCGTGGGGCTTCTCTCCTGGCTCCCAGTGGGAGGGGGAGAGAAGCGCCGTGGGTTTAAAGGATCCTTACCCACTGAGGCGGTGGTTTAAAATGTGGTGTGCTGCTTCTCCAGAGCCCCCGCAGCAGGTCACGCACCCTTTTAAAAATCCCTTCCATTCACGGAGGCAGACTTGCCTCCATGAATGGAAGGGATATTTAAACACTAGCGCGGCTCCCCCCCCCCCCCGCGGGGGCTCTGGAGAAACCGTGTGCCAGTTTTGATATCCCTTCCATTCTCGCAGCGGCGCGATCAGGTGTCGTTGGGCATTCCAATCCCCCACCGCCACCCCACCACAAGACTTCTTGCAGCAGCGCGGTCGGGCGTTGTTGGGGGATCTGAGCCCCCACCACCGCCCAACCGTGCTCCCGGGCAGGTACTGCAATCCCGCAATATAGTGGGACCGCAGTACCTGAACCGCAAAATGGCAGGGGGTGACCGTATTATTATAGGAGGTCTTTTTAGGAAATCTAGCAGGCTTTGTGGCAACACAGGAACAATACATCAGTATGTGTGTGCATCCAACGTTGTGCTCAATTGTGGCCATCTTATAGATCGGAGAACATATTTATAGTACTGTACATATTATACACATGCAGAGGTATCACACAGGTTTTCATGAGGGAGACCAATCTTGGCTATATTTAGTGCCATTTCTTTGTGACTTTCACTGCAATCAAGTTATAATACAATCCAAAACACCTTACACAGAGAGTTCAGGGCAAAACATAAGCAAAGGGTTGTATCTTCACTTAGTACAGCACTGAACTGGTACTTCACAAAGTCAATTACTTTAAACACAGTTCCTTAAAGGAAACCAAATTAGCTCCAGCAGGCCCACTCCAGTTTAAGTGTAATTCCACAAGAGACAATACAGCAGAAATTAAACATTTTCTAGTGAGAGCAACTGTGGTGCAATGGGTGGAGAGATGGACTTGGGACTCAGGAGATCTGGGTTGGGTTCAAATGCTCACTTGGTAGTATGGAAGCGGGAGCAATGGTAAACTCCTCCTTGAACATTTCAAAAGCTTCAAAATTCCTATTAGGGTTGTAGTAAGCCAGACACAGCACTTAAACTGAAGACATGTGATAGAAGGTAACAATGAAAAAATCCAGCCATTATGAACCAGGGATCTGAAATACTCTGATAAATGCTGGATCTTTTTTCTCTTTCTTTTCATTTATATACTGCCTGTCTCTAAAGACTAGGAAACAGGGCGTCTCACAAAAACATTGAAAATAATGCATTAGGTCTACTAAATTGAATACGTAAAATTAAAAGACAATTAGGTGGAAGCAATTAAAAAGTTTAATTTGTCTGCAACCTAAAAAGCAGGACCCACTGTGGTCTTGGCTCAGATTGCAAATTGAAGGTGTTCTGTGTGGTGGTTGCTCTGAACAGTAATCCACCATGAGATAAATCCTCCAATTATGGCACTAGGATAGATTACCTATTACAATTATCACCACAGAATAGATATTATTAGATTAGAATTTCTGTCACCATACGGATCCCTCGTCTATTCGGTTTCTTAAGAGATACAGTGGACCCTCGTATAACAAACGGTTTGTATAACATAAAATCTGTACAACATTAAAAATTCCAGAGATAGGGGAATTTTGCTTAACAGAATCGCTTATGAGGCAAAGCCATACAACATAAAATGGGATTACTCTGTTTTCAATGCATTCCTATGAAAAATTTGTATAAAGGAAAATTTGCTTAACATAATTTCATTTGGAACTAATTAATTCCTTTATACAAGGTACCACTGTATGTTCCTTCTAGTTTACTAACAACATAAATTTTACCATTTCAGCCCATAAACACTTTCCTAGAAATCACGAGCTTTCTAGCCTAAGCAACTACTAACTCCTGTGATGTCTACCAAATGAACTTTAATCCATAATTTAAAAGTTACTTACCAATAACTGTGTTTGATGCAGTCCTTCCTCTTCCCCCATATTATGGACCAAGATTCCATACAGCAAGTATTATAGCACCACGTACCTAGGAAATAAAATGAGTGTTGATAACATAGGATAATTCTTAGCACATGTGATGAAGACACAAAGAGAACCGGTACAGTACATCATCTTTCCTATTTACAAGCTGGGCCAGTCAAGTCCAGGAATCACCTCCATCCCCAATGTACTTTACAATCAACAACATTTCAAGATACAATGGTACCTCAACGTATGGTCACTTCGACAACCGAACTTCGGCCCTCCTGATGTTTTGGACCACAACTCCCAGAACTCTAAGCTTAGATTGCCAATGACAAAGGACTGTGGGAGTTGCGGTCCAAAACATCTGGAGGGCTGAAGTTTGGACATGCCTGAATTAGACTTACAAACACTGCTCTCTGCTCCACACAATAGCTGACTTTGACAGGTTGGACCTGTCAAAGCCAGCTGTTGTGTGCAGCCCAGAGCAGTATTCGCTGCCCATTACCACCACCTCCTTCTTGGTTGCTTCGATCTCGTTCAGAGATCAAAGTAGCCAAGGAGGAGGAGGAGGTGGCCATCACACCTCCCTTCCAAACTACCCGGGCTAGCTGAAGCTGCCTCGTTCCCAGGGAACGAGGCTGCTTCGGACAGTCCGGACGCCTTGCAGGGGAAGTGCTTACCTTCCTGCTTAACTTCGCCTACCTCCAGGCTGGCCAAAGACTGATCTTCATTCAAGGGCAGCCGAAGGCTGCTCTCCACAATCCCGCCAGAGAGCTGACTGAGCTGACTTTGACAGGTCGGACCTGTCAAAGTCCGCTCTCTGGTGGGGCTGCGAAGAGCAGCCTTTGGCTGCCCTTGATTGAGGGGGGTTGGGACAGCCTTCCATATGAATGCATTGAAAACCTATTAATTCATTCCCTCCGGAATGGATTAATTGTTTTGCAGTGCATTCTTATGGGAAACAGATGTTCGACTTACAAATAATTCAACTTCCAAAGAACAGATTGTCATATGTCGAGGTACCACTGTATAGCCATACTTATCAGTATGAAAATAATAATAAACATTTTAAAAAACTTAACATAGAGGTAAATTGGGACAGGAATCATGCAGTCAATAGGTGTATGAGCCTTTAGATTTTGCTCACTCCTGAGGAATATAAGAACATAAGAAGAGCCATGCTGGATCAGGCCAAAGGCCTATCTAGTCCCACTTCTTGTATCTCACAGTGGTGCCACCAGATGCCTCTGACAGCTCACAAGACTAGATATCTATTTCCTGATACCAGTCCCATGCATCTGGAGTGGTAATAGCAATTAAAACATTTTCCTTCTACTGGTTTGGGTCCAGATTTAGCTGAATCAAAACAGATTGCTGGAAGGGGATTTATCTTCAGCCCAAGGCAACTCTCTGAAAATGATACATTATAGATAGCAGTCATTCTGTGCTAAATGAAGTGAACAGTGACAAAGGCATATTCCACCACCTTTCTATGTTGCAAATGATCTGCAGCTGCGTAAGAAATGCAGCAGAGTGGAGCCATGTTTAGTTATATTTAAAAGTATGTGTACTCTGCATGTCTTGAAGGCTTCAAGTTTTCTATCATCTTTGAAATCATGGAAAATGAACGACTGTACCTAGATTCCCGCTCCACATGAGGCAGGATCCTTCATGTTCCTCCTATGTACACATAGCAGAAAATATGTGCCCTTGAATTATTGGGATTGGCTTGCCTGAACATGTTTAAGGTTGTGCTCTTAGTTATTTCTCCAAAGGGGGCAATATACTGCCTTATGATCTGGCAAGATCAGAATGGCTGTCATGAAAAGAGCAGAAACTATCAGCGCCATTAGAAAGACATAATGAACAAGGTATATTATAATCTACGCAAAGTGGTTGAACACAGAATAAGGTCACAAATAAGACAGATTACACAGAATGAAGCCAACATAGTGCAGTGAGAAAGTTGGATTTGTAAGATGTTAGCTTCAGTTTTTGCTATAGGTGTGCAAACTTGTGATGTTCGCCTGCAACTCAAATAATTCCCCAGGCAGCACTGGGACTTGTAGTTTGTCAAACTAAGTATGCTCACATAATCGCTCCTAAATGGGCAGAGCAGATGCACAGCTCAGCCCTCTCTATAGTTCAGAGGAGATGAGGAGAATGAGACAATTATGAAGAAGGCTAGATTGCTGATGGAGGAAAGCTCACACAGAATTCAACCTAGTAGCAGTCACAGAAGCTTCTGGAAGATACTGGAATAAACTCAAGGCCACCAAAAGAAGCACAATACAGTACCTAACTGAGGTAACTTCCAAATATCAGGAGAGACTCTTCAGTCCATGGCTTGTTTTTTTTTCTGAACAAAAACTATGTATCCAAATGTTAACAATCGCAACTGAGTGGTAGCCCACTTTAGATATATAGGCCCTTGCTGATACCAGTAGATCTGATGGAAATGTCCAATACATCATTTAGTCTGGTGTAACTGGATCAATTTCAGGTCATAGGATCTGAGGACAAGGCACTTGTACCACCTCCTCCTTTCTAGATCCTTGCCCATCGTGATTCTTAAACATCAGGAAAGGAAATGATCATGCAAACGGCTACTCACATCATTAATACAGGCCTACAGGAGGATCATTTATCTAAAGAAAATCATTATAAGGCCTACACACACACACACACACACACACACACACACACACACACACACACA
>JAHTLZ010000073.1:1536521-1553707 GCA_023846285.1 Phrynocephalus versicolor | reverse complement strand
CACACACACACACACACACACACACACACACACACACACACACACACTCCAATTTAGCAGCATTTAATCTTAACCAATGTAAGGCCATTGACAACATTCCATTACTTGGCAGGATGAATGAGATGGTGGTAGCTGGCCAACTGCAGATGTTCTTGGAGGGAATGAATACTCTAGATTAGTATTGGCAAACCTATGGCATGGGTGTCAAAGGTGGCACTCGAAGCCCTTTCTGTGAGCACCCGACATCACCCCTTCACAGTCACCCGTATTCTGGTTAAATTGCTATACTGGCACTTTGCAAAAAAAAAAATGATGGGTTTTATATTGCAGTTTGGGCACTCAGTCTCTAAAAGGCTCACCATCACTGGTCTAGACTCTAGAGCAGTGGTTCTCAACTTGTAGCTCCCCAGATGTTCCCGGACTGCAATTCCCAGAAGTCTTCATCACTAGCTGAGCTGGCCAGGATATCTGGGAGTTGCAGTCCAGGAACATCTGGGGACTCACAGGTTGAGAACCACTGCTCTAGAGGTTCAGGTATACCATGGGATTCAAAAAAATAATACACAGCTCTAACTTTCCTTTACTTTCTGTGGGTGATGTTGTGCAAGTCCTTGAGAAATGCCTGGTGTCAATAATGGACTGGATGAGAGCTAGTAAACACTGAATTCAGATAAGGTGATCCTACTGAAAATCCTACCGTTGGGTGAATCATTGGACTGGTTAGGGGATATTTACCCGCTATTTATGAGGTTACACTCCCCCTGAAGGATCGGGATTGCAGCCTTGGACTCAGCTTTCTCGCTGGATGCATAATCAACTGCTGTGGCCAAGTGCCTTTTATCAACTTTGGCTAATTGGCTAGCTGTTCTCCTGCCTGGAGACAAAATGTCTAACAATGGTTCACGTACTGCCAATCTCTAGAATAGACTATTGTAATTGTAACATTTGCTATGTAGGGCTGCCCTTGAAGTCACTATGGAAATTTCTGCAGGTTCAAAATGTGGCAGCGAGACCGATTACAGATTCAAGCAGATATGAACAAATATGTTCAGTCTCGGCATGCCTTCATCAGCTCATTGTTAGTTTCTGTGCTCAATTTAAGGTGTTGGTCATGACTAATAAAGCCCATAATGATTTAGGACCTCAATATTTGGCAGAACGTCTCTCCCACAAAATAACTAACTGTCCCATCTGCTTCTCGATAATTTTTGATGTTAAGAATTGCAACACTCAAGAGGGAAAAAAAACAGACACACAATACTGGCAACTGAGATTTCTCAGCTGCGGGTCTTTCCCTCTGGATTAATCTTCCTACAAAGGTTTGCCAGGTACTCTCTCTTTTTTTAGGAAGTCAATTGAGACAAAAGTACTGTATATAAATCTGCCTTCTACTAGTGTGAATGTTGTCCTGAGAACGTGAAGTGGGTATTAATTTGTGTCTTTTTATTTAAAAGTTGCTTTGGCTAATGACATGGTTTATTGTACTTTTAAATGTATTATACAGTGACCCCCCCCACCTTTCGCTGGGGTTAGGGACCCGAGCCAACCGCGATAATTGAAAATCTGTGATATGCAGATGCAGATCGGGTGAGGCCTGGGGGGGTTCTAGCTGGGGGCTCTTGTACTTACCCCCAGCCTGGCGTTACCCCCAATGGCCCTGCGAGGGCCTTCCTGGGCCTTCTGGAGGACCCAAAAGGGCCTCCCTGCAAACCGGAAGTGACTTCCAGAAAACTGGAAGTCACTTCCAGATCACCAAAAATCATTTCTGAGGCCTCTGAGGGACTTTCCCCCTTACTTGAGCGGGTCTTTTTTCATATACTGTGGTTCCGCTGGGCGGGTGACCACTGTATGGAATTTTATTTTGTGATTCTATTGTATATTGTGAACTGCCAAAAGAGTGGCAACACTCATGGGGCAGTACAGTTGTAGAATGAAAGAGTTCTCACTGAACCAACAATTAAATTCCCTTGAGACACTCACTCTGCCAACATGATCTGTGAGGATAAGAGCTATGTACAGGAGGAAAGTTCACAAGAGGGAAGGTAGGATATAAATTCAACCAAGTAGGATAGGGATAACAGGCAGTTACAGGAGAACCTGAATCTTGGACAGTAGAAGTTATGTCCTTCAAAATTTAAATTAAAAATATCCTTAACTTTATTCATTTTCCACAAGAAAGTCTAATAAAAGAATAACAAGCTAAAAACAAGCATCAGGAAAGTAGTACATATTAGGCTGAAGGGTATGTCTACTGTTATTTTTAATTTCACTGGGATCAAATACGCAAAATGACTTGAACATATGTGAAAGACACAGGAGAAGAGATGGGAGCAGTACACAAGATCCCAATCACATCACATGAGAAACAACCAATTTTCATCTAGATTTTGAAAGTTATGCCATGTGAGCTTGTTTTAATACCTGGAAAGGTGACTGCCAGGAATCTTCAGGCACAAATTGAAAAAAAAAATATATGCCTGAAACCACTGCGAATCACTATCACTCAAGAGTTGACTATACTAGGATGGACCCAATGTAAATTGTCCAGAGTACCCGTGTAGCTAGATGGAGTAGTATATAAATTTAATAGATACAGTGGTACCTTGTATAAAGGAATTAATTCATTCCAAATGAAATTATGTTAAGCAAATTTTCCTTTATACAATTTTCCCATAGGAATGCACTGAAAACAGAGTAATCCCTAAGACCATTTTATGTTGTACGACCCATAGACGATTCTGTTAAGCAAATTTCCCCTATCTCCGGAATTGTTTATGTTGTATGGATATGTTATACAAACCGTTTGTTATACGAGGGTCCACTGTAAATAAATAATGTAAGGTACCCAGCTTCCTATGCCAAGGTATTAGATGCAGATACAAGCATGACAGTATTTAATACCTTTGTTGAGGAAAAATGGGGAGCACTTAATTCAATGTCTCTTCTGCTCTCAGTGAGCAGAATCATACCTTCCCTTCCCCCCTCTTCTTTCCTGATCTCTGCAAGTTTCCCTCGCAAAACTCAAGGGACTTTTTTTCACTACTTCCTCTTCATCAGTGATCCATCACTCAGGGGGAGAAAGATGTACCACTGCTGCATGCGGGGTAAAAAAAAGGCAAAGAAAATGTTCCCAATTGCCAGAGAAAAAGTTCAGCAGAGGGAGGCACGAGAGGGTGGGGGGCGATGAGGAGGTAAGTGAAACCAGCCATGACAAGAGAAGCTTAAAAAGTGCGAGAAAAGGAAAAAGACAATCGTACTGGAGAGGCTTGGGGAGGGAAAATAAAAACTGTGTGATGTTAATTGTCTCGGAAGACGTAAAAGAACCCGAGCTGGAAAGCGGGGCTGCTTCAGAAGGGATGATGTGGCAAGGGCTGGGGAGCGGGGGTGGGAGAGGATGGATTTTCCCCGAAGAAGGAGCGTGAAGCCGAAGGCTCACGAAAGACCAATGGAAAATAAATAAATAAATATAAATACATACATACATATATTGCTTAATGAGGACGTGAGAGAAAAGGGGAGCGGGGGCGGGCGGGGGGAGGTGATGTGTGGGGAACTGCACGGAGAAACACGAACGCAATGCCTCATGAGGGGAAAATTCGTCAGCCTACACACACACACATATGGCAGGGCAGCAACGAGGGGGGGGGCGAGGAAGACGATGATTCACCCCACTCCACCTCCGCGGCCGCCATTTTGAAGATGTGGCTCCGTGACCCAGCGCGGAGGTCTCTCTCCTTCCACGGCTGGCCCCACCGGACCGGCTCCCTTTCCGTCCGAGCTCCGGGGTCGAGAAGTCCACCCCACCCTCCCTCCGCCCCATGGACGGCCGTTTCTTCCCCCACCCACCCCTCATCTCGCTTACCCGGTCGTTGGCGCCCGCCTCCGCTCGCGCCGAGCCCGCTCCCGCCTCAACGAGCTCCGCGCCTGAGAGAGAGGGAGAGAGAGAGAGAAAGGGGCGGGGCCAACGGCCGCGAAAGCCCCGCCCACCTCCCCACGCCATCTTATTGTCAAACTCCACAAAGGAACGGGAGCCCCGCCCCTCTCCCCCCCTGGGACCGCCTTCCCATTGGGCTCCAGGAGCCACCTGAGCGGCCTTCGCTTTCCATTGGCTGCCCGGGAAGGAAGGCCCTTTTCCCTAGAGATCAAACATTCGGGAGGGCGACTGCGGTTTTTTCTCCCGCCTCTTTCGGCGCTTTCTCGCTATTGGTGGCCTAGGGCGTTTCCATGACACTTAGCTCCGCCCCCTCCTCGCTCCTAGTGGCTGACCAGGAGACAAGCAAAGTTTTAAATGTCTGCCAAAAAACAGCCTTGCTGCAATAAGTTGGTGGCATGATGCCCCTATAGTAGTGGTGAAACTTCGGTACTACAGATGTTTTGGACCACAACTCTCAGAATTCCGAACTTAGGTCGCCAATGACAAAGGACTGTGGGAGTTGTGGTGCAAAACATCTGGCGTGCCGAAAGTTTGCCACCACATCTAGGCCTAAGGCCTGCAAGCCAACAGATGATGACTTGGGAGGAAGCCCCACTGAAATCAGTGAGGCTGACTTTCCATTTAACAAAGATCTCTCAATTCTGGAGAGACCAGTCTAATGGTGTCCGCCCCAAAGCATCTGATCCAGAGTGGGCGGCTTCAAACAGTGTCTGATCCATAATGGGCAGCTGACATAATGGTCAGTAATGGCAGTGAAGAAGGCAAGAGGGAAAGCACTTCACTTAAGCTAACTTCCCCAGGCAAAGCTTTAGCATGACTGTAAAACCTAAATGAAGCAAAACCATTTGAGGAGCAGTATAGCCATCACAAAAACCAAATACAAAAGTAGAACAGTATTATTGGATTCTGTTGCTGCAGAAAGCAGTGCCATGGGATTGCGACTTAATGTGAAGAAGACAAATTGATGGTTATCACTAAAAAATAAAATGGTTCACAGAACCTTCTCAAGATTGGCAGTGATACAATTGAGAGAGTATACTCTTATAAATATTTGGGGTGCTATGTCAAGGATAACGGACCCTCCATGCGAAATCTGTTGTAGAATTAAACAAGTTAGAAATTCCTTCCAGAAAATGAGGAAAGTTTTGACAAACTGGGACTCATCTATCAGACTTCATATTCGAATACCTCAATCCTATGTATTCAGTATATTTCTCTGTGGTGTTGAAACTTGGACCCTTACAGTCACATTATGTTGGAAGTTGGAGGCATTTTAAATGTGGACGTACAAACAAATTCTGAAGATACCTTGGACAGCCAGAGTCACTAATGTGGCTGTATTACAGCGCATGAATAAAAGACTAGAAATCCTCAATACCATAAAGAGAAGAAAATGACAGTCTTTCAGACACAAGGCACAATGAAAAATACTACCTGCTGCAGGTTATTGTTCAAGGAAAAATAGACGGGAAGCATGGCCCGGCGCATAGAAGAACATTCTGGCTTAAGAACTTAAGCCAATGGTCCACAGTGAGCACAGCTGCTCTATTTAGAATAGCTTTAGATAGAAATCAGTTTAGGCTACTGATTGCCAACGTTCTGCGAGGGCATGGTACTTGAAGAAGAAGTCTCATGTCTGCAAGCGTTCCCACCTAGATCATCTTGTGTGGAGACCTTACATGTGGGCAAATAGTTACATCAATAGTAGGTCCAGCAGAGGCCAGGCTTGGCTTTTTTCATTTGTATATATACATGCTGCAAAGCAGAGCAAAAGCAGCAGAAAACTTGAATATTTGAGAAACAAAAGTAGACCTAAACTCCATATTTGTATAAGCCTGTTGAAAAATTCTGTAGGGACTAGGAAGCTTATGGTATTGTTTAATGACCTGTTTTGAGAACTGAGTCATGGCAATTGGACTACTTTTCTTGTGGGATTGAAATCTTTTGCTAGTACTCATCAAACCTGGATGAGTAGAAAAACCACTTGGATGAGTAGCAAAACATTTCGATCCCACAAAAAAAGAAGTTAAGTTGCCATGACTCAACTCTCAGATACCCTCACCTGGATGACTGGGAATCTCCATAGACCCAATTTCCAGATCCGCCAGTATCTCGATGAGTCCTCCCTGAGGACAGTTGTGCAGGCCCTGGTGATCTCGAGGGTCGACTATTGCAATGCCCTCTACGTGGGGTTGCCCTTGACCCTGGTCCGGAGGTTGCAGCGGGTTCAAAATGTGGCGGCCAGGCTGATGGTGGGTGCCCGTAGATACGAGCACATCACCCCAGTCCTGGCTCGTCTGCATTGGCTTTCCGTTGTCCTCCAGATCAGGTTCAAGGTCCTGGTTTTGATTTTCAAAGCCCTCCACGTCTTGGGACCAGGATACCTGGTGGAGCGTATCTCCCAAAGGACAACCGGGTCCAGACCCACGAGACTGGCGCAGGCGCGCTCACTGAGGTTGGCCACACCCAGAGAGGCGCGGAAATCACGCACGCGAGACCGCGCCTTCTCTGTGGTGGGCCCCGCGCTCTGGAATCATCTCCTCAGTGAGCTGCGCCTGTTGGAGTCCCTGCCCGCCTTTAAGAAGGCCTTGAAGACCCACCTCTTTAGAGAGGCTTTTGATGACCCCCTCTTTTAGTCTCGTTTTGTTTTGTTTTGTTTTGTTTTTTGCCCTGGGTTTCGCCGCCATCTTGCCTCATCGCCCCTTTCTTTATTGTTTTGTTGTTTTTATTATTTGCTTTTATTGCTGTAAGCCGCCCAGAGTTCCCTTTGGGGAAGATGGGCGGGATACAAGACTAATAAATAAATAAATAAATAAATAAATAAATAAATAAATAAATAAATAAACATGGATGGCTCACATTGGCACTTTTTTCTTTCTACACTGCAAATTATAGTTGCATGCTGATTCCTATATATGAAATCCTCTCAAGCCAGGGATTTTGGAATACAGATGGGATGGAGCACGGATGAAACCAAGATAATAAAATTTAATGGGGATAAATGCAATGTTCTGCACCTAGGAAGAAGAAACCAAATGCACAGTTATACAATGGGGGACAGCTGGCTCAGCAATACTACAAGAAATTCCATAGATCATAAGCCGAATATGATCCAACAGTGTGATGAGGCCACAAAAAAGACAAATGCTTTTTTAGGTTGCATTAACAGAAGTATAATTTCCAAATCCTGTGATTTGCTCATCCTCCTCTATTCAGCACTGGTTAGGCCTCACTTTGAGTATTGTGTCCAGTTCTGGGCACCGCACTTCAAGAAAGATGATGACAAATTGGAACAAGATCAGAGATGGGTGACAAACATGATCAGGGGGCTGAACACTAAGCCCTCTGAGGAAAGACTGAAAGGATTGGACATGTTTAGCCTGGAGAAAAGAAGATGGAAATGTGGCATGATAGTAGTTTTCAGATACAGTGGTACCTTGTATAAAGGAATTAATTTGTTCCAAATGAAATTATGTTAAGCAAATTTTCCTTTATACAAATTTTCCATAGGAATGCATTGAAAACAGAGTGATCCCATTTTTATGTTGTACAGATTCGCCCCATAGGCCATTCCGTTAAGCAAATTTCCCCTATCTCCAGATTTTTTAATGTTGTACAAATTTTATGTTATACAAACTGTTTGTTATACAAGGGTCCACTGTACTTGAAAGATTGTCATATAGAAAAGGGGCAAGATCTGTTCTCATTTATCACAAGTACAGGACACACAATAATGCGCTGAAGTTACAAGAACCCAGCCTTCAGCTGAGTATGAGGGAAAACTTCATAACTGTTAGAGCAGCACAACGGAACCAATTACCTCAAGAGGTGGTGAGTGCTCCAACACTGGAGGCATTCAAGAGAAATTTGGACAACCACCTAGTAGATATCCTTTGTTTTGTTTTCCTGTCTTGAGCAGTGGGTTGGGCTTGATGGCCTTGGAGGCACCTTCCAACTTCACTATTCTATAATTGCTGCTTTGGACTACAAATCCCAGCATTGGTCATAGTTTGACTTGGGATTTGGGGGGGGGGTTGTGGTCCTCAAAAGTAATATTTCTGAGTTATGGGGGAAAGATTAGTTACAAGTGGACCATTTATTGATTTATTAGATTTTTGTACTGCCCATCTAGTCAAAGGCCACTCTGGGAGGTTTACAATATGAAAGCGAAAACCACAACATAAATGGGGCTTCCTTCTTCCATTTTCTATTCCATAAATGAGACAGACAAAGTTTGCAGTGGAACAAGCTTTATGGTGTTGTGTATTGATCTGTATTCCTATTATCTGTAATTGCTTATGTGAAGTAACTGCCTTCCTGTTCCAAAGGGAACAGGCCTATTGGTTGATTCAAGTTGCTGCATTTGGATCCTCAGTCCTATTGGTTCCCGCCAAAAGGCAGCTTTGTGATTGCTTGTAATTGTTCCCTCCAAAATGTATCTTTTCCTAGCCAGTCCTCCTTCCTATAAATGTAGCTCCCTCTCCCCAGTTCCCAGTCTTGTTCTCTCCCTGAATAAAGAGTTGTTACAATAGAAGCTGTCTCCAGCCTGCTATGTCAGAGAGCTGAAATCACTTGCTGAAATCACTAAACCCCACGTTACAACATATTGAACCAGGCAAAGTATCATGAATACCCACAACATGGAACAAGCTCAGGCTAGTTAACGGCACTGCCCCACTATTAGGTTCTGAGTCCCTGTACTTCAGCATTGGTGGTTGGCTCATAGACTTGAATATTGGTTATGCCAATGGTTCCCAACCTTCCTAATGCCGTGACCCTTTAATACAGTTCCTCCTGTGGTGACCCTTTGCCCTGCTTGGAAGAGGCCACAAGCCCCTGCCATAGAGAACTTCCCTCAGTCTACAGGCACCCTCGGCCAATTGCAGCCTCCGGTGCCATTGACTGACATCCCCCCCAACCTATCAAGCTATAACTCACTCTTCCCCCCCCCCCCCTTCCTTCCCCTCCTCCTCCAGACCCAAGCCATTTGTGTCTTTTTCTTCACTGGCTCATGGCAACCCCTGTGAAACGGTCATTTGACCCCCAGGTTGGGAACCACTGGATTATGCTGATAGGTTTTCCATGGAGTTTGATTGATCTTACTAGGATAATATACACCAACCAAATAAAGACATCTACAGCACAGGCTACACATAAATGTGTTTTAGTGTACAGTGGTACCTTGCACAGTATACAGGAATTAATTCGTTCCAAATGAAAATCTGTTAAGCAAATTTTCCTTTATACAAATTTCCCATAGGAATGCATTGAAAACGGAGTAATCCCTAATCGCGACCATTTTTATGTTGTACGGATTAGCCTCATAGGCGATTCTGTTAAGCAAATTTCCCCTATCTCCAGAATTTTTATGTTGTACCGATTTTTTGTTATACAAACCATTTGTTATACGAGGGGCCACTATATTCCCAAATTGTGTGAGGTAAAATCCAGAGCTTGAGAACATTTTTGGGGGTGGGGCCAGTATCCCAGAATCACCATAGCTCAGCCAAGAGGGTTAGTGGCCATGCCAGATGGGAGATTCTGAATTGTAATAAAAAAGACAGTCCATTTTCTAGCTCACAGCTAACCTTCCTTTATTCATAAGCAAAAAATAAAAAAATAAAAAATGGTGCTGGACTAGTCTGGAAAAGCTCAGTGCAGCTAGGAATGTTTCTGGAAATCAGTAACCCTCTTTAGAAGAAGCTAATTTAGCAAACCTTGGCTATTCCTGTGGCTGCATTAACTATTCACATTTTCCCTGCGGTACATTCCCCCCACCCGACCCCTCTAGCTTCCCTAGCTTGTTGTTGCATCTTTGCCAATTCCTCTGGCTGATCCTTTTGCTCAGAGCTTTCTGGAAGAAGCCCTGGGTGCTCCCCCTACCTCCGTGATCAGGAAGGGGGGAGGAGGAGGGAAGGCAGGTTTGCTCCAGGCAACAAGGAAGAATAATAAAATGCAGCAGGAGGGAGCAGCAGCGGGGCTGCTCTTGGCTGGCAGCATTCAGGACAACAAGGCTCTGTAGGGAAAGAAGCAAGGGCGGGGGAGGGGAAAGCCAGGCTGGGCAGTGGAAAGAGAAAGCAAAGAAAAGGGAATTAAAGAAGAAACAGGCAGTGATTTCTAAAGCATTGGGGAAAGACAAGCAGGGACAAAGGGGGAGAGAGAGAAAGAGAAAAGAGGCACAAACCAAGAGCAAATAGAAGTTACTTGGCAAAAATGAGGGTCGGCTGTGCACTTAGGCAGGCATGTGTTAATTGGCCGTTTGCACTGCACAAAGATTCAGCAGAAATGAAAGAGGTTGGGAACAGAACAAGAAGAATCCTTGGGGAATAATATGGCTCAGAGGCAGCATTCGGGCCAAGCCAATTCCGCGAATGGAGTTCCTCATCAGTCTTGTAGGGGTCATGCTACCAGTTTTGACAGATTATTTTTGAGTCCGTGCTTGGCCCGGAACCAGTGTCCAATAATTAAATTGCAATAAAATAAGGAAGCGCAAACACTGAACTATTAAGTCTGATTTATTGAAGTCAAGCCAAAAGTTAAGTAACTGTCAGTGGTCTCACCCTGGATGGTGTGAGTGAGTCCTGAACATTTGTTCAACATAAGTTTTTATGCATACAAATCAGTTCAAGTTTCCCTTGATCTGCATTGGTGGGTGATTGTTCACAATTGTCCTGATGATCTAATTTCCTGTGCCATCCAGCTCTTGATGGTTTCCATAGATTGGTGTCCTATTGTTCAATTGGGCCCAGTCTGGCAGAGACAGGGAATGTGGAACTCCAGATAATGGGACAATCTCCTGTCCCTCAGGCACAGTTTACCTTATTTATTATTATTTATTTATTTGTTATACTTATATCGCGCCCATCTTCCAAAATGGAACTCTGGGCGGCTAACAATAAAACAAATACAATAAAGAAACCAGGAAATCAAAAGGTTCCAATAAAAAGGAGAAGGTCAATACCCTCCAGAAAGGATGAGGCAGGCGGCAAAGAGAGAGAGAGAGGGAAAAAAAACTTAAGTAAATAGGTCGCCAAATGCCTCCTTAAAAAGGTAGGTTTTCTGCCACTTCCCGGAGTCATATACTTCCAGTTAATTTACATTCTTAATGTATTCGAGTTCCTATAATTTATCTAGCTAGAATAAATGTTTTGGAGCCTAATTTTTCATGGTATCAGTCACATATGAGCCTTTTATGGAAGGTCCGATATGGGAGGCGTTGGATTATTTAATTTGTAGACTGTACCAGCCAGGGCTGTCGGTGGTATGCTGGGAGTTGAAATCCACAAGAGTACCTTTCCATATCTTTGAACAAGGTGATGTGCAAGGAAAAGACTACCAGATGCTTAAGCTAATGAGCCTACTGCCCACCTAACGAGCCTATTCAGGCCATTGTTCATTTTAGGAGTCTATTTCAGACCAGAGTGACATGAGGTCAAAGTGAACTATAAAATGGAGGACTCACAACTAGCTTTCCTCAGGCTGACGAAGCTGTTTGGATGAACAGTGAAACGTTTCAGTCTTTCAAGAAAAAGAAGCCCAGTTGCCATGATTCAACTTCCAGGTAAACTCATCTGGATGACTGAGAATCTTCACAGACCTCTTTAAGCTGCTCTGTCATCACCACCAGCCTCTTCTCCATGGAGACCGCCTCCCTGTGTAGTTAAAAAGGGTGCAGAGTCTCCCACTGTTAAAAAAAGAAGCAACAAACACCCCAATGGCCTTTCCCCGTGTCAAATCCCCAGCAGAACTCAAGACTCAGAAGAAGACAGCCCAGTCTTTCTTTTCAGGGTTGAAGGGTGAGACAGCACAATTTCAGTCTCGTTTATAGACTGTGCAATTGCACAAAACTTCAATGACAACTGCTTCCTTTTTTGCATGGACATTTAAAAAGTTCCATTTGTGCGTTATGTGCTGTCGATTCGTTTCAGACGTAGAGCGACTATAGTTATGCATTCTGAGGTATGCAAGAGATTGAAAGAGTGTTTTTACCAATTGTACCACTCGGTCCTTGTCACATGCATTTATGTATGGGTGCAAGCATTATTGTGCAAGCTGCATACGTGTGTGTGTGTGTGTGTGTGTGTGTGTGTGTGTTGTGTTGTTACAGTCGTGATTGATTGTTTGGGACCCCATGTTCATGGAGTTTTCTTGGCAGGAATACTGGAGTGGTTTGCCACTACTCCAGACTGCAAAGAAGTGTGTTTGAAGGTTCAGTCTTGCTCAGAAGGTAAGAATTCTCGTGACTGTAAATGAAGCAGTTGCAATTCCTTTCACATCCTTAGACAATTACACATTAGATGAGAGTTTTTTTATTTAATATATACCACAGACCAGGAGCTCCTAGCATTATGACATTCATTTTAAAATATCCCCCATTTCAACAATTTTGTAAAAAAAAAAAGAGTGTAAAGTATACTTTTAAAACTGGCATTTCTTTTTGGAGGAATAAGCTGCTTATTTGTGCCTTGATAACTAATTGCTGATTAAACCAATCAATGAATAACTGTCACTAATTACTGATTAAAATTAACAGTGCATCCTTTAAAATCTCTCTCTCTCTCCCTCTCCCTCTCTCCCTCTCTCTCTCTCTCTCTCTCTCTCACACACACACACACACACACACACACACACACACACACACACAAACACACACACACACAAAGAGAGAGAGAGAGAGAGAGAGAGAGAGAGAGAGAGAGAGAGAGAGAGTATATATAAAGTTCAGCTTTTCTGCCCAAAGCTACAAACGAGGAGCTTCATTATCCAGTTGGACACTCTCTTCCGTCTAGAGAAGAAACGACAAGAAAATCTGTAAGTAGGTTTGGGGAACATTTTGGCTAGAGAAGAGAGTTGCAGGGATTCATGCCTGGGCAATGTTCCCAGTCTGGGCATCAGGTGACTAAAAAGAGCCAATTGCCTTCCATTTCCTGCCTCTAGCTCTCAGGTTTGCAGCATTCCTTATATGGAAAACTACCAAGCTGCCTTTTCTTGTGGTAGTTTTCCTACCCCTTCTCTCCATTTGGCCTTGGTGTTTCTTGAGCCCTGAACAAAGTTTATCTTTTCTAAATTTTAGGCAGACTGAATCCTGTGGGTGTTTTTACACGTGCCCTTTCTTGTCGGCATAAACAGCATTTACAGAGAGAGCCTGGAAATGTTATTTTTAAGTTGTTTTTTAAAAGTAGAAATCCAACACGGTTAAAGCACTTTTTTAAAAAATGTACCTCTCGAAATGAGAGGGATTCTAAGAGTCCTAACCCAAAAAGGGATTATCACAAGCTCTATAGTTGGTCATAGGTGGACAGTCTTCTGTCTTCCAATATCAACTTGTTTGTTGATGTTTGGTTTTCCATACATAAAACTTGTAGGAGGCTTTTATTTTGGAACCCTCTGACCTTGCAGCCAGAGTTCAAAAGATGTATTGTGCTGTACAATACATATGCAGAAGAGTTTCATGTTACACTGAAACCTATCAAATGTATTTGGGCACTTTTGATGCACCAAACTAATGCAGAGAACCATCTGGAAATTCTTACAGTAGGAGGAACTTAGAAGAAACAAATTTGGGACTTGTGAATAATAGAATTGAAAAGATATTGCAGTCCTTCCAGACAATATAGCAACACCTACATATACCTTTCTTCATTCATTATAATACAATTATCCTAGTTCCAAAGCAGGACACCAGTTGAACGTTAAGAAGGCAAAAAGCATGACTACACAACTACAAACTTTAGCACTGACAATCAAGAAATAGTTAAGAGATTTTATATCCTTTGGTTTAGTCATTAGTCCAAAGGGAGACTACTCTACCGCCAAAAAATCAGAAAAAGAGTGAAGCAATGAAGGAAGACAAACAAGTGGGTCTTCGATCAAATTAAGCCTGAACTATCACAGAAGCATTGAATCATAGAATAATGAAGTAGGATGGAGTCTATAAGGGTATTTTATCCAACCCCTGCCTCTGCAATGATGGAATTTTTATATCTGTTAACGGCCTTGAGTTCCTTTTAGGAAAATCTGGTGGGGTATAAATATAAAAATAAATAAATAAATAAATAGATTTACATGCTTTCGAACTGCTAGGTTGGCAGGAGCTGGGGTTAACAGCAGGAGATCACTCATCTGTGTGGCACCCAGGATTCGAACGGCTGAGCTGCCAACTTTGCAGCCGACAGTTTTCAGTACTCTAGCCCACTGAGCCACCATGCCCTTATGTATGTATGTATTTATTTTATTTTAGAGTATTTTAACCCACCTTTCTCCTTGGAAAAGGACCCAAGGTGGCTTACAGTAATGAGGGATAATATACAGTCCAGTACAATTAAGACATGTTCAAGTATTTGAGAACAAGGAATTGAGGGACATCTTACAGCATTAATAGACAACAATACATTAAAGCTACAAGGTTATAAGTACTGTAGTTATAAACACAAAGTCTATGTGAACCTATAGATACATATAAAGTCCATCATTCAGGGAAAGTTTGCCTAAAGAGAAAGGTCTTTGCTTGTTTCCGGAAGGACAACAGAGAAGAGGCAGTCCTGGCCTCTAGTGGGAGGGAGTTCCAGAGTCTGGACGCAGCAGTCGAGAAGGCCCTTTCATGGGTTCTTACAAGATGTACCTGTGAAGGTGGAAGGATGGATAGAAAGGCTCCTCCTGTTGACCTTAACACCCGAATCAATTCATATTTTGAGATTTGATCTTTGAGGTAGCTAGGACCCAGGTTGTATAGTGCTTGTAGGTCAAGGTCAGCATCTTGAATTGTGCCCAGTAGCTGATTGGCAATCAGTGGAGCTGTTTTAAAAGGGTTGTAATGTGATCTCTGTACCCCGGCACAGTCAGCAGTCTGGCTGCTGCATTTTGGACCTGTTGAATTTTCTTTAGACTTTTCATCGGTAGCCCCACATACAGCACATTACGGTAGTCCAGCCGGAACGTCACTAGGGCATGTGTCACCATGACCAGAGCTGGTTTCTCAAGAAAGGGGCATACCTTGCATACTAGCCTTAATTGTGCAAATGTGCTCCTGGCCACAGTCGTGACCTGGGTATCCAAGCTCAAGGAGGAATCCAAGAGCACCCCCATGCTGCGTACCTGATTTTTCAATTGGAGGGTGACCCCCATCCAGTACAGGTTGCATCCCTATCCCTTCTTCTCCCTTTCGACTGACCAGGAGCACCTCTGTCTTGTCTGGGTTTAGTTTCATTTTGTTCATCCTCATCCAGTTCATAACTGCAGTTAAACACTCACGTAAAGTTGAGATAGTAGCTCCCTTAGAGTCCGGAGGTGACGAAAGGTAGAGCTGGGTATCATCGGCATACTGGTGGCACCTAACTCCAAAAGACCTGATAATCAACCCCAGTGGTTTCATATACAGTGGACCCTTGTATAACAAACAGCTTGTATAACATAACATTTGTACAACAGAAAAAATTCCGGAGATAGGGGAAATTTGCTTAACATAACTGCCTATGGGGAAAATCCGTACAACATAAAAATGGGATTACTCCATTTTCAATGCATTCCTATGGGGATTTGTATAAAGGAAAATTTGCTTAACATAATTTCATTTGGAACGGATTAATTCCTTTATACAAGGTACCACTGTAGATGTTAAATAACATAGGAGACAGAACAGAACCCGGGGGAACTCCACAGGTCAGCAGCCGTGGTGTTAAACATGAATCACCTGACACCACTTCCTGCATTCTATCCTGCAGGAAGGACCGGAGCCACTTTAATACAGTAGCCCCAATTCCCATTTCAGAGAGACGAGTCAGGAAGATGCCATGGGCCGTTACTTCACGAGCCGCTCGCTTCGCGGTCAGCCGTCATTTGCGTGCGAACCGACCGCTTCAGTTCGCACGCTCCTCCCTTTTGGCTGCGACGTCACCCCGACCACGCCCCCTTTAGCGTGCTCCAACCGGGGCAAGTGATGCCCCTGGCGGAGGACGGGAATCTCTTCGCTTCGCATCTCGCTTCGCACCCAGCGCCACGTGTGGTCTCAGTTTTTGGCTTTTATTTCAAGTTTTTTTAAAAAATATTCAAACAGGGATATCGATGCATCGCTATATTGTTTCATCGCTTTGCGCTGTTACTTCCTTGCTCAAGTAGCAGCGGCGGCGGCGGCGGCGGCGGGCGCAGGAGGAGCCGCTGCTGCCTCGCCCGGCCAGAGCAGGGCACCCGGGGCAGGCAGCGTGCAAGCGGCGGAGGGCGGGCGGCTGTGCCATGCGGGGCTCCCCCCGAGTAGCGGCGGCGGCGGCGGCGGGGGGCTGCCAATGATGCCAGGAAACAAAACACAGGATCGTACAGTAACCACGCTCTGTCGTGAATGACAGCCAAGCATTGATGCATCGATACACCGGTCCCTTTTTTTTAAAAAAAATCAAAGAACGCGGGAAACGGGGGAAGAACATCAGTGTTTTAATGCGAATGGAGCTCATGAGGTCATTCTCGATTCGAACGGAAAAGCGGCCCGCGTGAGTACAGGGAAAAAGGGGTGGGGGCGAAGGGAGACCACGTGATCGCCTTCGCATTCAAAGCGAAGGCAATCACGCTGCGAAGCGAAGAGCCTCGTGAAGTGACGGCCATGGTCTGACTCTATAGTGTCAAAAGTAGCTGCGAGGTCTAGCAAAACCCAAAGAGACACAGATCCCCTATCCATTCAGTGATAAACAACATAAAATGATGTGATGAAATTCAGTCATGATTGTCTGAACAATGTGTTATTTCTGCTCTATTATGAAGGCAAATAATAATACTGTAACAGTAACTCATCAAAAAGCTTATTTTCACTCCACATGAAGGGCTTGTTGTTGCAATAAACTAGCTATTGGCGCCCTCTCCTGACCACAACCCTGCCCTGCAGCCGAAACAGGTGCCTGTACTAATAAGCTGTATCTTGGCATGATGTTTAGCTCTAAATTTACAGCTAAGGCCAGAAATAGCAGTCATGCAACTGGAGAAGTGTGTTGAAGGCTCCTCTCTCAGAGGCTAAGGGACGCCACTGCCCAAGAGTGGAGACATTCAGCACCCCAGCAGCTCTGCAATGCAAAAATGCAAAAATACCAGGGCATCAAGCTAAGGACGCAGCTGCCATATCCTCCCCCTGTAACTTTCCTCAGAGATCTGGGACTTAGGAATTAACACTGGGAAGGAGCTGCAGGCCGGAGCCACTGTACTTGTAATGTTAGTGCAGGGAGATCCATGTTCCAAGCCTGTGGCAGCAACTGAAGTAGCTACTCTTCTGGCA
>JAHTLZ010000073.1:1490834-1536511 GCA_023846285.1 Phrynocephalus versicolor | reverse complement strand
CATATATGCCATCCAGAGCTCCCTGGAGCCAAGTCAAGAAGAGGAGGAAAAGGAGGAGGTTAAAGATGGTGGCAATTAGAACAGCAATAGAAAGTTGTTTTTCTGTTGATGGAGGAGCTCTCTGGAAGGAAGTGGGGGAGGCAGTCCTCATACAATCAGCTCTGAGTAGTGGTCTGCAAATCACACAGGGACATGCACAGCAAGTAGTGCAGAGAAGGACAAATTCTGAAATATATATTTATTTGTCCCAATTATACCCTGCTTTTCCTTCCGTGAGAAGGAATCCATTGCTCTTTTCTTTGGTCAGTCTGAGAGAGAATGTAGATTCCCCAAGACTCAGGATTATACACTATCTATTACAGATGCACCCTGATGGTTGTGCTGTTTTTTTAAACATGGAAGCATCTCATGAGCAAAATACTCTTCAAGTGCATTTAGTGCATTGTGGCTCCCTCATAGGGCGTTTATACACAACCCCTAAACTCCGGGGCAAATAGCTCCCAGCTCCGGAGCTTAAAAATGTTTCCCCACCAGCTCCGGAGTTTACAGGAAATTAAGTGCGACCACGCCCACTTTAGCGCGTCCCAGCGCACCTTTCAAGTACCTGCTCTCTGGAGGTGAAAATTCCTTGATGCGGTGTAACGATAGTGAGTGTGGGGCTCTCCTCGCTTCTGTTTGTTGTTTTTTTGGCTCCCTCCCCTTTAAGAGCTACTTAAGAGACTGGAATGTTGCTGTGGCAAGAGCGAGAGGCAGAACAGAGGTGAGCCTGCATTTTTTCGTTTCTTTTTTTTCTCCCTCCCCTCACGCAGACAGGAGCAAGGAAGTGCGGAGGGGTGGGGACACAGGAAGAGCGACAAGCCCCTAAGATCTCTGGTCTGAATTTAAGTGGCCAGCGGATCTTAGGGGTTGTGTGAAAAGGCTCTTACTTCTGAAATTCCTCCCATTGGGAATTTTTCAAAAACCCAAATCTAGGCATCGGTTTTGAACTTATATTTTTTCAAACACACACCACGGACACATGAAACTATGACTAGAAGGCAGACACATCAAGTGTTTTGGGCATCAACCACATAGGTCTCTGACCAGAGATGGGCAGAGTTATGGTTTCTTGCAGAATTCTGGGAGCTATAGAACAGAACAGAACAGAACAGAACAGAACAGAATATAATAGAATAGAATAGAGGTTATTGTCATTGTATATCCATACAACAAAATTAAGAGCCATCTCCAGTGCATATTATAAAACACACAGAACCATAAAACACGAACAAAAAACATCCCTCACATCCCTCACACTTCACATTCTCCACTATAGTTCAAAAAGCAAAACAGAACTGTGAGGGTTTCTCTGTATGCCAGACTTCCCACCCTTTTGAATCCAATAAAGAGACGTTCTTTACAGAATAAATGTGTGTTTTATTAACCTTTTCCCCCGCTGGGGAGGCTCCTCTTTTAACTTTAGTTATAACAGGCTCAACATTCTTAACAAAAGGATTAGAGTCTTTGGGGGGGGGGGTTAAAAATGGAAGAGTTCAATCCCCCTTCTGCTCCCGAGAGGTGGGCTCCCCACCAGACTCTTTCTTCTGTTCTGAGTCCTGAACAGGGGTCGTAGTCTGCACCCCAACCTCCGTTGAGGGTTTGGGTCCAGTCCTCCCCCGTAAGCGTCGTCCCATGCCAGGACAGGTTTCCCACAGTGCCAGCCCCCTCCCGCAGGAGTACCTCCCAGTGCGCCGTTCTTCCTCGATCACCCCCTTCATCCATCGTTCGAAGGTGAGGTCCTGCCTAATCTTCTTCAACTTTCGATTGTACTCGCGAGCCTCTTGCGAGCCCCAATACGAACACCCTTGCTGGTGTCCTCACCTCCTATAGCTTTCTGCCTCCTCTCGAGGCATCATCATCTTGTGGCATCATCATCTTGTCCCATTGTTGCGTGTATGGGTTTCCCATCCATACCCATTCCCATCTGGGGGGTAGGACACGCAGCTTCCCCCTTTTAACCTCCCCAAACCCCACCTCCACAACCGTGGGTTGGTCAGTCTTTCCCGCCCTTTCGGCTCTCCCTATCTGAAGAGATTCCTCAAATTTCCTCCTCATCTCTTCCCGCTCTTTTTCTTCCCTCATCCTGGTGTTTCTGGCTTCCTCCCACTTCTTTTGTTTTTCCCACCATCCGGCCCTTTCATCGTGTCCTGGTGAAGGCGGCACTCTCTCTGGTTGAGCCCCTTCAGCCTTCCCAGCTCCACAAGAACAAAACAAAACAGGCAACCAAAAAACAAAACCCTCAAAAAAGTCACCCAGAAATCTGTGTGACTAGAGTCCTGGCTATTAGACTGCAGGCCAGATGTTCATCAAGGCTAATCAGAAAGCTTCACCACTGCAAGCTGTGGTTCAGAACTTAAATAAGTGACCTATTAGAGATAGGTAGGAGGCATAACAAGAAAAAAAAGCCAGTTGGATCTTTTTAAGGAGAAAGTCAGGATAAAAATATTTTTAATAAATAAAAGGAATTTCTGGCAAAAAAAAAAACCATGGCCATTTACTTCAAACGCACAAACACTCTAAGGCAGAGAGTTTTCCATCAAAAGATCCAACACCAAAGCACAAGTGGAGCAATATAGTTCAGTATATGTGGTCTAATGCAGCAAGGAGTGTACAGAACTCTACAGTGGAGAAATCAAACAGCCACTAAAGAAGAGGATGGCCAAACATAGGAGGGGCAACAGCTCAGGGTCAGAAACAGCAGTGTCCCTTCACTTGAAGGATAAAGGATACTCATTCAAAGTACACATTAGACCAGGGGTGCCCAAACTTTTTGTAAGGAGGGCCAGATTTGGTGGCTGAGAATGTGTCAGGGGCCGGTTGCTCCCCAAACCTGCCACCCCACTGCAAGCCCCACCCTCTGACCCATAAGCCCCACCCACTGACCCCTTGCAACTCCACCCGCAGGAAGGAAGGCGGGGACCAAGGGAGGGAGGGAGGAAGGTGGAAACCAAGAGAGGAAGGAAGGAAGGTGGGGAACAAGGAAGGGAGGGAGGGAGGTGGGAACAAGGGAGGGAGGAAAGAAGGAAGGTGGGGACCAAAGGAAGCACAGGAAGCTGTGGCCACAGGTCGCCCCTTGGAAGAGGCGATCTGTGCGACCTTGCACCCCCCAAGCTCCCCAGCGGTGGCAGAGGCCCGCTGGCCTGCCCACCCCCACACATTCCCCTGTGGTGCCGGTGGTGGCAGACCGCCCGTCCACCCAAGCTTCCCAGTGGTATCAGTGTTGGTGGAAGATTAAATAAAAAAAACATGGGGTGAAGGAGGGGGAGGGAGGGGCGGGCCAGCCAGCCACGGGCCACTCAGAATGGCCTGACAGGCTGGATTTGGCCCCCAAGCCGGACTTTGGGCGGGCCTGCATTAGACAGAGAAGATAGGTGGTATGAGAGAGGGGTCAGGGAAGCCATTCATGTGTGTATTGAAAACCCCTCTCTCAACAGAGATGGGGGCTCAGACACAATCTGTCTGCCACTTATCATGCTGCCCTTTCATGGATCTCCAGACAAATCAGAACCACTTCACACCTCTACCAGGGAGGCCACGGCTAACGACCCATATTTAACTGGTGTCACAAATGGTTGAATACTTAGGACTTTCACACACACCAGGCCATTGCACATTTAATGAGCCTATTCAGGCCACTGTCCACCTAATGAACCTATTCAGTCCAGGATGGTGTGAAAGCAAAATTGAAACCATAAATTGGAGCCTCTGCACCAACTTTACTTAGATGGATGAAGCTACATGGATGAGTAGTGACACATTTCGATCTCACACGTGAATAAGCCCACTTGCCATGACTCAACTTCTGGATAAGCTCACCTGGATGAGTGAGAATGTTTGGACATTTTAAATAAATAAATAAATAACTTCTCCAAGCTCAGGGTGGGGGTTAAGGCAAATGGAAGAACAGAGACCAGTGGCCAAAAATGATATTTTATTGCCCAAGAGTCAAAATAAGATGAGATAGGATTTCAAAATTCCCTCCAGTGTTTTAACAATCATTTAAATCAGTGGCTCTCAACCTGTGGGTCCCCAATTGTTCCTGGACTGCAACTCCCACAAATCCCGGCCACCTTGGCTAGTGATGAAGACATCTGGGAGTTGCAGTCTAGGAACATCTGGGGACCCACAGGTTGAGAACCACTGATTTAAATCATTTAAATAGTTACACGGGACCTAGCTTCCAGAAACCCCCAACCAATTGAAGAGCCTCATGGTGCAGTGGTTAAACTGTGAACTGTGCTCACAACCTGGGGTTCAATTCCAGGTAGCCAGCTCAAGATTCACTTAGCCATCCATCCTTCCAAGGTTGGTAAAATCAGCACCCAACTTGTGGGTGGATGGTGGAAGATGTAGCCTATGTAAATAAATTGTAAACTGTCCAGAGAGTGCTTTAAGTACTGTGGGGATAGGGGTATATAAGCAGAACACTTTGATTTGATTTGCCTCAGATTCATTTTATGTCCTTTCTGTACCCTGATTTTTTATTTTAAGGATCAGAGGTCATTTTCAGAGTTGTAGCCCTGTTAGTCTGCACAAATGTTTCAGCGCAAAACAGAAAGCAAAGTGAAAAAGGGGTGGAAAAACCCTTGCCATTTATTCAAGACAGCAAGAGCATCTGAACGAAAGACACACACAAAAATCCCAGAAAGGTAACTGTTCCTCTTTGCCCTGAGCAATCTTTAGAACTGCTGATGGCCAGTCCTCTTCTTCTTAAGGCAAAGAATGATCATCTCACAATCCACCACTCATGAGCCATCATAGCAGTTCTGCCCGTCGGAATTTGCATTCTGTTCCCAGTTCATTCCTCTGTCCTGCGCAACACATAGACCCAGCTGCAAGTCACAACGTTGTTCCATCATTCTGCTGCAAATTACAACAGCCATGATGTTTTGAAAGGGCTGTTCTATACGTGCAGGGCCATGTGATGCCACCCTAAGACACCACCCCCATGGGTTTTCATTAAGGCGTCAAGGCCATAAGGCAAGAGAAACGACACCCTTCTCCTACTGCTCTTTACCGGTGCTAAGTCCCTGCCAAGAAGGGTCCCTGCTACCTGTCTCCCTCATTTCCCAAGCTCTGAGCCTCCAGTGGCAACTTTTGAGACGGAGAGTCGTTGATGTGGCTGCTCTCTGTCTTGGGAAAAGCAGGGAACTGGATCTTGCACACCCGGAAGGGCCGGCGTATTTCCCGTTGGGCGTTTTCGCTCACCAGCACATAGATAAACGGGTCGGCCACCGCGTTGGCCGTGGAGAAGCACAAGAACACCACCGACGTGGTGTAGATGTCTCTTTCGAAAGTGCACACCTCCTTTGGGTACAGCAGGAAGGCAATGGCTTTGGCCAGCAGAACAGAGTGGTAGGGGGCGAAACAGATCACGAATATGGCGATGACCGCCCCTGCCAGGTGCTTCACTTTTGCTTTCTGGGATGAGCTCAGGCTGCCGCTGGTCTTGATGCTTTGAAAGATTTTATAGTTCATGCAAATCAGGAGCAAGAACGGGAGGGTGAAGCCCACAAAGAATCGGACCACGTTGTAATAAGCTACGGGGCGGTTGAGCGGTTCTTCAAAGCACGTTGCGTTGTTCATGCTCTGAATATGTGATAAGAAAAACACGGGGGAGTAGATTGCTGCCACCATGGTGAAGACAAAGACGGTGACCACCACGGCCGTCATCTGGCACCTCTTCCCTCTGCTTTCCAGCGCATACACCACGGCCACGTAACGATCGATGGAAATGCAGCAGAGCAGAAGGATGCTGATGTAGATGTTACAAAAGAAGATGTAGCCGGTCACTCGGCATGACGTCAGACCCAGAGTCCAGCTGTGGCCGTTCTGCACGTAGATTATCCAAAGTGGGAGGGTGCTTAGGTACATCAGCTCGCACAATGACAGCCCAAACAGGTAGATGGCAGTGATATTTTTCCGGCCGATCTGTATGAACGTCACTATAGCAGTGATGCAGTTGGCTGGAAGGCCGACAGCGAAGACCATGCTGTACACAACAACCAGGAGATGGCGACTTTCTTCATACGGCATGTCCGTGGAATTGCACATGTTGCCGATGCCTGCAGTGTTATCCAGCAACTGCCTCCTACATTGGGGCTCCCCGCAGGTCTAAAAGCAAAAGGAAGATGGATAGGTTAACACAGGAACAAGGGAACCCAAGGGCCTGGAGGCTACATTGGCAAGTTGAAGAATTATGAAGTTGAAAAGGGTCCTACAAGGCCATCTAGTCCAACTTCCCTGCACAGGGCAGGGATATAAATCACAGGATATTTGCCAGGTGGTTGTCTAAATTTTCCTTGAATGCCTCAGGTGTTGGAGCACTCGTTACCCCTTGTGGTCATTCGTTCATTTATTGTACCACTCTTACAGTTGGGAACTTTTTCCTGATAGTCAACTGAAATCTGGCTTTAGGGAACTTGAGCCCATTGTTGTGTGTTCTGCATTCTTAGTTGATCAAGAACAGATCCTGCCTCTCTTCTGTATGACAGCCATTCAGAGACTAGGACTCGGGGCTGTGGTTTCAAACTACAGGAAAAGAGATTCCATTTGAACATTAGGAAGAACTTCCTGACGGTTAGAACTGTTCGGCAGTGGAATATGCTGCCATGGGGGGTAGTGGAGTCTCCTCCTTTGGAGGCTTTGAAGCAGAGGCTGGATGGCCATCAGTCAGAAATACTGTGATGGAGGTTCCTGCCTGGCAGGGGGTTGGACTGGATGGCCCTCGAGGTCTCTTCCAACTCTATGATTCTAAGTATTCAAAAAGTGTTATCATATCTCCCCTCAGTCTTCTTTTCTCAAGGCTAAACATACCATATTTTTCAATCTTTTAAGAAGCCTCCATGTA
Organism: Phrynocephalus versicolor; assembly: GCA_023846285.1. Taxonomy (NCBI): domain Eukaryota; kingdom Metazoa; phylum Chordata; class Lepidosauria; order Squamata; family Agamidae; genus Phrynocephalus; species Phrynocephalus versicolor. The sequence goes on along the minus strand of JAHTLZ010000073.1, from coordinate 1,529,622 downwards.
TAAGATGACTGCAGAGGCAAGGTATGGGCAATTTCACAACCGCATTGTTCTCTACTTGCCTTATTTCTGTGTATTAAGACAACCCTCAATTTTAGTCTAATGATTTTAGTCTAATGATTTTATGGCTTCAGAGACTAGGACTCAGGGTAATGGTTTCGAACTACTTGAAGATTAGGAAGAACTTCATGACAGTTAGAGCTGTTCGGCAGTGGAATATGCTGCCACAAAGGGTGGTGGAGTCTCCTCTTTGGGTTTTTAAGCAGAGGCTGGATGGCCATCTGTCGGGTGTCCTGTGATGGGGGTTCCTGCAAGGCAGGGGGTTGGACTGGATGGCCCTGGAGGTCTCTTCCAACTCTATGATTCTATGATTCTAATGAATTTCATTCTGTTGTTTTCTTCCCAGTGTCCAAGCCTATCTAGATCATTTTAAATGGTGTTTCTGTCTCCCAGATGCTGTGAACTCTCTTATCCTACTCTGTAGCACAGTTCTGGGTTGTGTTTCCCATCCTGGCTGGAGCCGTAAATTGTGCAAATTTGCATGACTGAGCTGACCACAGTTAGCTGTGGTTCTCTTTTGCCTTTCCCCTTCCTCCAAAAGTGATCAACAGAAGCTATTCATGCAATTCTCATCACTTCTCATGACTGTGATCGATGACTGATTCCTCCGTTCATGTTTGTACTGGCATCTCATACCTCATCCACACCTCCTCTTGGTTCTTTTTGCCATTCATAGCAAAGGGGAGAAGCATTTTTACAAACCTGAACAGCTGCCTTCAGCGGAGAACCAACGGGAGGCAAAGGACAAGGAGAGGTCCTACCATTCGGTGTGTAGAAGCTGAAAGGACCGGGTTTTGAATCTTACTTCAACACTGGTGGTGGAGCAGTGTTCTTCATCACACCCTGTGAGGTTAGAAAGAATGAAGTCATTTGATACATACAACCTCTCACCACTATTCCTTCCCCTTCAGCAACTACTTGGTTTCCAAAGTTTCACCCATTCTTCAGATCTCTTATATCAGGGCTGTCCAACGTTAAACAGCCCGTGGTCAACCTTAAACTGCCAAACGTCCCTGCGGTCTACTTACGGAACCATGTGCGCCGACCAGCCAGCAGCTCAAGGAAGTGGCGCTGGTCCTGGCCATAGCTCCTCACTTTGCTGGTGCTCCAGATTAGGAAGGTGGAGACTCCTACAGAGGATCCGACTGAGGGGGTGGAGTGGCGGTGGAAGGTAAGGTAAGGGAACAAATCCAGACCAATTGTCTGGGCAGGCAGGTGGGTCAAAAACATTTTTTTCCTGAACATGCCACCACTGGTGGTAGATTGGGAGGCTGGTGGAGACCTGAGAGGCTATTTCTAACAGCCCCGTGGGCTACTGGTCACCTGCGGTCACCATGTTATGCGGGCTTGTCTTATATATAAGGCCCTGGCCTTCTCCATGCCTTCCTGATGGGGTCATACCCCTTCCTGCATTTGGGAACCAATGCTTTTTCCCAAGTTAGCTGTTAGGAGTTTTCCAGGTTGTTTGGCCGTGTTCTGGAAGCTTTTCTTCCTGACATTTCATCAGACTCTGTGACAAGATGCTCAGAGAACTAGGAGTTCTCTCTGTGCTCTGGGGTATAGAGTGAGTGAGACTGTGGCGTTTTAAAGGTGTGGGAAAGAAGAAACTTGTCCTGTGCAGGAGAATAGGTGTTACTCATTGCATTGTGATAGAGGGATTTAGAAGTTTCACTGTGATCAGGGGTGTCAGCAATCCTTCTCTGCAGTTGATGGGTGTCGTTAGCTGTTCTATTGTGTCAACTGATCACTGCTGCTTGTGGCTGGATGGGGATCATTGAACTTTGATCTTTTGCAGGCTGTAATATTCAGTACTGGAAGCCAGGCTTTGTTGATTTTTAGACATAGAAAGAGTCTGGCACAATGTCAGGAAGAAAAACTTCCAGAACATGGCCAAACAGCCCGAAAAACTCATAACAGCTAACAGATGCCAGCCATGAAAGCCTTTGAGAATACTTTTTCCTAAGGTTAGCCATGGCCTCATTTCTTATGTGTATGGGCTGCTCATATTCTAAACAAAGAGGCACCTCACCCCAACATTTTGACAGGAGCCCCTCTTCATACTACTAGTTAAGCCTTTCCCTTACGATGATGGGGCAAATTGCACGTGAAGTTAAATGAGCAGTTAAACACTAAAAGTGCCCTTAACAGTAAATAGCAGCTATGGGGGAGAACTATGAAGATCAGGACCCCAGCAGATGGAGGGAGAATTTTAAAACACAAAACAACACAAAACCACCACCACTACTACCCTATTTGAGTCAGAAGGGAAATACCCTTTGCTACACAGAACTAGAGTTCCACCATCACTTTGTAAGATTCTCTGTGAAGGGAACCAGTTCCTCTTTGTTTTTAAAATGAGTCCCTAAGAACAGCTGCCCCCAGAAGAAAGGAATTAGAAAACCACTTCTCTGTATTCTCTGCCTAGAATACCCTAGAAAAGATCACTGTAAGGCAGAATTGACTTGTTGCCTACAGCCGAGCTCCCCTTAACGGCATGATTGTACAATGAAGAGGCATGATCATCACAGTTTTGGGTATAACCAGGCCACAACTTTATTTAATACAGCAAACAGTACTCTGGATAGGCAATTGGGTCAGATTCATCACATCAACGGAGCACCCCATCCCTTGGATGCTTCCAGCCACTACGGGACACCCCAGGGTGCCCACCCCATCGGTGTCCTGAGCCTCCACTCCGTTTACATGTTCCAGGGGGGTGTCCACCCACATCAGAGGCAAAGTCATAACTCATTGTCACTGCTCCCTCCTGGTGCCCATTACTACTTTTGCTTCTGTTGCTGCTGCCACTCTTCCTCCTCCTACAGAAATCTTGCAAAAATATTCTCTTTTGGATTTTATTCATTTGAACAGTGGCTTAGTCCTGATCGAAAGCTTCCCCTCTAACAAACGTTTGCCACCTCAACTGGTAGAAACAAGACGGTAAATATCCTTATTTTTGTGAGATTTAAAAGACAGCATAAAGACATGGGGAAAATATGGGATGAACCGAGATGAGAGGAATGTTTATGGATATGAATATTATGGAATATTTTGCACTGGATGCAAAAATACTGATAGTACCCATGGAAACAGTAATACTTGAAGAAGTGCCAACGCTCCTTGTAAAAATGTTTGCCATTCTATTAGTATCCTAAAAGAATAATTGCAGTTCTATAGTCGTATTTTGTATGATAAGTTAATGTAATGTTTGTGACCATTTAACATTTCAATTAAAAGAGGTATTGTTTGTTGAAATCATAGGCACCTGCTGTCTAGTAGATAAGCACAGAATTAGCAACCATACTGTCTTCCGTTTTTGGGTGGTGGCAGTGGCAGATAGTATCGTGTTTTCTGCTTATCTTTGAGACCTGAGGATGTAAAACCAAACCACAGTGAAGATAGCAAAAACAACACTGATTCCTCTGTACACTACAGAAAGCCCTGCAGGCCGTTGGAAAGGACTGCCATTTTATTCTGTTTTACTGCGCCCACCAGAGGAAAATTAATGGGTACCTACTGGATAAGAGGTTATCTTCCATTTTGCCCAGCCCACCCAAAAGTTCCTCTTATGTTGTTCGGGTAGTGTCAAAAGGGTACCTGAACGTTAGGAACTGGACAACCGATTGACTTGTCATCTCCAGAGGAACCAAAAGCTTTAACGATATCTCAGACATAAGAACAAAACATAAGATGGGACCTGCTGTTAGGTAGAGTGAGGCAGCTGCCGCAGGCAGCAGGATACGGGGACCAAAAGCAAAACAAAAGCAAAGTGTTTTGCTTATATACTACCCCATACCACTTCAAGTAGTCTCTGGGCGGTTTACAGTTTTAATTAGAGATGGGCACGACTCAGAAAAAATTTTTCGTTTTCGTTTTCGTTTTCGTTTTCGGCTAGGGTCCGTTTTGTTTCATTTCCGTTTTCGTGAGCTAATTTCAAAATTTTTCGTTTTTGTTTCGTTACGTAACGAAAACGAAAAAACGAAAACGAAAACGAAAAGTTTTTCGTTTCTCCCCATTTAGCTCCATTATGTGTTTTTCCAGTAACGAAAAACGAAAATTGGCTCAAAATTAGTCGTTTCGTTTCCGTTTTCGGTCCATTTTTGAACCGTTTTTCGTTTTCGTTTCGTTACATAACGAAAACGAAAACGAAAACGAAAATACCGCTAAGTCGTGCCCATCTCTAGTTTTAATTACAGTATGCAGGCTACACATTGCTCCCTCTCCCAGCAAGCTGGGTACTCATTTTACCGACCTCAGAAGGATGGAAGGCTGAGTCAACCATGAGCTGGCCACCTGGGATTGAACCCCAGGTCGTGAGCACAGTTTTAGCTTCAGTGCAGCTGTTTAACCACTGTGCCACAAGGCTCCCAGCAGTGGTCATGGTCATCCTCAAGAAATTACAATTTAAAGGGGCAATGGCAAGGTAAATCTTTTTGTATTATATTTTAGGACTTGAAATATTTAACCTCTGAAACACATTGCATTGTGCCTTGGCTTCTTTATATAAAAGATGACTTTCTCAGACATATTCTCGATTATTTATTTATTTATGTTATTTGTATCTTACCTATCTAGCCAAAGGATTATGAAGGATTTTATTCTCCTGCCAGCAACTCCTGCGCAGGCATCTTGTTGGGTTATGCCAGGCATGTCCAAATTTCGGCCCTCCAGATGTTTTGGACCGCAACTCCCACAATCCTTTGCCATTGGCAATCTAAGCTTAGAATTCTAGGAGTTGTGGTCCAAAACGTCAGGAGGGCTGAAGTTTGGTCATGCCTGGGCTACTGAATTCCGGAGCATAAATTCTTAGGTCATCAAGTTTGGGTTGTGTTGGCATTGTGCCCTCTAATTTCTGTTCCCACTGAGTGGGGCTTTTGTGTGTGTGTGTGTGTGCACGCGCGCACGCGCGTGCGTGCGTGTGTGCGTGCGTGTGCACGTGCATGCAAGAGAGAGAGAGAACAGAATCCTGCGGATTCTGTCCGGATGTGCAGGGGTTAGAAAACCCATGCATGGAGGGCCTCAGGGGTGTCCATGGCGACACAGCTTAGAGAGAACCTTGCTGTGGGTGCCTACAGCCTACTGCAGCAACCAAGAGCCTCCTGACATCTTAAAGACTAAGATGTTTTAGTCGGCATAAGCCTACATGGACAACAGTTCATTTCTTCAGAAGATGGCGGATTCCCTCAGGAAAAAAATGGGCTGCCATCCATAAGAACAAATCGCAAATTAAACGTTTTAGTCTTTAAGGGGGGGAACCACCCCTTCCTTGTAGGTTTTGTGGAAATGGAGTTCTCACGGGTCCTTGATTTCAATCTGTAAATGATCATTTACAATAATATTGTAAAGAATTATTATTTGCAAAATATTATTGTAAATAATAATATTGATGGTCATTTCTCTGCCTCTGATGGTGAAAGAAAGCCAGGCGGGAAGGGGTTGATCGTTCCTTCAGCTCTATAAAGATGCTGAAATAAGCCGGATGGGAGGAAGACCTGAGCTGGAAGGGGTGTGAGAGCCGTAGCCTCCTTGAATTCACATGGTATGCAAATTACCGGTAACCACAGCTGGCTTATCTGACAAGTTACTCTTGCAGAAATTATCAGGCAATTACTTATAGAAGGGTGCTATCTGATTGGTTAAAAGTGTTGGTCCCTCCAGCAAGGGGATGATGGGATATAAGGCTAGCCAGAAGAATGGTTCAGCTTGGCTGCTCTTGAGCAGTACCATGCAGCTCATGCTTGCTTCAGTCAGAGAGTTTTCAGCACTCGGGGACAAAGTCAGTTTTCATCCCCCCCCAAGGGATGGGGAGGGGCCAAGGCACCATGGAGAAGGTGGCGGTAGCAGCCAGGGAGACTTCTGAGCTGGCCTTGGCAGGTCGCCTGCGACGTGCCTTCCTGTGGCTCCTGAGCAGGGAGCCATTTGGCGCCCCCAGACGCTGTGCCTGGGGACGGATGTTCCCCCTTTGCCCCTCCCAGCTACGCCACCGGCTTCAGTACGTAACTTAAGCCTGTTATTCTGCTGAACTCTACATCTGCACTAGAACCATGCCACTTGGCAAGCATAGAACTAGTTAGTGAGCTTTCTAAATTTTCTCTGGGTCGAACTCTTAACTACTGATGTCTCTGAATGAGCTTTGTTTAGCTTTCACCATGGAATTGCTTCACATAATTCTCATTCCTTTTCTTTTGAAATACTGTACTACATTTCTCCTTTTCACAACACTGGGCGTAGAGATGACAGACTCCTGTGTAGTTCAAAACCGGTATGCAACTCCCCCCCCCCCATTTGTAACTACAAAGCAGTTTGTTAACACACAGAGAGCTGGAACAGTTTTCTATCTTGATGTTCTCTTCCACTGTATTAACAGTCCTTTCCATCTTAAGATGGAAAACTAATTCATAAGTAAGATTACAATGTATGTTACTATGTTATGTTAAGGTGTCTTTTGTCTTTTCCCTTTAGTTTGTAATGTGAATGATTGTTAAAATAAAGGGTTTGTTTTTTTTTACAGTCAATCCTTTCCATAAAGTAAAATGTGTAATAAGCCTTAAAGGTCCCTGTAACCCCCTGATCTAGAGGCTGGATTAGAAGTGGTATGTTTTTTTTTGGGGGGGGGGGATGAAGACCACATTTATGCTTTCAGTGTTGAACTCATAGGGTTTTGGGTGGCCACGGGGCACAGTATTTATTGAATATTTTTATCCTAGCCCCTGGAATTCAAAGGCAAAGTGTACCTTCAATAAAAATAACATGATATTGATGGGAAAACATTAGAATAATATTAATGGAAAATATTTAGTAAATATGAAAATATGAAGGTAATATTGTTTAAGATGAGAAGAGAATCATGAAATAATTGAGCCGATCTACTGGGAAAAACTTCTGATATATGTAACATGGCAGGAGATAAGTAATGTGTTTGCTTTTACTTTGTTTCAAAATAAAAAATATTAAAAATAACATTTTACAGCTGTTTTTTTCATCCAGACAGATCAAGGGGTTGATTATACTAAAGGGCAGTACCTTGCATTTGGGAATTTTGAGTGCTTGGGCCGTTTTGATGCCTTCCACCCTTCCAAGGTTGCTTTGCAGCCATAAATAATATTGGGAATGTTTTTGTTTCTCCCTGGACCACTGAAAGAGCAAGTTGGCTCCAAGATGTTGGGAGGAGAGGCCAACGGAAAGCCTTACCAATCACCAGCAGACTGAACCGACTAAAGTCAAACAAAAGGGAGTGTGGCTTAGTGGTCAGTGGCTTCTCTCTGTGGTGACTCAGCAATCTTCACTGATGGCCACCACATGGAGAGATGAGACTGTTGAGTGGCCATAAAAGGAGACCAGACAGGCTGCTTAAAACCACAACTTGCCTTATTCTGCACTGAGTGGGTGAAGCAGTGGAGGTTGACATGATAATATTTGTCTCTTCTAGACTGCACCATTGTCAATGAGAGATCCATGTATTTGCGATGTGAACTTCATGGTTGAATGTTCCTCAGATAGAATCATGGAATACAGCAGGACCCCCGCATCCACTGATTCATTAATCACCAATTCAGTTACCCACGGTTGGCAGAGGGAAAAAATTAAATAAATAATTCAGCAGCTGCAAATCAAGCTACTGTTACAAAACAGCAGCCTTAAAGCAAGCTACAGTCACAAAACAGCAGTTTTGGGTGTTTGGGGTGTTATCTCTTATCCACGGTTTTCATTATCCACAGCAAGGCCTGGGGCCATTCCCCAACGGATACTGGGGTCCTACAGTAATGAAGTTGGAAGTGGCCTATAAGGCCATCACGTTCAACTCTCTGCTCCATGCAAAGCAAAGTGTTCTGCTCATATGCCGTCCCATAGCACTTAAAACACAATTTATTTATCAGGCTACACATTACCCCTCCAGTGAGCTGGGTACTCACTTTACTGACCTTGGAAGGATGGAAGGCTGAGTGCATCACAAGCCAGCTACCCGGGATTGAACCCCGGGTTGTGAGCACCATGAGGCTCTTTGCAGGAATACAAATTAATAGTCCACCTATCTCACTGACTGGCACAGGATGTCTCAGTAACTGAGACATTTATAGCAGAAAATGTAAAAGCACTTCATTGCTAACAGCTGCGAACAGATCAACAGTAAACAAACATAACATCCAACAGACTAAAAAGAGGGGAAAGCAACACTTAGTAGAGAGGCAGGGCTCTCTTTCAGTTCAGAGGTTGAAAAGAACGATTGGTTAGTGCTGGCTAGACATACAGGCACTCCACACCAGAAAGATCCATCCTATCCACACCTTCCACAGACAACACGTGAAGCTGAGAAAGCCTGAACAGATTGGAGAGCTGGTTTTTGTTTTTGTTTTTGGCTAATGCACTTGATCAATCCAAAGATCAAATAATTGAACACTCCTGGTAGCGTGTACAAGAGAGTTGAGGGAGAACAATATATTTTTTTTAACCCGCCTAATTGTTCTTGGACTTTACTCTTTTATCGTTATTGTTGATTGTTGTTGTTGTTTGTATTGGTTTTTATCTGTTTTTATTTGGATGTTGTGAACCGCCCAGAGTCCCCATTGTGGGAATGGGGCGGTATACAAGTGTGAATAATAAATAATAAATAAATAAATAGACTCCAGAACTTGGAAAATGGTGGTATTTTTAGACAGCGGTGTCACATAGCCACTGCCAGGGCTCACAAGGTCAAAGCCTAAGTACTTGTTGAACACCAGGGAGTATGACATCCTCTACTACCCTTGTCTGGCTTCCTTCCTGTGTTTTCTGAGCTTAGCTGCAATCTTCGCAATAGCTGGGAGAGAACTGGGTTTCCCCATGGACAGTATATTCTTGCAAGCTAGACCTGTTGTAATGTAAAGTATTTGACGGTGATGAGGAACCATTGGCTCTACAGAACACCTGCTCTTCCCTGGTTGAAATGGGTCGAGCAAGTTATCTACATTCTGTTTTCCCAGAACTCGCTGAATATAGTGGCTGAGGGATTTGGGAATATAGTCCACGAAAATAACTTTTCCATGCTTTCCTTTATTCCTCCTTCTTGAGATGCACGCAAGGGACCAAGTCAATATTAGGACGTTGGCTTATAATGAGCTAGGCCATCACTGAATCTGGACAACCACGATCAACACTGGTTGACATTGGACTCCAGTGTTTCTTGCAAGATTCTTGCTTACCCCTTCCTGAAGGGGCTTAGTATTCACTGGTGGCCTGCCCCCCCCCATCCAAGTATCAAGCGAGATTGTGGGGGGGGGGCGGTGACTACATGGGCAGTTGTCTGGCTCTTTGGTCTACTAGGGGAATGACTGGTTCACTCCATTTGTCAGTGACTACACAAGTGCCAGTGGGAACCAGCCTGTTCCTGAAGTGTACCTACCTGTACTTTTCTAGCTCCCTGTCACAGGGTGCTGTTTTTAACGGAGGACTGCTCCATTTTGGTTCAATTCCGTGATGTGTGTAACCACTGGAATTGAACCAAAACAGAGCTTAATGCTTTAAATTACCCATCCATTTTCAGTTTCCTAGTACAGTGGTACCTCAACTTATGAATTTCATCCGTTCCGAATGCATGCTCTTAAGTCAAACTACTCTTAAGTCGGGGTACCTATCTAAAAAATCAAAAAAATAAGTTAAGAAATCAAAAAAATGAAAAAATATATAATATGTCGAGAAGAACATATCTAAAATTTGTAAGGTGGCAGTTAAAACGCCAACAGTTTCCCACTCTTAGGTCGAATTGCTCTTAAGTCGGGGTACCACTGCATCATGAAGCTTAGCCACTTACGGCGCTTTTACACGACCCCTAAAATCCGAGGCAAAAGGCTCCCAGATCCGGAGCTTAAAAATGTTTTCCCACCAGCTCCGGACTTTAAAAAAAAATAAGTACGAGCACGCCCACCTAAGTGCGTCCCAGCGCACTTTTCAAGTACCTGGCCTCCAGGAGGTAAAAAAAAATTCCAATGTGGATTGTAAAGCTGTGAATGCTGGGCTCCCTCGCCTTCTGTTTGTTTGTTTTTTGTCCCTGCCGCCCCTTTAAGAGACAGGAATCACTAGGGGCAGAGGGAGGTGAGCCTGCATTTTTTTCTTCCTTTTTTTCTCCCTCCCCTCACGCAGACAGGAACAATGGAGTGCAGAGGGGTGGGAACACAGGAAGAGCGACAAACCCCCACGATCTCTAGTCCGAATTTAAGTTGCAGGTGGATTTTAGAGGTCATGTAAAAGCGCCCTTAAGGATACTGGGAAATTAAAAACTTCCTCTACTCCAAGTTTTTAAAGCTTATTAGGGCAGCATTGAAATTTTGAAATCTTCTTGCCAAAAGGATGGAGAGAGAACAGAGGGTAAGGAGTTTTCTTTTCTTAAGGGAGGTGAGCCAAAAAGGGTATCTTAAAGTGCCTTTGGCATGTGGGTGATGCAAGGATCACAGCAAATGGCATACCAGGCTTTAGTGCAACCTTATGTGGCTCTATTTAGTCCACTCCAACGGATCCATCTAGCCAAGCCCTAACTCTGCTTCACTTCCAAAATCAAATAGGATAAGATGGGGGGGAGGATGCTGTGGTTCCACTTCTCACCTTCGTGCTAGAATGACCGAGACCAGCATCATAGGACAAGATGGTGAGGATCTCTTAAATCAAAACCCTCCTTACTGCCCCCATCAACTGCTGTCTTCCTCAAGGTTTCGCCTTAGTCAGTTTCCTGTTTTCTCTGGTGTGTATTCTACCTTGGGTTTTGATTTTGCAAATTAAGAGATGCTGCTAGAGCTTGAACCAGGAACCTTCAGGTCACTGTGAAGCTGTTGCATGGAAAGAACCTTCATAGTGCCTTTTGCAGCAACTGACTAGAAAGTCCAGGGTGTTCAGGTCCTGGACTGATCCTGTTCACTCTAGCTGGTGTTCTAAGGCTTCTGGGCAGAAGGATGAGAAAAGTAGGTTGACAGTCAAGTCTTGCTGCAGCAGCACAACCTTTCTGCAGATGTTAATGGCCTAAATCCAAACTCTCAGTGCTACAAAGGAAACCTCAGTGAGCTGACGCCCAAACGACATAGAAAGTCAGCTGGAAAGGAAATGGCAGGGTGTTAGCTTACAGAGGAGAGCCAGCCAAGAGGGCAAATATAACACATGCACTCCCTTAGAACTTGCAAAAGTTAGTTTTTGAACTACGGGTCCAAGAACTGCCCAGGTACCGTAGCTATGCATAGGCATGAAATGAAATAAATCCAACTGTTGCTGCCAACTATTGCTATTAGAGCAATGGGAATCTGGCAAAGTGACATCTAGAACCCAATTAAAGCAGCTTTTCCAAGTGCTATCTTGTTAAAAAGCTCCTGTATTACGAGTCAGGTCTAGCCCAGGTCTGTATCCTCCCAACCTTTCTCAAACCAATACCCTCCAAATGTATTAAGCTACAGCCACCATAATCCCCAGTCATCGTGCTTGTTGGTTATGCAGACTGGAAGATGATGGGAACTGTAGTCCGACATCCAAGAATTTTTGCTGCCTACAGTACTTAAGGACCTCCAGGCGAGAGGCTAGTTCGGCTTTAGCAAACCCTTGAGGCAGTATGGTGTGGTGGACTAAGTGCTGGACCAAACCCATGAGATCTGAGTTCAAATCTCTGTCGAGCCATGAAATGTAATGGGTCATCGTCTCTGTGAGGCAGTCGTGGGGGTGGGAGGAGGAGGAGGAGGAGGAGGAGGAGGAGGAGGAGGGAAGGATAGGAGGAAGTAATTATCCGGGGGTGGGGAGAGAAGAGAGCAAACGTCACAGCACAAAGGAGGTGGGCACATCCACGACCCCGCCTCTCACTGTCCCCTCCCCTCCCCTCACTCAGCTGGTCATGAGACAGTAGCACACCAATCATCTGGCTGGCGGGGGGAGCAGGGGACTACATCATGGCCTTTGAGCTGCCCCGCTGGGGGGAGGGGGAGACAGTGGGCTGGCAGAACTTTGCTGGGGGAGTGGTGATCCTTGGTGTGGGGGAGGGAGAGGTGGAGAACCTATCCCCTAACTTTTTTTTATTGATGGCCAGCAGGCTACTTTTGAACCCTTTGCAGGCTATCAGGCCTGCTGTATATAAACAGCACAGTTTGCTCTTGTTGGTGCAAAGCAAGAGGTCTACCATTAAGCAACAATCATCCTGATGTGTAAATCGAATTACCCCACCCAAATACCATTGTTCTGGTCCAACTTTTACAGAAAATACAGCTGACACACCCATTTCCTTATCATATTTGCAGTTCATCCTGCTCCCCGGGCACACAGGGTGGTATACCGAGTGCTCCCGTTCTTTCCTGTCAAGGAGACTAATGTACCTGTCAGAGCGATTGCTTCCAATGAGAACTGCCAATGCAACCTGTTCCTCCCAGGCAGGCTGTTTGAGGCCGCTAAGCCCGAGAGAGGCCCCTAAAGATAAACCCGGGAATCGAGCCTTCTTGGTGGTTATGGAACTCTCTTCCTTTTGAAATATGCCTGCCTCCCCCCCCCCCCCTTGGGATCTTTCAAGCATTCTTTAAAAACCTGGATCTTTATGCAGGCTTTTCTTCAGACTGGTACTCAACTGCAGTATCCTACAGGATCTCAACAACACCTTCAGCTGTCTACGATTACTATTGCCTTAAACCAGGCATGTCCAAACTTCGGCCCTCCAGATGTTTTGGACCACAAGTCCCACAGTCCTTTGCCATTGGAAATACAGGCTTGGAATTCTGGGAGTTGTGGTCCAAAACATCTGGAGGGCCGAAGTTTGGACATGCCTGCCTTAAACTGTGGATGTTGTGGTCAAGATTTATTATTTGCTGTAATTCGGGTTGACCTTTTACTTTACTTGTATTTTATTATATTTTGTCTTCTTGTATTGATCTGTAAGCTGTTACAGTTGTCAACTGCCCAGAGGGGCCCTGTTTCCAGATGGGTGGTATAGAAATCTAATAAATACATGTAGAAGGGGATGAAAGGAGGTGCCTGGAACAAAACCACCTAGGAAGCTTTGAGGAGGATGGTTCAGGCCTTTCAGTCCATCCAGAGTGAGTAGTTGTCTAAAGTTATACAAGTTTAGCATCCAAGTAAAAAACTTTAAAATCCTCAACACAGGTAAAAGATCAAGCTTTCGGCATGGGTTCCCATGATGCCATCTTCGGGATTACAGAAACAGTTTTGTAGATCTTCCCAGTCTGTTGACTGATATTGGTCTACCTCTGCTGCAGCATGCTCCAAGAAAGGAGGAAAGTTTTTGTCCAACTTTCTTTGTATCTGTGAAACCAGTCCTCCACTCCTGAGCCCACACGATGCAGGAGTGAAACCAGTGCCAACCGTGGCAAGGCTATGCAGTTCTCATATAATGATTTTAAAAGCATCACATTCTAGGGGGTTTCATATACAGTATATCACAGAAGTGAGTACACCCCCTCACATTTTGTAAATATTTTAGTATATATTTTCATGTGACATCACTGAAGAAATGACCCTTCACTACAATGTAAAGCAGAGAGTGTACAGTTTGTACAACAGTGTAAATGTGCTGTCCCCTCAAAATAACGCAGCACACAGCCATTAATGTCTAAACTGCTGGCAACAAAAGTGAGTGCACCTCTACGTGACAATGCCCAATTGGGCACAAAGTGTCAATATTTTGGGTGGCCACCATTATTTTCCATCATGGCCTCAACCCTCTTAGGCATAGAGTTCACCAGAGCCTTACAGGTTGCCACTGGAGTCCTCTTCCATCCCTCCATGACAACGCCACAGAGCTGGTGGATGCTAGGGACTTTGCACCTCTCCACCTTCCCTTTCAGAATGTTCCACAGATGCTCAATAGGGTTTAGGTCTGGAGACATGCTTGGCCAGTCCATCACCTTTACCCTCAGCTTCTTTAGCAAGACAGTGGTTGTTTTGGAGGGGTTGTTGTCATGTTGGAATACTGCCCTGCAGCCCATTCTCTGGAACGAGGGGATCATGCTCTGCTTCAGTATGTCACAATATGTGTTGGCATTCATGATTCCCTCAATGAACTGTAGCTCCCCAGTGCCAGCAGCACTCATGCAGCCCCAGACCATGACACTCTCACCACCATGCTTGACTGTAGGCATGACACACTTGTCTTTGTACTCCTCAACTGGTTGCTGCCACACACGCTTGACACCGTCGGAATCAAGTAAGTTATCTTGGTATCATTGGACCACAGGACATGGTTCCAGAAATCCATGTCCTTAGTCTGCTTGTTTGCAGCAAACCGTATGTGGGCTTTCTTGGGCATCACCTTTAGAAGAGACTTCCTTCTGGGATGATAGCCTTGCAGACCAATTTGATGCAGTGTGCGGCATATGGTCTGAGCACTGACAGGGATCGCTTATACACGACCTCTAAAATCCGGTGGCAACTTAAATTCGGATCAGAGATCGTGGGGCTTTGTCGTTCTTCCTGTGTTCCCACCCCTCCGCACTCCATTGTTCCTGTCTGTGTGAGGGGAGGAAGAAAAAAAGGAAGAAAAAAATGCAGGCTCATCTCCTTCTGCAGTCCGAGCCGCCCCTAGTGATTCCTGTCTCTTAAAGGGGTGGCGGGGACAAAAAACAAACAGAAGGCGAGGGAGCCCGGCATTCACAGATTTACAATTCGCATTGGAAGATGTTTTACCTCCTGGAGGCCAGGTACTTGAAAAATGTGCTGGGACGCGCTTAGGTGGGCGTGGTCGTACTTAATTTTTTTAAAGTCCGGAGCTGGTGGGAAAACATTTTTAAGCTCTGGATCTGGGAGACCTCTGCCTCGGACTTTAGGGGTCGTGTAAAAGCGCCCAGGCTGACCTCCCACCCCTTCAACCTCTGTAGCAATGCTGGCCGCACTCATACATCTATTTCCCAAAGCAGCCTCTGGATATGATGCTGAGCACAGGTACTCAACTTTTTCGGTCAACCAGGGGGAGGCCTGTTCTGAGTGGAACCTGTCTTGTTATACCACTGTATATTCTTGTCCACTGTGCTGCAGCTTGGTTTCAGGGTCGTGGCAGTCTGCTTATAGCCTAGGCCAGTGGTGGCGAACCTTCAGCACTCCAGATGTTTTGGGCCACAACTCCCAGAATTCTGAGCCTAGAATGCCAATGTCAAAAGACTGTGGGAGTTGTGGTCCAAAACATCTGGAGTGCTGAAGGTTTGCCATCACTGGCCTAGACAATTTTTATGTAGAGCAACAATTCATTTTTTCAGATCCTCGGATAGTTCATTATAATAAGGTGCCATGTGGAACTTCAAGTGACTAGTATGAGGGAGTGAGAGCAATTACACCAAATGTGAGAGTGAGAGGGATAACACCTGCTCCCCCTTCATGCCTGAGACCTTGTGGCACTAGCATAGAATCATGGAATCATAGAAACATAGAGCTGGAAGAGACCTCAAGGGCCATCCAGTCCAACCCCCTGCCATGCAGGAACCCCATCAAAGTACCGCCAACAGAGGCCATCCAGCCTCTGCTTAAAAACCTCCAAAGAAGGGGACTCTACCACCCTCTATGGCAGCATATTCCACTGCCGAACAGCTCTAACCATCAGGAAGTTCTTCCTAATGCTCAAATGGAATCTCTTTTCCCTTAGTTTGAAATCATTGCTCCAAGTCCTAGTCTGTGAAGCCATGGAAAACAAGCCAGACCCCTCTTTGATATGACGTCCTTTCAAATATTTAAACATGGCTGTCATATCCTCTCTTAACCTTCTTTTTGTAAGACTAAACATTCCCAGATCCCTAAGCTGCTCCTTGTAAGACATATGTTCCAGATCTTTAACCATCCTGGTTGCCCTCCTCTGGACCTGCTCAAGGTTGTCAACATCCTTTTTAAACTGAGAAGCACAGAACTGGACACAGTACTCCAGATGGGGTATGACTAGAGCAGAATAGAATGGTACTATCACTTCCCTTGCTCTAGCAACTATGCTTCTGTTGATGCAACCAAGAATCACATTGGCTTTCTTGGCTGCCGCGTCACAATGCTGACTCGTGTTCAATTTGTGGTGCACCAAGACTCCCAGATCCCTTTCACAGGTACTATTCTCCAGCCAGGTGCCTAGATTGCTTTGCTTTCCCCAACCTTTGTCTTTTTGGGTGATTTGTAGTAGATAAGTAAGAGTGGTTTTATAATACTTACATTACAATGGAAACACTAAATACAGTAGAACCCCTGTATACACTGATTCATTAACCACTGATTCAGTTATCCATGGCTGGCAGATGAAATAAATAAATAATTCAGCAGCCGCAAAGCAAGCTACTGTCGTAAAACAGCAGCTATAAAGCAAGCTACTGTCACAAACAGTATCCGTAAAGCAAACTACTGTCGCAAAACAAGCAGCTGTAAAGCAAGCTTACTAGCACAAAAAAACAGTTTTGGGGTTTTGTGTTCTCTCTTATCTACGGTTTTCATTATCCACAGGAAGGCCTGGAACCAATCCCCAGCGGATACCAGGGTCCTACTGGGTCATTTTGGAAAGTCCTACCAAGAAAAAGTTCTGCAACCAAGAAAGTGGAGAAAAGGATCTGTGTGTATGTATGCGTGGACCTGCCCGTAAGGGCTGTGAGCTCCATTCTGGTATTAGAACCCATTTCCTAGGTCAACCACATGCAGTGAAGCACGTGGCTCTTCAATTCGGAGTGTTATCTGCGTCTGGTTCTCAACCTCGTGTCTCTGTTTTGTATGTGGATTTGGAGTTTTTTGGTGAAAGATACAGTAAATCTCAGAAACCTAAAATCTGCCTGTCCCTGAAGTGAAGTGGCCACACACGTTACCATCTACAGAGTGGTTTCTGATAAGGCTGCTGATACTCTTCCTCAAAGTTACCCAAGTATACTTCTGCCCCCCTGCAGCTGCAGAGCATCAAGTTTTATGGTTAAAAAAACAGTTTAAGCAGAAATGGCTATAATAAACATATCTCTCATTCAGCAGCATCTGGTGCCTTCTATGGTCAGTGGAGCAAGCTTAGCAGCCTAGGGTGGGTGAACCAGGATGAGGAACAAAGCTGACGAAAGCATCTTGTCCCAAACTAGAAACATCCAGACTGGCTGCTTCCCCTGCTCTTTCCCCTGCTTTCCCCCTCCCACTGGTTCATATGCACTCAGACCGAGTATGAGGCTAGGAATTCAGCCAGAGGGGAACATATGGCGCTCCAGACTCTACCTGTGTCTCGAATAAGAAAGCAAGCAAAAGTTGCATGACCGATGCCAGCCTGACCCGAACTTGGCACCCACACATGTCCTCCAGGACCGACCACCACGATTCACTTCACTCTCAGAGAAAGCACATGGTCGACCACGAAAGCATTTGAAACAATACGAAACCGCGCAAAAGTGTTTCATCCCACAAGATGCAAAGGTGGACATTATAGACAGTGGTATGTCCTCTGCTACCTGCACCCCCAGCAAGAAAATACTACAGAACCCATTCCAAAGTTGGGAAGAGTCAGTCAAGATTAAACATCTGGAATACCTGACAGCCCAAGTGGGAAATGTACCAATCACCTAGAAAGTAGGACCACAGGTTGAGCCTGACTTTGGAAGCTAAGCAGGGTCAGCCCTGGTTAGTACTTGGATGGGCGACCACCAGGGAATACCAAGTGCTGTAGGCACCTGGAGTAGGAACTGGCAAACCACTCCAGTATTCCTGCCAAGAAAAACTCCATAGACATGGGGTCACAAAGTTGGTCAGGACTGTAACGATACAACACACACACACACACACGCACACACAATATCCAAAATAGGTCATTTTCCCAAACTCTGGCCAATCATGAGAGAGCGTGGAGTGTCACTTACAAAACTTGAGGAAATGTTTACACGAAAAAGAAGCAGCAGCTTACCTCTGCAATAAGCAGCCTCCTAACCTCCTGGGGGTTAAAAAGTCCTTGTTTCCCCTGCCCCCCCACAAGCCGTCTAGAAAGCAGCACCAGTGCTGTTCATCTCTGGCATCGATTCGAACTGTCTCACTGCTCAGATATGAAACCAGCGCCAGGAAGTAACAGTCAGTTGTGGTGTGAGCTCACGAAGGGAGGGCGGGGGGAAGCATCTGCACAATCAACTCAATTGTTTCGCCACCGCCCACTTGGAGTTTGTAAAATATCACAGTCACAACAATGACGATCTCTCTCTCCCCCCCCATCCCACAATTCAACTGCGCTTTATAATTAGCGTTGCCCAATATAAGTGTTGTAGGGGAAAGCAAACCGGATTGCAGCCAGCCACAGTGACCAATAGGCTGCTCCATCCCTATCATGGTTTTCCACCCGCATCCATGCCCCTCCGGGCAGCCATGCTGAGGTCAACTGCCTGCCTTCTTGCCAGAGATACAAAATCAGGATACTCCCATGTGTCTCTTGTGGCCAAATTTCTTCATTGCCTTCTGTCTTAATGCATACCTATGAGAGATGGTGAGACGGTGGTGGGGTGAATGGGGGACAGCAGGCAGTATGAATTGGGGTGTTTGTTGGAGAAGGTACAAAAAGAGAGTTTGAAACTTTTTTTTTTCATATTTCTGCAAACTTGTTTTACCCCTCCAAGCTACCTCCTTCTCGCGAGCATTCTTCTTCTTTTGCTTAATCGCCAAAGTATTCCAGTACTCACCTAGTGGGTCCCATGGCTTGGCTTGTGTTTTGCTGTTCATTCAAGACTTCACGTTTGTCTCTTGCCAGATGGCCAGCTGGTTGAACAATGAGACCTGCGATGATGCAGAGGAGCTATCGGGTCACCCAGTTCCCCTGCAGGGGTTACTACGACCAAAAACTCATATATTTCAAAACAGGAAATGAAAGTCTAGCTACTTCTAGTTTCCTTTAATCATTTTCTTCTTCTTTGTTGTCTTTTTTTTAAAAAAAAAACATTTTTGGAAAAAGATTGACTGTCCGAACTGTTTAAACTTCCTAACGCTGGTGTAGCTACGTTGCTGTTACGTGCTGTCAAATCGCTCCCGATGAATGGTAATCTTACGAATGAGTGACCTCAAAAAGGTTTTGTCCCCCAAAAGCCCTGCTCTGCTGTGGCAAACTTAAACCTGTGGCTTCCTTTAGATAATTTGTCCTTCTCATCTTAGGGTCTTCCACGGTTCCTGCTGCCTTCTACCTTTGCCCATCACTATTGTCGTTTCCAGATAATCCTGACTTCTCATGATGTGTCCAAAGTAGAACTGCCTCAATTTCAACATTTTTCTTGCCTACAGAGATAGTTGAGACTTGATTTGTTCCAGGACCCACTTATTTTTCTTCCTGGCAGTCCAGGGTATTTACAAAGCTCTCCTCCAGCACTACATATGTGTGTGGTATGCCAGTTGCACGGTGGCTCAGAGGGAATCGCTCCAGAGGGTTATCAATATGGCACAGAAGATCATCGGATGCCCACTCCTCACATCGGAGGAATTACACAGCTCCCGCTGTCTTAAGAAAGCCCAGAATATTATAGGAGACACTTCTCATCCTGGATATTCTCTGTTTGTACTGTTGCCATCAAGCAGAAGGTATAGATGTATCAGAACAAGGACAGAAAGATTCAGAAGCAGTTTTTACCCAATAGCAGTAACCATGCTAAATTCTGTTAAAAATTAAGTTGACGGGTAATAGTGTTGAATGTGTTACACATATATTGTATGGGGGATTGTGTATGGCTGTTGTTGTTTTTTAAATTGTAGTTTTTATGGATTGGGTATGAATGTTGCCAGGTGAAAGAGTGTAGGACTGTGTGTGTATGTTTGGTTTTTATGTCAGTTTTAAATCAGTGTAAGTGATGTTCGACATGTGAATGTTGGAGTATGTGTATAGATGGTTTGTTCTTAAATTGTAGATTTTACGTCTTGGATTTTTATGCTGGGTTGTGTGAATGACTGACTGGATGGCACTTTTAATCTCATTGTATTTATACAATGACAATAAATTGCATTCCAATTGCAATTCCAATTCCAATTTCGGGGGGGGGAATCATCCCCCCCATCAGCTTTCCTCATTGTCCAGCTTTCACATCCCTACAATGGTGATCAGAAATCCAAGGGTATGGATGATCTTGGTCTCCAGGGACATGTGCTTAGCCTTGATCATCTTTTCTTGCCCTAACAATAGCTTCTTGTCCACAATAGAAGTTACACATCTGGACAATGAAGTGCTGAGGCACACACCTTTCTTTCTGAACAACCAATAGTTTCTCATGATTTACACATTCACAGCTCTTTGCTCTAGTCCAGTGGTGGCCAAACTTCAGATGTTTTGGACCACAGCTCCCAGAATTCTAAGCCTGTATTGCCAATGACAAAGGACTGTGGGAGTTGTAGTCTAAAACAGCTGGAGGTTTTGCCATCACTGCTAATCTATAAAACATAGATGAATGTTCTTCTCAAACTCTTCAGTATCCAGTCGATCCAGTAGGACCCCAGTATCCACTGGGGATTGTTTCCAAGCCTTGCCATGGATAACGAAAACTGTGTGTGAGAGAGAATGCCAAAAAAACAACAACCCCAAACTGTTTTGTGATAGTACCTTGCTTTACAGCTGCTGTTTTGTGACAGTTGCTTACTTTACATCTGCTGCTTGTGACAGTAGCTTGCTTTGCAGCTGCTGAATTCTTTATTTCATTCTTTCCCTCTGTCAGCTGTGGATAACTGAATCAAGAAAACAAAGTTAAAATCATCCATGTGGCAATACCAAGAGACACAAGAGTCAGTGGAAAGGGTTAGAAAAGATAACCAAATACAGTGGACCTTTGTATAACAAACAGCTTGTATAACATAAAATTTGTACAACATAAAAAATTCTGGAGATAGGGGAAATTTGCTTAACATAATCGCCTATGGGTAGAATCCGTACAACATAAAAATGAGATCACTCTGTTTTCAATGCATTCCTATGGGAATTTGTATAAAAGAAAATTTGCTTAACATAATTTCATTTGGAACGAATTAATTCCTTTATACAAGGTACCACTGTATTGAGACTTAGAAAGAGAAAGAGAAAAGCTATGGAATAAGAAAGCAAAAACAATATCAATAATAATAGGTGCCTTGGGTGCAATTCCAAAAGACCTTGGTCAACATCTGAAAACCCTTGGCATCAACAAGATCAACATTGGTCAACTACAAATAGCTGCATTATTAGGAACAGCATATATTCTACGAAGATAGAGCTCGATCATTGGAGAAGGCCAACTCCAGCTTAACACCTGGCAGCTTTATTTTCCAGATAATAATAATAATAATAATAATAATAATAATAATAATAATAATAATAATAATAATAATAATAATAATAATTTGTTTGTGTGCAAAATCTTAAAAACTCCCAAACTTCATTTGACATAAGCTTATATCTGAGGGAGTGGGTTGCATTCCATGAAGGTGAAGCACTAGAAGGGTGGGACAGAGGTTCAATAAATAAATAAAGTAAACAAATACAGGTAAGCAAGTCTTGATCCTCCGAGATTATTCTCCTCAGTTTCAGGAAGCCAGAAGCGTCTGTACTGGCTTTATCCACTGGCTACTAGTGTAAGTTGTTGTTTATGAGGAAACCCTTCACACGTTTTTGCATTGGTAGGTGGGGTATAAACTCATCATGACCAGAATGAAAACAAACCAAGAAACCTGCAAGTAATTCGAGGTGCCCCACGATGTATCTTTACCTGCCTGTTTTCTAACTTAAAACTAGAATCTTCGCCTCACTTTTGACTCCAGCTGTGGATCCAATTTCTCTCGCTCACTTCTGTAGTTTTTGTGTGTGACAATAATACCTTGCCGCTTCCCTTTCTGCTTTTTTATTTAGAAGGAAAGGATCAAACATCAAAAGGGGGACGGGGCGGATTGTTAAGAAAAATAATGAGATGGCGAAGAGTTACTAAGGAAGAAAAAAGGTTTGGAACTGTGTTGAAGATGGTGCAAGCCAAACAATATGAAAGATACTCCTTGCAAATTTAACAGCTGCTGAATCCTGGACTATAAACAACGTGTTTGGGGACGTCCTTTGAAAACTTAATTTGCATAAACTGCAGATAAGGTTTTTGTTTGTTTTTTGCATCTCACCAGAGTTTCCGTCCAAAACAGCAAAAAGTTGCGATGTTTCTATTATATCCGATCCGACAATACGAGAGCACAGAATCCCACCTGCGTTATTCAGTCCTTCACCTATCAATCATAAGGACGGCTTCTCTGACTGGCTCGAAGAGGGAGAGGCGGGAACAGGCTGGGCAGCGGTCGGTCCGTCAGTCGCTCAAAACGTTGGCTGCCGATTTCTTTCAGGAATGGAATTCTCTGTAAAAGGCGTTCTGGTGTTGAAAACAAGTTCAGGACTGATGCGTGCAGAGCTTTCCCCGTGGCTTAATTCAAAGTGAATGCTCATAACAATCTTGGAACTGCAGAGTGGGAAAGAGGCCCGATGGATCATCAAGTCCATACCCTTGTCCAGGAGGCTCAGTGGGGAATCGAACTCCCAACCTCTCCTAAACCACTGAGCTATCCAGCAGTTGTAAGCCGTATTTTTGCTCCAGCTAGTAAACCTGGGGAAAGGACAAACTAGAACTTACTGGGTTGAGATCTCTGGTATAAAGGTAATGTTGGCCCAAATTCTGCTGATATTACAGTATTTATGCAATCTGAGGAAACTAAAAAGGTAAAGGTTTCCCCTGCACATGCGTGCTAGTTGTGTCCAACTCTAGGGGCGGCGCTCATCTCCATATTCAAGCCGAAGAGCCAGTGTTGAGCAAGTCCATGGCCACGTGGCCGGCAAGGCTGCAAGGAAACACTGTTTTACCTTCCTTTTTATGGCAGTACCTATTTATCTACAATAATTGCATTTACATGCTTTCGAACTGCTAGGTTGGCAGGAGCTGGGGTTAACAGTGGGAACTCACTCTGCTGCTTGGCACCGGGGATTCGAACCACCGAGCTGCTGATTTTGTAGTTGACAGTTTTCAGTACTCTAGCCTGCTGAGCCACCACACCCCTTCTAGAGGCCAACTAATTCAATTCCATCATGAGACTTACGCCCTATAATTGCCAAGTTGGAGTCAGCTGCACATTCTAGATCAGTGGAGGCAAATCTTCGGCGCTCCAGATGTTTTGGGCTACAACTCCCAGAATTCCAAGCCTAGATTGCCAATGACAAAGAACTGTGGGAGATGTGGTTCAAAACATCTGGAATGCCGAAGGTTCGCCACCACTGTTCTAGACTGAACCTTGTGGCACAATGATTGAACTACTGTACTGCTGCAGTAACTGTTCACAAATGTAATTGTAACAGGTTCCATTGCAGGTACAGTAATTGGTTTTATTCATAGAAATCCATTTTATTAGGCATCCGGCAATGTTTCTGCAACTCTAACAAGTATTCTCTGGCAGGAAGAAGACAAGACAATTCCTTTCCTTGGACTCCTCTAAACAGTCTTTCCCAATCTGATGTACTCCATTGGTTTGTTGGATTATATCTCCCATGGTCACCAGGCATGGTCCTTAGCTGGGATGATGGAAGTTATAGTCCAGGACCTCTAGAAGCCCTTCAGGGTCAGAGACAGCTTCCTTAAAGAGGGCTGGCAAAGTGAAAACTTCATCTGGGGATTTCCTTGGTCAAAAGCTTAGCCGGATATGAAGGTGTGGGTGGGGAGGCGTTTGGAACACTTTCAAGATTGGATGACTCATCTGGGTTTTGCATCAGAAAAGCCACTTGGAAAGGTTGCATGATTGTCAGAACTTCCACATTGTGGTCATTCTGGCTTCATGGCAGCTGTGCTCCTTCTTACAGCAAAATAGCTACTCAAAAACAAGGATCCTTGAGTTCAGCACAGTGGTATCAATTCCTACATATAGGTACTGTATACACTTGCTGTTGTAACGTGCCGCCAGACCACCTCTGACTTATGGTGAGCCCATGAAGGTGTGATCTCCAAAATGTCCTGTCCTCAACTGCCTTGCTCAGTACTTGAAAACCCAGACCTGTGCCTTCCTTTAGAAATCAGCCCATCTTTTATTTGGCCTTTTTAATTTCCTGTTGCCCTCAGCTTTTCCAGTCATTACTGTCTATTTCCAGAGAACCCAGGCTTCTCACAGTGTGTCCAAAGTAGGACACATTGCCTCCAGAAACAGTTCAGAGACCAAACCGTTACTTACCTCAAAAACTCAAAATGAGAGAGGCCTGGAAGTTGAGTCTCCCAGGTTGGAAAGCATTCAGCCAGCTAAGGAAGAGCAAAGGAAAGTCTGCAAAATACATATACAGTGGTACCTTGTATAAAGGAATTAATTCGTTCCAAATGAAATTATGTTAAGCAAATATTCCTTTATACAATTTCCCATAGGAATGCATTGAAAACGGAGTAATCCCATTTTTATGTTGTATGGATTTTCCCCATAGGCGATTATGTTAAGCAAATTTCCCCTATCTCTGGAATTTTTATGTTGTACAAATTTTATGTTATACAAGCTGTTTGTTATACAAGGGTCCACTGTAATTGGAACATGGAACATGACTAATATAATTAGGTGTTATAGATGTCAGTATTATCTGTAATTCTATTATTCGTGGAGACAATTTAACTTCCCTAATAAAGCAGCCGTTGGAGTTTAATTATAAAATGTCCAGAATATTCTCACTGATATACTGTATACCTTTTTTTTAAAATAAACACCACTTTTTTCTTATGTAAGGAATCAAGAACTTCCAGGATGCTGAAAGTCTGATGAGGTTAACTAGAGAAAGAAAGCTGTGGTCCAACAGGTAGCAGGTGAAAGGGTCTGATGATAAGAAATGATGGGAAGGACCTTGATCTTTGAGAAATCATTTCATCTTGAGTCATTTCCCCTTTGCATCACGGAATCCAATCCTAGACCTGGACCCCCCCCCCCCCGGGGGGGATCGAAACTAACCCTCTGAATTAGGAAATTACCCCTTCAATGGTTTCCCATGGAAGGTTTTTTTTTAAAAAAAAAAATAAACGAAGCGATTTGTGCAGGTGGAGGAAATTTTCTGTTCAAAAAAGAGCAGGAGAGAGAAGTACCTAGTAGCCCTTCTCCAAACTGCCCTTTCAGTTTGCACCCTGCATTGTGTAAAGAGGCGGAAAAGCCTCATTACAAAAGTACACACAGTTACTCTGCTGACAAAGAAGGAACCACAACCAGCTTGCACCAGATTTGGAGGGGGAACTGTCCTGGGCTGACAGCACGTGAGGTCGGAAGCACAAAATGCATTTTGAGAAATTGAAATTACTGTATATACCAGGGCTGTTTAACTTTGAACAGGACAAGATCTACTTTTTCCAGCCCAAAGTGTCTGAGGGCTGCTACACTAAAACCTCGACTTACAAATTTTATACGTTCCGAGCACATGCTCATAAGTAAAAACGTTTGTAAGTAGAGCAGCGGTTTCCCATAGGAATGCATTGAAAACCAATCAATCTGTTCTGGAGGAAACAGATTTCAATGCACCATGACCCTTGAACTGCCCCACTCTGGTGAGACAGTGGGCTGCCAGACCCAGAACTTTGCTGGGGCAGTGGTGGTCCTTGGGATGGGGGAGGGAGGGGTGGAGAACTTATCCCCTCACTTTTTTAAAATTGATGGTTGGCGGGCTACTTTTGAACCCTTTGCAAGCTACCGGTAGCCCGTGCCCTACTTGTTGGGCAGGCCTGGTATATACTGATAAAAAGTGAACAAAACCCAATGGGTTTTCTTGCGGTTTTCTATAAGAAGCTGTAAGGATGGGGGTGTTCTAGAGATGGGCACAAACTGCTTCTTTGGCATTTCGTGCTGGTTCGTTTATCAGTCAAACAAGTGTTCAGCGCTTCACAGTCCAGCCTCCTCTGGTGGGCGATCAGTCAGAGGCAGCACCATGCTGAAGGCTATCTATCACTAAGCGATGCCCCATAGTTATACTTAGTGTGTACTTCCATATACTTAGATCTATCCCTTGTTTGCTTTCTTCTAGGGAAGTAGGAAGACTGTTGGACAAAGCTTCAAAATAATTTATTACCAGTTGTTTTGTTATCTTAGATGTGTCAACATTTTAAACAAAACAAATGTGTTATTTTTAAAGAATTAGATAATGCTGATAGCAAATGTTCAAGCAATGATTAGCATTTTGTATCGCTCTCTGCAGAGAGAACAATTTCAAAGAATCATTTGTAGTAATTTGAATTATGTCTTTTCGGGGGAAAAACCCAAAGCTGATATTTACCGTTCATTAATAGTTAATTAATGCAACAAATTAATTGTAATAAATAAAATAATGGCTAAGGGTTAGCTACAAAGGAGACGGCCTTCAGCCTTCAGAAAAGATGGGAGTTTGTGTCTCTTCATCACAATGACTTTTTCTCAGAAATTCTCTCTTACCCTCACCTGTCTTGAAAGAATGCAAACCAGATAAGATCAAGTCATGGGCAAGGACCACAGACCTTCTGACTTGAGTCCCTGGAGGAGAGATAAGATGTCAATGTAATATATAAATAAATGTTATGATTTGTAGTGTCTTTAAACAGATGCTGAAATATGGATTGATTCAAGATTGTGTGTCCATTTTTCCAGTGAACCCAGAATAGAGTAAAAAACCCAGAGGCACTCACAGAGTGTCACAGCACCAACACCCCACAAATCTGGTATTTGTGACATTGAAAAGGTGACAATAAAAAGATGAAAAGGAATGATGAGGAAGGAAAGGGAAAGAAAAGTGACGGGAGATGCTTTGCTGGAGAAGAAGAATATGAATCTTCTTTGCCTTTCCTGCTGCAAAATCATTTATTAAATCACTGAAATCAGTGCTGTTTAAAGTGGCTGGGATCAAGACATTCTTAGACTGCAGTTCCCAGAAGCCCTTGCGAGTTCAGCTAGAGGTAAAGACTTCTGGGAGTTGTGGTCCAAGAATGCCTGGGGTCCCAAGATTGGGGACCACAGGTTGAAACACTTGTTTCCTTGAGAGGTGGTGGGTGCTCCAACACTGGAGGTGTTCAAGAGACATTTGGACAATCATCACCTGGCAGAGTTCGTTTGCTTTGAATTCCTGCCTGGAGCAAAGGGTTGGGATCAATGGCCTTGTAGGCCCCTTCCAACATAATGATTCTTTGATTCTACAGTCACCCCACATTCTGTGCCCCAGCAATCATAGGAGGAGGTGGCGGATGCAGCATCATTAACTTCAGATGCAGAGATGAGAAGGAGAGACAGAAAGAAGCAAAGGACTGGAAGGTGTTAAGATAAGATGGAGGTCCCCCCCTTGCCTTTTCAACAGAAAAAATGTGTTTATTTTTCACTTGAATAAATTGGCTTGAAATGCTGCTGGCTGGATGGTGGAAGAGAGGCCTGACAAAGGGAGAGGATGAACTGATACCCCAAGTGGTATAAAGGAAGGTAGCCCCTAATGCATTGCCCTTTTAAGAAAGAATCAAGGAAGACTCTTCCCATTGCCTTTTTAAGTCTCTCCCTCACTCCCTTCATGCATTGAAAAGCTGCTCTGCTCCCTAATGAGTCTTTCTCTTGGCCTTCTCTCCAGGATGCTGGAAAAAATCAAGGAGGTAAAAAAAAAAGCACTGACCTCTACAGAGGGCAACTGCACAGACGCCCTTTTATCCTGTATCTATGCGACCTAGTTCCTCCCCCCACCCCCACCCCCACCCCCAAATATTCTGGAGCCTGGTGCACTTGCCTTTTTTTTAATGACCTGACTAGTTAGAAAGGGGGGCTCTGTTTGAAGTACTCTATATATTTCATTTTTATTTTAAAATTTATGTATACGCCCATCTTATTAGTGGTGGATTGTTCCCCAAACTTGCAAAACCTCATTTCTCAGAGGAGAAAGTGGGTCAAGCGTAGCTACAGTATGTCTTAGCAGACTTGGGATTGGGGTTTTGGGGCACCCCCACATTTTGGTGTGTGTTGCTTTCCCCACTCTGTCCTCAAGCTGGGCCTGCCCTGTTTACAGCCTGAAACATGAGAGCGCTTCTGCCATCTCTCCCCACATCCCATGGCTTTGAACTCTCTTATAAACGACTGTCTGTCTTCAGGTATTGTTGCACATTTCTTTGGCCTGCTAAATAGGCCAAAGAAACACCAGCCACCAAACCCATGCAGAGCAAAATCGCAGGAAGTGCTCTGCAGAAAGCTGATAAAAATTAGTGATAACAGCTTACAAAGGGTCTGCTCTGTTCCTTCAAGCACATAACGGTGGCAACTGAGAACAGGAAAAGGAAATAGAGAAAGGGGGGAGGAGATTGGAGACAATGTGAGCTCCAAGACTTTGCTCGGAAGGAACCGTCCTGGAGGCTGGAGGCCAGCAAATGTTACTTTGCAAACTGAGAGTCGGTTTAAAGCAGATGTGATGTGCGGTGGAGATGAATTTTGCTGAGCCCGTGACCGTTATAAAGCCAGTAGAACGGCCTCACTGCAAGAAAGACTTCTTATGAGGAGAAATGCGCCACAGGAAAATCTGCATCTGGCGGTATATAAATATAAAAATAAATAAATAAATAAATAAAAGCATTTGCAAAATCACAGAGTGTACAGGACATTGCTGGGAAATAAAGTATACATAGAGCAAGGTGCTTATTATATAAAATACGGCTGTTTTTAACCAATAAAGCCCTCAACAGTTTGGGGCCAAGCTGTCTCAAGGACTGTGTTTCACTTTATGAGCCTGCCCTGGTATTAAGATCATTAGGAGAGGCCTTTCTCTTGGTCTCACCATCTTCACATGTGTGTTTAATGGAGACGCAGGAGAGGGCCTTTTCTGTCACTGCACCCAGAAACTCTGGAACTCCCTCCCACTGGAGACCAGGGTGGCCCCGTCTTTGTTGTCTTTCCAAGCTGATAAAGACCTTCCTCTTCAGACAGGCTTTCCCTTACTGATTTTCTACCCGAGAAGGGTTTTAAATGGAGCGTTGTGCCTTGTTGCTTTTGGTGTTGCCTTTGTTTACTATTTCTAGTGTTGTATTTCCTTGATTCTTTTAAAATATTTTATACATACTGTTTTTTATGCTTTTAAATATTGTATTTTAATGTTATACGTGGCCTTGGGTCCTTTTAAGATAGAAAAACAGGTAAAATATTTTGAACAAACAAACAAGCAGGTAAATTGCATGTATTTCAAAACAAATACACTTGAGAATCAAATGGGAAAAGTTGCATACATTAGTAAAAATGTGCATTTAAGTGTGTACATTCAGAAAAGCCCATAAAAAGAGCATCAGTTTCCCTGCAAGGATAAAGTACAAGGTTTGCTACTGAATATGTAACCTGGGAAGTAAATATAGACATGAGTCAGGAAAAAAATCAAGAAAATTGAAACTGGATGATTTTCATATCTTCAGTTCTACCCCTTGCACTGTGGCCTTTGATAAAAAAGGTGTAATAGGTTTTTTTGTCATCCCATTAACTGAAAAAAACTTCTCAATCAGAGGAGAGTGTGGGTCAAAACAAATGTGGGTATCTAGATCAGTGATGGCGAACCTTTTAGACACCGAGTGCCCAAACTGCAATTCAAAACCCACTTATTTTTCGCAAAGTGCCAATACGGCAATTTAACCTGAATACAGAGGGAACCTGGGTTACAAATGCTTTGGGTGTGACCCTTCAGGAAAGCGAGGATCGAAGAGCGGGCTTTTGAATTTCCTGTGGCCACAGCACCCTCGCTGTTTCGAGACTGCCAAAATGGCTCCATGCAGAGAGACAGGTGAAGGAGAGGCAGTGGCTTGTGGGCTCCTTCGTAGCCCCAGTTTACTGTCCAACCATGGTGCTTTTGGGATGCCCAGAGTGGCATGACTGGAGAGTAAACTGGGGGCTACGAAGGAGCCCACAAGCCACTGCCTCTACTTCTCCCAGCTCTCTTCACAGAGCCGTTTTGGCCATCTTGAAACAGATCCGGGCAGAGAGCCGGGTGATGGGGGGCAGCAGTTTGTGGGCTCCTTCGTAGCCCCAGTGTACTCTCCAGCCACGCCGTTTTGGGGATGTCCAGAGTGGCATGGCTGGAGATGAAACTGGAGAGGAAACTGGCGTGCTCCGAGTGGAGAGGGAAGTGCCATAGCTGTGATGGGGTGATGTCACATGCCCACAGAAAGGGCTCTGCATGCTGTCATTGGCACCCATGCCATACATTTGCCATCACTGCCCTAAACTGTGCGAAGCTGTGAGAAGGAGTCTTCGGGGGGGCCGTCCGACATGCAGGAGAACAAAGAAGGCCAGGGAGAGATGAAGAACCAAAAAGGGAATACAGAAAAGGAGCAGACAAGGGATCAAAATGAAACAGCGGGGAAGGGAATTACTGATAATAAGGGCAAGGAGGTGGAAGGCTTATGGGTAGATGCAGAAGAGGAGGAGGAAGTGGTGATGCGGGATTGGCTGGAAGAGGAACCATTGAAAAAACGTGAAGCGGGAACTCAAACAGATGAGGCGGCAGTTACGGCAGTTGGGGACAGAGAGAGCTGGAAGTGGACGGTAACGGTGACTCCGTCATGGAGTGGGGGTATTCCAACGTCGAGGAGGGGGAATACACCTCACCAAGGATGGAGGGAGCCTCCCCGCTGGGCACGGCACCCATGGGACAGGGAGTGCACCGGAACCAGTTTTCCATTTACCATGGGGTGGGAGACCCCACTTTTAGAAACCATAAATGTTACCTCAGGGGCTAAAGTTAAGCTAGTTATGTTTGAAAGTAGACCAGTTGACGTTGAAACTGAAAAGAAGATGAACCCGTTTGTGTCTGATGTACCGAATAAAACTTTATTAGAAAATACTACACCTTCATCTGGCCAATCTGTCCTAAATGCGCCGGTTTGGGAAGGAGATAAGCATGAACCCACTCACAGAAGCCAAACCTCTCTTGAATTGCTTTCACTTCTCGTCAGGAGGACCATCTCTGTGAAACGTACCTGTGAGGGGAACTTCTCCGAGGGAGAAAGAGTGACCCCTGCACAACGCAATGCAGAGGGGGATGCATGGCTGGAGAAGCAGAAGAGCAGGGGGACAACCCTGAAACAGCCCCCCCCCCCCGGATCCCCAGGACAGAACCATGCTATTGAAGGGGTTTTATGATGCTCTTAAGATAATAGAGGAACAGAAGGAGAAGGAAAAGGAAGAGGCCTCTGGTGTGACAGGAAATAAGGGTGAAGAAAAGGTGGGAAGATCCCACCAATCAGGAGTGGTGGTGGTGGGGTTCGAAGACTGTAAAAAGGGGAAAGCACGGGTGCTCCCTCCAGATTGGGAGTGGGTTTGGATGGAGGATCCATGGACGGGAAATTGGGAAAAGATGATGACGCCCAAGAAAGAGGCAGAGAGTTATAAGCGCCAGGTGCACAAACAAGGTTGTTCCTATTGGGGAGAGAGAGAGGCCCGCGAGTATAACCGCAAGAGGAAGGAGATACGGAAGCAACTGGAGCTAGAGCAATGGCTGGCCAAGCTACGGGAGAAGGCCAAGGCCGGGAAGCTGAACACCCAGATGGACTTAACCCAGAGGGATGACTATCCATTACGCTCCCGTCCACCCCGCCGAGGCGCCCTGGACACAAGTCAACCTCGGAGGTTGGGGTGCAAGTGGGGAGATCCTGTCTCCCAGGGAAGGAGGTTGGTTAGAGTGCAAGTGGGGGAGCCGCGTCTCTTCGAGAGAGAGGAGGAGACAAGTGGTGGGCTCAGTTTTCCCCAGGTGGAGGTGGGGAATTTGATTTCTCTTTAAAGACTCCTACTTATGAGTTCAAGAACAATCCTTTTGTTACAGAAGTTAAAGATGTTGAAACCGTTGTAAGGAAAAGAACCTCTGTTGTAGTAGAAGAACCAAATAAAAGTTCTGTTTATTCGTTTCAAGACATGCCTTCTTTGAAGTTGGAGGGGCGGGACGCTTGGGCAAAGACCGAACCCTCACAGTACCATATGAACCCAGTGCCACAAATCGTGGCTGCTTGTCCAAGCCAAAGGTACTGGATACTCAGGGGAGAATTGTTTCTCATCTCTCACTGAACTTTGAAGGTGCTGAGAACTGACAAAGTACAATGTGAAATTAAGGATCATTAGGGGGAAAAGCAGACCCTCAACAGGTCAATCAACCTCAGGACAAGAGATGGCAAATCCGTGTACTCAGTTGTCATGCATGTTATCATTTGCGGAAAGGATCATGGGGAAGCTAGGGCCAACCCCAGACAATTTGCTGCCTGAGGCAGAAGATCTAACCATGCAGGTTTGCCGCTTGGCCAGGAACCTGGTGAACCCATTTGGGGTTTTGGTTTGATCCTGATAGGAACTGTCTGATATGCTGAACATCTCCCTGAAATAGATTCAGCAGCTCCTTTACAATCAGACTAAAATCTGGAGCAAATCTGCTCCCTCATAACACCAGAATTACCAACACTCACTGGCAGTTTATGGACACCCCGCCTCCTGTAGCCAAGGCACATGGTAGCCCCAACCAACCAAATAATTACTGCATATGTGGGAGACAGTTCCATAAGTCTCTCTCTCTGTCCTTAGCATTAGTCCATGCCTGCATCTGCACAGAGCTTTGACTGTGGAGTAGAAAAATTCAGCTTTATTTCTAGTCACATGTAGCCAGAATACCGAGTTTCGCTGAGTTTCATTTTCTCATTGTATGTGCCTGTCTTGATCTGTGTTCTTGACAGCACTGTTTTCTTTCTGAGTATTGCTGCTGAGGACCTCTCCTTGTTCTTACATGACTGGAATGATCTCATGCAGACATACCATGGGGGATATATATGCAAGCATGTGGAAATTGTCAGGTTTAAAACAAAACAAGGAGGGGTAAGGAGGTGGTGGTGGTGGGGAATCCTTTCAAACCTTATGTAATCAGAGAATTTTTTTTTCTGGGTCACTTGTCATCCTTCTCTTGAACCTATTCAGTGGAATAAAGCATATCAAAGCTTCTTCAGAAAGGGCAGATTCAAACTTGCCAAGATTGAATGTACAGACTGAACAGCTGGGTAGTTGCTTTGTTAAAATAAAACAGTGCAGAGATAGGATCTCAAAGAGTTAATATGCTGAATCCACAAACCCCAAGAAAGCTCTTGGACCCTTACACGTCCTTCTTTATATGTCCACCTGACTGAAGGTTGGGCGAGGCAGTGCCAAGATAGGTTAAAGATCTATGATCTCACTATGGAAAAGTTCCTTAGTATTGATTCTAATTTTAACACACTAAGGAACTGGATTTTTGATATTGATGCTTGTCAAGACAGAGCCACAATTTTTGAGTCTTGGTTCTCAATGTGGTATCCCAAACTCCAGATCAATCATATGAGGCCACAATATTTTCCACAGCTTTGCAGAGTCTTCACTGAACTTAGATTTCAACAGATGCCCTCCACTTACCTTGAAGGGTGGTACAAAAGAATTCCAGTTATGGAACATAGATGTGTCTATGGCTGCAATCAAATAGAAGACATAATCCACTATTCTGCCCTGTCTTCAAGAACCCTAGAGACAGATTTTTATTGCCTATCACCCAGATGTTCCCTAATTGTCCCCATGAAGAAATATTAGTAAGGTTGCTCATTGACAACCAGCCATTCGTTACTTATAATGTAGCACTCTTTGCTTTGGCAGCTAAGAAGTTAAGGTCTGGGTTTCTCAAGGACTCAAATGTCATCCAACATAAAGGTCCTTAGTTCAGTGGGAGCTGTTGTTAAACTTTTAAAACATGTATTGTTTTAAAAACCGATGTTTTTAAAACTGATGTTTTTAAATGCTGCAATCTCTTGGGTAGTATGCATTGTAAAGGCCTCTGGTCAAGAACAATAACGTTTTGATGATGTACATATGTCCACCTCTTCTTGTAACTGCAGAACTGGAAGGGAACCTTTGGACCAGAGTCCAGCTCCTGTCAAGTGGGAAATCAAATTCCCAGCCTAACCTTAATGGAATCATTGGACCCCAGATTTCAGCTCGTCCAATCCCTGATGAACCACCAGTTCCACATCTAGATCACTGTTTTTGACAGAAGGCCACACGGACTCTGTTTGAAAGCCTCTAAAGAAGGAAGGTTCTCCACCTTCCCAGTAAATCCATTCCACGATCCAACGACTCTTCCGGTCAGCAAATGTGTCACAAATGTGTAATTAGCCCCTCCTATGATTTACCTTCTGGAGTGGCCACGATCAAGCTTGCTCTGTTTTTATAGGACAGCAGTCCTATCGCTGAATGACTCATTTATAAAATGAGATGGCTGCTCAAGTTGAATAAAAGGGTAGATAGATGTCGTCTCAAGTGTCTTCCGTTACCAAGAACAGGACTCTATTTAAAGGCATTTCCTATTTGAAGGGTTGCCCGATCTGAGCCTGGTTAAAACGAAAGACCCCTCTGTAGGCTGAGAAAGAGTCTTGAAGTTGACCATCCACACTTCACATCTGGACAGGAGATGGCACACGGGTTGTCTGGTCACACCCTCCCTCCTTATGGTGTTGTGTTTCTCTTTAGATCATAATCATAGCCAGTACCTTGTTCCACAGCCCTGGTGGTATGGCAGACTTGTCATCACCAGCAGAGACAGATTCCCACTAAGAGTTCCTAGTTCAAAATGCTGGGCTGTGTGCAATGGTCTGAAGCAACTTGCACCCCCAAATTAAAGAAGGAAATTATTAAGTAGTACTGCTGGAAATTATGATGTCACTTCTGTTGCACAAGCAGAGTTTAGGCAAGAGTTGGCCAATAATTTGTAAATTTGCCCCTGTTCCTGGAAATTTGCACATTTTCAATAAGCCCGGGATATGTAATGCCTCTTGCATATCTTGCCCATTTCTATGTGATACTAATCCAACCCCCTGCAAATGTGGGAGATCCATAGATGAAACCTGCCTGATCAGTGGCTATCAAACCTCTGTTTCACAGCATCCAATAAAGCTCACTGCCTCCCATCACAGTCAATTTGTGTGAAACAGCTCTTCTTTTCAAGGAGCTCCTGTCAATGTTTAGATAGAATCTCCTTCCTTAGAATTCTTCACTTTAGGTTCACTCTTCACTGCATCTTCCTTGTGAAAGGCCTAGAAGTCGACTACAAATAAGTCATCTTTCCTCCATACTGAAAATCAGCAAATATACAAGTTTTGTCTCCCAGACTTTTTTTTTCATAGAATCATAGAATCATAGAGTTGGGAGAGACCTCAAGGGCCTTCTAGTCCAACCCCCTGCCATGCAGGAACCCTCCAGACCCTCAATCATCTTGGTCGCCCTCCTTTGGACTGCTCAAGATTGTTAACATCCTTTTTAAATTGAGGTGCACAGAACTGGACACAGTACTCCAGATGGGGTCTGACCAGAGCAGAATAGAGTGGTACTATTACTTCCCTTGATCTAGACACTATGCTTCTGTTGATGCAACCAAGCATCACGTTGGCTTTCTTGGCCGCCGCATCACACTGCTGACTTATGTTCAATTTGTGGTCCCCCAAGACTCCCAGATCCCTTTCGCAGGTACTATTTTCCAGCCAGGTGCCTCCCATCCTATATTCTATATTCCTATATTCTTCTAAACCTGGTAGAATTCTTTAAACTACCTTTATCATGCTTCTGTGGACACCTGTTATTTTTCAAATACTGGTATACTTGTTCTTGAGTGGGCAGTTGGGACCTGCACTTACTTTTCTTTTGGTCCTGTCCTACTAGAGGCAGAATGTTCTAAGGGCCACTCTGACCCTTGACACTCTGCTACAATTGTCTTCAGCTGAGAAGATAATCCTGCATTTCCCCCACCCCACCCCGATATGACTTCTTGATCTTTCTGCACACATTAAAAGAATTATGGATTTCCTCCCTAGAATCTCCACAGACATTTCCCCTCTAGATTTTATGTTTCCATGGTTCAGACCACCTTTTAATTTTGTTCTGGAAGTCCTTGTGTAATTCTCAATATTTGATGTGCTACCTATTTCCACCTCAATGTATTGGCCTTTCTTTCTTTAGTTCAAAAATCTTTTCTGCCATTCCCTTTGTTGGTGGAATACTTGTTTCAGGTTGTACAGTGGTACCTCGGATAACAATTTTAATTTGTTCTCTGAGGCAGTTCATTATCTGAAAAAAATCGTTATCTGAAACATTGTTTCCCATAGGAATGAATGGGAGACCAATTAATCCATTCCAGAGCCTAGGAAAATGACACGGACACCTGTTTTTTTGCTCAAAACTCTTTATAAAGTGCACTTTAAAGGTACAGATGTGATACAGCCCGGGATAACTCTTTTTTTACCGATGGAAATTAATAATCCAAGGCAGTCCATAGGGAAAATTCGTTATCCAAGTCAGCCCATAGGAAAAATCATTATCTGAGGCAGTCCATAGAGAAAATTTGTTATCTGAGGCAGACCTATACCTAGAAATTGCAATTCGCTATCCGAGGCAGCCCATAGGGGAAATTCGTTATCCGAGGCAGCCCTATACCTGGAAATTGTGATTTGTTATCCGAAAAATTCATTATCAGGGGCATTCGTTATCCAAGTTATTACTGTATAATCTTAGAACTGCAGAGCTGGAAGGGAGCCAACGGGCCATCAAGTCCAGCCTTTAGATGTTGACTAGAACTGGGCATTTTTTTAAATGGCTCAACACAACTTCTGCCATTTTTGAACTTTTCTCGAGGTTCACCAGTGGAACTTCTGCACTTTGGAATTTGATGTCACATGCTGGACACTGTGGTGCAACAACTGTCTAAAGCTCTCTTGGCTTTCGAGTGAATGCTTGTTGCTTTCCAAATCTGAAAGGCACAGGAAGGCTCAGAACTGAAAACTCTAAATTTTAGAGGAAGAACACAGAGCCTTCCAGGAATTTGTTGGGCTACAACCAACCATTGATCCTTTGCCATTGGCTACACTGGCTATGGGTAATGGGAGACTACAAACCATGATGGAGATGTGTTCAGAGGTTACAAACCATGATGGAGATGTGTTCAGAGGTTACAGACCATGATGGAGATGTGCAATCTCCAGGCTTAAAACCAGGGTCCTTCAAGGGCCAGATGCAGGGGAGTGGTATCAGGAGACAGATATCTAGTCTCGTGTGCTCCCAGACGCATCTGGTGGGGCCGCTGTGAGATGCAGGAAGTTGGACTAGATGGGCCTTTGACCTGATCCAGTATGGCTCTTCTGATGTTCTTATGTTCTTATGAGCTCTGGCCCAGTATTGCTTTGAAGAGCCACGACTGCCCTCCTCAGCTTTCAAATCTCTACACAGATGTGTCCCCTTAACCTACTTCAGCTTCATGCCTTTTATTTTCGTTGCTGTTGCTAGGAGGATGGAAGGCTAGGATGTACTCTTTTTTTCCACCAGATGGTGGCATCCGTGTTCTGTGCTGTTGATATTCATTTCCCCTCAACACAGGTGAAATCCAAGATGCCCTTTTGTTTTCTTCTCTTCACCTCCTTGTTTTTCTTGCTCCAGGTGATGGAATTCATGTTTGTTCGTTGGCCCTGCCAACTGCCTTGTGCAATCAGAAGTACTGTGGTTTTTAACTGGTGAACTGTGATGGCCCAGCCTTCGACCTGAGAGGATTTTTATAAGCTGGGAAGATTTCACAGGATCATCCCCCGCCCAATTGCAGTGTTACAACACAGCTTCTAAACCTGCTAGAATTCTACTTTCTGCAATTTATTCAGGCCCATGGATGTGTGTTATATGTGTAACATCATGTGGCAATTGTTTTTCTCCACTGGGAAATATCGCGTTACTTCACATCCATTTTGTACCACAACAAATTATATTGCGTAATATAATTTGTTGCAGTCATGTGGTTTGTTGCTCTTCCTGCGTCCGCAAGGTCACACTTTGTTGTTACGAAACTTATGTTACGTCACGCTAATGCCGCATCAAAGTACATTCATTTTTTGTTGTTCTACATCCCCTTTTTTAAAAAAATAAGTAAATAAAACCAACTTAACAGCCATTCTCAACCCTTTTTTTTAACCATGGCCATAAAGACAATATGAATGAAACATAGGCCAAATCAGGATTGCATAAAAGTCACATAATGAACCTTATAAGGTGGTGTGTGAAGAACTGTTTCCAGTTTGTGGCACTCTTCAAATCTGCCAGGGCCCCATTGGGAATGGTTGCACTAGAGGTACAGTCTGGCATACTGGTTAGAATATTGTTCTTTTGGTCTGAAGACCCACATTGAAATTTATTGCTTTTTTCTTTTTGTTGCTTATAAACGTTCGTCACTCTCCTTCATCTACACACACAGAGTTCCTAACATACCTGTTATGTTGCCATGATGATATACTATAACCCACAACATCTGCAGCATTTTCAGGGTGATTTAGCTAACATACAGTCCTGTAGGAATATCCATCTGGGAATGAAATACAGACAGTTCAGAAAGCTATAATAAGAATGTGACAACACAATAGGGAAAACCTCCTTTGATGCAGAGTTTTTCAGATTGGGTCCCTCCTGGCTTCCATGTGTGATATTGCTGTAGCCATCCAGAAAAACACAGGCGGTTATTGTGTTGTAAAACCAGCAGGCAGCTAATAAAGCCATCCATAGGAACACTGCTTCCTTTTGCATCTTATTTTTAAATTTTTCCCGGGTGGCTTAGCACTTATCTGAATCTGCACTTAGAAAAGCCTTGTAATTTTTTTAAAAGAAACTATTTTGAGGCAACAGACATTTAGATGAGGGGAACGGACACCCTCATGACTGCCCCTTTGCAACAGATAAAGAGATCATATGGGGCAGAAAGTAGCAAAAATGATGCCAGTCAAATCCAAGACCTTTCTAAGGGTATTTGTACACAACCCCTAAACTCCGCAGCAAATGGCTGCCAGCTCCGGAG
>JAHTLZ010000073.1:1466643-1483285 GCA_023846285.1 Phrynocephalus versicolor | reverse complement strand
TTGTTGTTGTTGTTGTTGTTGTTGTTGTTGTTGTTGTTGTTGTTGTTCAGTCATTCAGTCGTGTCTGACTCTTCGTGACCCCATGGACCAGAGCTCCCCAGGCCTTCCTGTCTTCCATTGCCTCCCGGAGTTTGGTGAAATTCATACTGGTTGCATTGATGACACCATCCAACCATCTCATTCTCTGCCATCCTCTTTTCCTTTTGCCTTCAATCGTTCTCAACATCAGGGACTTTTCCAAGGACTCCTCTCTCCTCATGTGATGGCCAAAGTACTGGAGCCTCAGCTTCAAAATCTGTCCTTCCAATGAACATTCGGGGTTGATTTCTTTCAGGATGGATAGGTTTGATCTCCTTGCAGTCCAGGGGACTCTCAAGACTCTCCTCCAGCACCACAGCTCAAAAGCATCGATTCTGCGGCGATCCACGTTCTTTATAGTCCAGCTCTCACTTCCATACATCACTACTGGAAAAAAACATAGCATTGACTATCCTGACCTTAGTTGGCAAAGTGATGTCTCTGCAATTTAGGATGCTACCTAGGTTTGCCATTGCTTTCCTCACAAGAAGCAGGCATCTTTTACTTTCGCTGCTGCAGTCGCCATCTGCAGTGATCAAGGAGCCCAAGAAAATAAACTCTGTTATTGCCTCCATTTCTTCCCCTTCTATTTGCCAGGAGGTGATGGGACCACTGGGGAACAGTGACCATGTCACTGAGCCACTGAGGAACAGTGACCATGCTGCAATCTCCTTTGCCATGCATGTCGGAGGAAGAGTGTCAACCAAATCAGACATAAAAACCCTTGATTTTCGAAGGGCAAACTTTCCTCAGATGAGGAAATTAGTTAGAGAGAAATTGAAGGGGAAGGTTAGAAGAATCCAATATCTTCAGAGTGCATGGAGCCTGTTTAAAACAATGGTAATAGAGGCCCAGCACAAGTGCATACCACAAAGACAGAAGAGCTCATATAAGTCCAAGAGGACACCGGCATGGTTAACAAGTAGAGTTAGAGAGGCTCTAAAGCACAAGGAGAGGTCTTTCTGTAAATGGAAATCCTCCCCAAATGAGGAAAATAAAAAGGAACACAAACTCTGGCAAAAGAAATGTAAGAAGATGATAAGGGAGGCAAAGAAAGATTTTGAGGAACGCATGGCTAGCAATATAAAGGGTAATAATAAAAGCTTCTTTAAATATGTTAGAAGTAGAAAACCTGCCAGAGAACCAGTTAGCCCCCTGGATGGTGAGGGAGGAAAAGGGGAGGTTAAGGAGGACTTGGACATTGCAGAGAAATTGAATGACTTCTTTGCGTCTGTCTTCATGACAGAGGACCTTGAGCGGATTCCGCTGCCTGAGCCGCCCCTCTTGACTAAAGAATTAAATCAAATACAGGTTAAAAGAGAGGATGTTTTAGGACTAATTGACAAATTGAGGATTAACAAGTCACCGGGCCCAGATGGCATCCACCCAAGGGTTATTAGGGAACTGAGAAATGAAATTGCAGATCTCTTAACGGTTATATGCAACTTGTCTCTTAAAACGGCCACAGTGCCGGAGGACTGGAGGATAGCAGATGTCACACCAATTTTTAAAAAAGGAAGGAGGGAGGACCCGGGAAACTACAGGCCAGTTAGCCTTACATCTGTCCCAGAGAAGATGGTGGAAAGCCTCATCCAAGAGAAAATCTTAAAACACATAAAAGAACAAACCTTGCTGAGAGAAATTCAGCATGGCTTCTGTAAGGGTAAATCTTGTCTGACAAACCTTTTAGAATTTTTTGAAAAGGTCAAGAGGCACGTGGATTTGGGTGAACCGGTGGAGATAGTCTATCTGGATTTTCAAAAGGCTTTTGACACAGTCCCTCACCAAAGGCTGCTGAGAAAATTGCACAGTCAGGGGATAAGAGGGCAGGTCCTCTTATGGATTGAGAACTGGTTGAGATCCCGGAAACAATGGAGAGAAGTGAAAAGCGGTGTGCCCCAGGGCTCTGTCCTGGGACCAGTGCTTTTCAATCTGTTCATAAATGACCTGGAGACAGGGATAAACAGTGAGATGGCCAAGTTTGCAGATGACACAAAACTTTTCCGTGTGGTAAAAACCAGAGAAGATTGTGAAGAGCTCCAGAAGGATCTCTCCAAACTGGGGCAATGGGCTGAGAAATGGCAAATGCGTTTTAATGTAACCAAATGTAAAGTAGTGCATATTGGGGAAAAAATCCAAACTTCATCTATCAACTCATGGGCTCTGAGTTATCCGTGACGGATCAGGAAAGAGATCTTGGTGTGTTGGTGGACAGCTCCATGAAGGTGTCTCCCCAATGTGTGGCAGCAGTGAAGAAGGCCAATTCCATGCTAGGGATTATCAAAAAGGGGATTGAAAATAAAACAGCCAACATTATAATGCCATTATACAAAACAATAGTAAGGCCACACCTGGAGTATTGTGTACAATTCTGGTCACCGCATCTCAAGAAAGACATAGTGGAACTGGAAAAGGTGCAGAAGAGAGTGAGAACAGACAAAAGAAAATATTTTTTCACCCAGCGCGTTGTTAGTCTGTGGAACTCCCTGCCACAGGAGGTGGTGATGGCATCTGGCCTGGTTGCCTTCAAAAGGGAATTTGACAGATTCCTGGAGGAAAAGTCCATCACAGGTTACAAACCATGATGGAGATGTGTCATCTCCAGGCTTAAAACCAGGGTACTTCAAGGGCCAGATGCAGGGGAGTGGTATCAGGAGACAGATATCTAGTCTCATGCGCTCCCAAACGCATCTGGTGGGGCCGCTGTGAGATACAGGAAGCTGGACTAGATGGGCCTTTGGCCTGATCCAGCATGGCTCTTCTTATGTTCTTATGTTCTTATGACCGGTGGCCATGATCTTAGTTTTTTTGACTCTCCTCTTTTTTTTCACTCTCCTCTTTCACCCTCATTAATTCCTCTTCACTTTCTGGCTACAAAGTAGAGTTGGCAAAATTAAGGTGAACCTAAGAAATTTGGTTTTTTTGTACTGACACTCTTCTCTGTGAGCACCAAGAGGAACAGGCCACGTGACACTTATGGTGGTGCATGCTCTGCTCTACAACATGGGCTATGGAAAATGTGATGCTATTTCTTGGACTGTAGTGCTTCTAGCATGAGCAAAGAAAGAGCCACAAAAGTTCACACTGAAATAAATTATTGGTGGGCACCCAATTGGTATTTGCAAAAAGGTTTGTGTAATGTGCCACAGATAGCTGTAAGCAAATTAAAGAGATGCTGGGAGCCATCTCGGTTGCATGCTTTGTCACAGGCCTGCTTTTTGACAGGTCAGGCCTGATGGCACATGCCAGCTGATCCTTTTAAAACACCATTGAATTGCTTCTAACTTAAAAGAATATGCCCAAAAGACACTCCTTCTCATGCTGGCCCAAAAATCTAGACATTATCAATAGAAGCATCGTGTTTGGATCAAGGAAAGTGATAGTACTGCTCTATACTGCTCTGGTAAGACCCCCACCTGGAGTACAGTGTCCAGTTCTGTGCTCCTCAGTTTAAAAAGTTTGTTGACAACTCCAAACGGGTCCAGAGGAGGGTGACCAGGATGGTTAAAGGTCTGGAAGAAATGTCTTATGAGGAGCGGATTGGGGAGCTGGGATAGTTTAGCCTTACAAAAAGAAGGCTGAGAAGGCGATATGATAGCCATGTTTAAATATTTGAAAAGATATCCTGTGGAAGAGGGGACTGGTTTGTTTTCCATGGCTGCAGAGATTAGGACCGGGAGCAAGGGTTTCAAACAGAGATGGGCACAAAATGAAAAATAAAATGCTGTTTCATTGTTTCATTAAGTAATGAATTACTTCATTAGGTATTGAAACAGTAGGATGCGTTTTGTTTTGTAATGAGACACCATTTCCCCCTCTAGAACGAAATATTTGTCCTAGAGGAAATAGCAGGGGAGCTTCCTCAAGCTCTTCCCTGTAAGCACCCCAAATTTGGAGAGGTTATGGGGTCTGAGGGATAAGATATTAAGCACCAAAGAGGGTGCCCCTAGGAAAAAATATTTCGTCAAAGCAAAAGAGGGGGTTGAGCCGTGTGGCCGTCACAAAACAATTGCAGGAAAAGGTTACAGGCGATAGCTTTATAGGCCACTATTAAAAATAAAAAAACAAGGAACATTGCAAGCTTTCGAGTTTACATAACTCTTTTTCAAAGCAGGTCCCAGAAGTTCAGACATGGTAAAATATGTGCTTTACCAAGGAACATAATCGGAAGTTCGGAAGCCAAGCTGTGGGTGAGCGATCAGTGCCGCTGTGGCTTGGTGTCTGATTCCACTTAGAAATATTTCTAGGGGAACCCCCTTTGAAGTTTAATAACTCAGCCCCATGACCCCAAAATCTCTCCAATTTTTGGGAGTTTACAAGGAGAGCCCAAACTTTCTCCCCAGTGATTCTGGTGCTGAATGGCTGCTATGATACCTAGCTTGGAGTATATAAGGATATGTACTTGAAAATAGGTATTGCAGCAGTCATGTATCAGAGTCGAAATTGCTGGGGAGCAAGTTTGGACTCTTCCCCGTAAACCCCTGAAATTTGGAAAGATTTTGAGGTCTGGGGGCTGAGTTATTAAACTTCAAAGGGGGTGCCCCCAGGAAAAATCATTTCTAATTGAGCAACAAGCCGATAATAGCCCCCTCCTATAGGCGAGCGATTAGCGGCT
Source organism: Phrynocephalus versicolor (assembly GCA_023846285.1). NCBI lineage: Eukaryota > Metazoa > Chordata > Lepidosauria > Squamata > Agamidae > Phrynocephalus > Phrynocephalus versicolor. Next base: position 1,478,592 of record JAHTLZ010000073.1, on the reverse strand, counting down.
TTGCACTCAATTAGAAATGATTTTTTTCCTAGGGGCACCCCCTTTGGAGCTTAATGACTCAGCCCTCTGACCCCAAAACCTTTCCAAATTTTGGGGGTTTACAGGGAAAACTCCAAACTTGCTCCCCAGTGATGTTGGTGCTGATACATAGCTGTTGCCTTACCAATTTTGAGTACATATTGAGTACTCCAAAATAGGTATTGCAGGCATGTTTCAGCACCAATGTTGCTGGGGCTGAGTTATTAAGCTCCAAAGGAGGCCCCCATAGCTAACTGCCAGAGTGTGTATGCCACATGCCAGCAATTTAGGGGTTAATTGGGATTAAGCTGGTGGTTAAATTAACCCCTAAATTGCTGGTATGTGGCATATACATTCTGGCAGTTTGCTACGGGGACCTCCTTTGGAGATTTATAACTCAGACCCCTGACCCCCAAACCTTTCCAAATTTTGGGAGCTTACAGGGAAGAGCTCAATGAAGCCCCCTCTCCACCATTTTGGTCCTTTAGGACCCAGGGGAGCATAGTGTTTCATTTCATTTCATTTCATAATGAAACTACTTTAAAAATTCATAATAAAGAAAATGAAACAAAACTACTACTATTTTTCTGTTTCATGCTCATCTCTAGTTTCAAACTACAGGAACAGAGATTCAATTTGAACATTAGGAAGAACTTTCTGAGGGTTAGAGCTGTTTGGCAGTGGAATATGCTACCACGGAGGGTGGTGGAGTCTCCTTCTTTGGAGGTTTTTAAGCAAAGGCTGGATGGCCATCTGTTGGAAATACTCTGGTAGGGGTTCCTGCACGGCAGGGGGTTGGACTGGATGGCCCTTGAGGTCTCTTCCAACTCTATGATTCTATTAGTATATGTAACCATAATACAAAAGGAAAACAGAAGAGGAGAGAAGAGGAAAGCAAATAGCAAAAGCACCAGATATTTCTTTGCCTGATGGATGGAGCTAAACTGGTCTCAGTTACAATGGACATTCTTACTATTTTTTTTTTCTGGAGTGGCTTCTGCTTTGACCAATGAATCAGACCATGCTGGTCTCCTTATTGTGACAGTCATCCAAGAGGGTAAGGGCACATCTTCTTCTTGTCCACTGACCTCCTGGCCAGTGTGGATGAGGCTGAAAGCAGACATAGTGGAACTGGAAAAGGTGCAAAAGAGAGCAACTAAAATGATTACTGGAATGGGGCACCTCCCTTATGAGGAAAGGCTAAAACATTTGGGGCTCTTTAGCCTGGAAAAAAGGCACCTGAGGGGGGATATGATTGAGACGTACAAAATAATGCAGGGCACGAGTAAAGTGGATAGAGGGAAGCTCTTCTCCCTCTCACAAAATACCAGAACTAGGGGACTTACACTCAAACTGAGGGCTGGGAGAGTAAGAGCAGACAAAAGAAAATATTTTTTCACCCAGTGCGTTGTTAGTCTGTGGAACTCCCTACCACAGGATGTGGTGATGGCATCTGGCCTGGATGCCTTCAAAAGGGGATTGGACAGGAGACAGCTATCTAGTCTCATGCGCTCCCAAATGCATTTGGTGAGGCCACTGTGAGATACAGGATGCTGGACTAGATGGGCCTTTGGCTTGATCCAGCATGGCTCTTCTTGTGTTCTTATGTTCTTATGCTCTCCAGATGTCTCAGAATGGTTTGCCAAATACAGAGCTCTCATTCCCCGCTCTCTTTGCACACAGTGACCGGCAGACTCCAATCATAACCATGTTGGAAGTAGATTCCATAGATTTTAATGGTCCCCACCCCAATTTCAGCCAGGTAAATATGCTTACGCCTGGAGCCTACGGAGGTTGAAGTCATGTTTTCAAAGAGGGCTAAGTAGAGCATGCCAATCCCACCAGATCCACCCTGTTTCTCCACACACAACCAGTCCTTCTCTGGTGCTGGAAAATATTTTGTTGATCTGCAAGACGGTTGCACAAAAGGAGCCGTCAGGGCAAAGAGGACATCGAGATAATTAGAAAAGCAGACTAGTTTTGACTGGCCCCCTGCTTTCATTTTGCTGAATGCTGTTGAAATACACCCACACATGTTAAGCAGCAGATGTTGGGAATAAAATGGAACTTCCTGTACTTTCTCACTCAAGGATGGAACAATCCGCTCTCAGTAGTCTTTGTCAACCTGACTGTTTAACCAGGCTATCTTCCTTTAAGGTTTTCTACAGCTCACAAGTTGAAATGGGCACATTTTTGCCTTCTCCTGGTTTGGCCAAAGTAGGACAGTTTCAGTTTCATCGTTCTTGCCTCCAGAGATAGTTCAGGCTTCATTTGATCTTGGACCCACTTGTTTGTCTTTTATTTGAATCTAGTCCAGCATTCTGTATGCTCTCTTCTGCATACAGGCTGAACAAATAAGGAGATATAGGACTCCATTTCCTAAAACATTTGCCTAGAGGAAACTGTTCTGTTTCTCCATATTCTGTCCTAATGGTAGCTCTTGTCCACAATTCAGGATACACATCTGGGCAACCAAGTGCTGAGGCATACTAGTTTCTTTCAGAACAGCCCATAGTTTCTCATGATGTACACAATCTAAGGCTTTGCTGAAGTCTATAAAGCACAGACTTATCTTCTTTTGAAATTATTTGGGGCACTCCAGCCACCAGTGAATCTCTGCAATATGATCTCCAGTGTTTCTTTCTTTTTGGAGTCCAACTTGAACATGAGGCACTTCCCACTCCTTGTAAAGTAAAAGCCTTTGTTGCCACATTTTGAGCATCACTTTGCTTCATGGGAAATTAAAGCAATCATCCTAGAGTTCCTGCATTCCTTGGCATTTCCTTTCTTGGTGATTGGAATGTATATTGAACACTGCTAGTCTGTGGGCCAATATTTTTGTTTTATATATTTGTTGGCATAGTCTTGTTAGGCTTTTGATAAATTTAGCTTATGTCACTTGAATTAGTTCTAATGGCATCCCATGTAACCCTGGTGACTTCTGATTATAGGGTTTTCAAGATAAGAAAGGTTCATTCGTGGTTTATTATCACTGCTGCCTTCGGCTCAGTGCTAACAAAAGTTGGTTCAAATGTCACTAGTCACTACCATTATCTGTAAAAGATCCTCCACCAGTGTCACCTTTAGGTACTACAGCTGCCCAGTAGCTGCCTTCCAGAAATTTTACAGGCTCCCACAACATTGTATCTGCCTATGTTCTTCTGCTGATGTGGGTGTTGCTTCTGATAAGGTGGATGCATCTATGACCATTCCACTTTGGGTGACCCTGCTAAGATGCTGCTAGAACTCTGCCAGGATCATAATGGAGTTTAGGCTCCTGGGGGCATGACTCTTGGCTTCCATGAGTGAGGGATGCATCCAAGAATGGGGAAGAATGGGGAATCCGAGAATGGGGAAGAATGGGGGTTGGACTGGATGGCCCTTGAGGTCTCTTCTAACTCTATGATTCTCTGATCTAAACCTATTGCATTTTACCCATAAATCTGGCCATTCCTTGCATGGCTGGAGTGTCTGAAAAGCTTAAAAGGATTTTTGGCAAACACCACATCCCTGTTTACTTCATACCTATGCACACATTAAGACAGAGACTTGTCCACCCAAAGGACCTGAACCCAAAACACAAAAGAAACAATATAGTATATGCGGTCCAATGCAGTGAGGAGTGTGCAGACCTCCACATTGGAGAAACTAAACAACCATTAAACAGGAGGATGTCCCATCATAGGAAGGGCAACAGCTCAGGACCAGAATCAGTAGTGTACCTCCATTTGAAGGACAAAAGGTACTCATTCAAAGATGAGGATGCACACATATTAGACAGAGAAGATAGGTGGTTTGAGAGAGGGGTCAGAGAAGCCATTCATGTATGCACTGAAAACCCCTCTCTCAACAGAGGTGGGTACCCAGATACAATCTGTCTGCTACTTATCAAACTGCCCTTTCATCAATCCCCAGACAAATCAGAAGCACTTCACACACCTCCACCAGCAAGGCCATAGCTAACGACCCATACTTAATGGGGGTTGGGAAGGGTTGCATAGGTGGGACTTTCATGCACGCCAGGCCATTAACCACCTAATGAGCCTATTCAGGCCATTGTCCACCTAACAAGCCTATTCAGGACATTGTCCACGTAATGACCCTATTCAGACCAGGGTGATGGGAAACCAATGTGAACTATAAATTGGAGGACTCAGCACTCACTTTTCTCAGACTGACAAAGCTGCTTGGATGCGTAGTAAAGCATTTTGATTAGGGATGGGCACCTTACAAAAAACGACATGCTGTTTCGTTATTTTGTATGTTCACAAAATGAAATGAAACAGCAAATAGTGTGTCATCAAGAAATGAAACAGAACACCATTTTTTGTTTCAGAAATGAAACAATTCATTCTAGCCTCTTGATCCAGCTGGCTTGAAAACAGGAGGTTTATTTTTTTAATTTATTGATTTGCTTTCCTTTCTTCCCACGCCTCAGCTGCTGAGATAGCTTATCTCCTATCTTGATCTTCCTGAAACTAGCCAGCCCAGGAGCTGCTGGCTCTATCTGTAAGTTGATTTAAACTGTTTTCCTTTCCTTTTAAAGCATCATTGTGGAGGTTATTTTTAAATATTTTATTTCCTTCCCTTGCTGCGCCAATCAGCTGTTGAGTTTATCTCCCCAATCTCTCGGTGCAGCAGCTAGCTACAGTGGTACATCTACTTAGGAGTTTAATCCGTTCTGAATGCATGCTCATGTCAAACTACTCGTAAGTAGATCAGCCCTATCTAAAAAAATAAAAAAAAAATAAACTGAAAAATTGAAAAACAATTGTAAGTAAAGCAGACTGCATCTAAAATTTGTAAGGCAGCAGAAACTTCCAATGGTTTTTCGCTCTTAAGTCAAATTGCTCTTAACTTGAGCCACTCATAAGTAGAGGTACCCCTGTATTAGGTTTCTAGCTTGTTTACAAAGGGTTCTTTGCTTGAAAGCAAATTGATTGGAAGGTATGAGGGTCTTTGATTTAGGGCAGTGGGCTCCCTGTTAAATAAAAAAGGAAATCTTTCCATTATTTATAGCCTTACAAAGCGTTTTTAAAATTCTTTTAAAAGATCTGTTATTAATGAGATGAAACAAAATGAAGACTGAAACAAAACAAAACAAAACACTATATTTCTGTTTCATGCCCATTTCTAGTTTCAATCTCTAAAGAAAAGAAGCCCAGTTGCCATGACCCAGATAGCCTCACCTGGATGTCTGAGAATCTTCACAGACATACACATAAATCTCTTTTGCTAGATCCAAGTTATCTCTTGTCCCACCTTTTAATAACAGTCTTCCCTGTATATATTGTCATTTTTTAAATCACAGACACGGACAGACAGACAAGCATGCAGACACACGCATAGACATACGCACAATTTTGGAATTGTTGCTAAAGGATCTGACTCTTCTTAATGGCCTTATTCAGGTATTATACAGCAGTGCTCCCCAACCTTTTTATCCCTGCGGACCGGTAAATATTTGATAATTTTTCTGTGGCCCGCTTGTTTTAATTTATTAATTTTAATTTAATTAAAAGGCCCCTCCTCCTCCTCTCTCTCTCCCCTCAGACCGGCTGCTGCGCGCGCACGCAACCCCCCCTCATTTGCCCCGCCCACCGAACCCCCCTCCCTCCCTCCCTCCTCTCCCCGAGGAGAGGGGCAGCAAATTCAAAAGCAACAAGCAGCTTTCCTCCTCCTCCCCTTAGCGCCAGTGAAGGGAAGGAGAGGGAAGTCTTGGTCCTTTTGAAGTTGGCACCTCTGGGATCTGGCCGGGGAAGGGGGGAAGGGGGGACTTTGCTGCTGGCCCTCCCACCTCTTCTCCACCTGGCAAATGGCAGTGGCGGCGGCTCCAGGACACCCAGGAGGTCTTGCCTTCCCCGCTCAGCCTTGTTTGGCACTAAATTCAAAAGGAACAAGCAGCTTTCCTCCTCCTCCTCCCCTTCGCGCGAGTGAAGGGAAGGAGAGGGAAGTCTTGGTCCTTTTGAACCCTCCGCCTCTCCGCTGCACTCCCATCCTCCTCCTCCCCCTCCCCCGAAAAAAAAACTTTTCCCCCTCCTCCCCCGGCCAAGCAAAAACAAGCACATCATGGCAAGGGATCCGGCTCCCTGCTCCAAGGGAAAGGGGGAGGCTCCAAGACGATCGCTTCCCACTCAGCTCCCGGTGTGGATATGTGGTGCAGATATAATGAAAAAAAAAAAAGAGGGGACGACTCGAGAGCATTGTGCATTTCTGCTGCAGAGGGGAGGGGGGCCGTTTGGGGCAAAGAGCAGAAGGGCAACACGCCTGGAGTAGCCGGGCTATTTTGGGACGCGCATTGTGCCACCTTCGCAGCAGGAGGACGCAAAGCCGGCTGAGGACTTAAAACAAGCAGATCGACCCTTTTATGTTGCAAAGAGGCCAAAGTGGAAGGAAGGCAACCAGGGCTCCGCTTCTTGACGGATCGCCTCCCGGCTTGTCCTCCAGCCATTACAAATCGCCGGTGTCCCTCCCCCCCCTTCCACCCCCCGTGTACGTATAATGTTTGTGACAGTCAGACCGGGAGATTATCCAGATCATGGCTTTCCTGGCTCCGGTGGTTAATGCCGTTTCTGGAAGGAGAGTGCCACCACCCTCCTTCCCATCTTGCTTCACCCTTTTCTCGGCCGCCTCTCAAACTCCGCGTCTGGACTGGACGGGAGGGAGGCCCGATGGGTAGTGAAATGGAAGGGAGACACACACACCCAGGCTCTTACAGCAACCACCCTCCCTCCTTTCCACCTCCACCCGCCGCTGGCCCAACGCCCCTCCCTGCCTCCACGATCCCCTTCCTTGAGGCAGGACACAAGGGCGAACTTGCCACACTCCTTGGGGCGCCCCAACCTCGGGCAGCAGCAACCGACCCACCCTGAGCGCACACAAATACAAACCCTTTTGCCACCTCTGCTGCTGGCAGAGCCTTCCTGCAGTTGCCCAGATCGCCCAGGGAGGAAAGCCGAGGAGGAAGGGAGAGGGAGGGTGGGTGGCCTTAAACAAGCGGGCAGACGGGCGCGCCCGGGTGTGTGTGTGTGTGTGTGTGAGAGAGAGAGAGCCAAGGGAGCCACCCCCCCGCAATCGCCCCCCCGCCGCCGCCGCCACCCCTCCGCAATTGCCCTCGCTGCTGCTCCTTCGGTGGCGGCGGGAGGAGGAGGAGGAGGAACCGGAGCAGGAGCAGGAGGCGGCGGCGGCGGCTCGTCGGTGCCGCGAGGGCGCTTCCCGGCGCGGCCGGGTGGGTGCCGCGTGCGGGGCGCCGAGGCCAGGATCCGCGGGTGGGTCTCGCTGCTGGCGCCGCGCTCGCTCCTGCTCCTGCTGTCGCCGCCGCCGTAGGCCTCATCCTCCGCCGGGGAAAGCGAGCGAGGCGCCAGCAGCGGGATCCCGGGGGGAGGAGGAGGAGGATGGGTGCCTCCACCTCCTCTTCCCCAGAGAGCAACGGACCGAGGAGAGCCCGGTCTTCTGGGCCGCCGCCAACGCCGTCGGGGCGCCAGCGTTTTGGGGCGGAGTCGCCGGCTGGCCGGCCCGGGAGGAGGGGAGGGGAGGGGAGGAGGGAGGCAAAGGCAAAGGCAGCGGCGGCGGCTCCTCCTGCGCTCCTCCAGCCTTCCTCCTCCACCGGCCGCCCGCGGGAGAGAAGAGGAGGAGGAGGAGGGCGGCGGAGGAAAAGGGGAGGAGCCTCCCCGGCCTCCCCAGGCGGCCCGGTGCCGACCGGTCCACGGACCGGCACCGGTCCGCGGCCCGGGGGTTGGGGACCACCGTTATACAGTATTAGCTAGTATTCTGTAGAATCTGATGAGGTGAATGTAGCTGCTCACACATGGGCTCTATAAATGAATAAGTAGACCAATCATAGGTAGAACCAACACACCCCCAGCTGGCTTATACTTATTCTTGAGAAACCTGCTCTGGCCACAGTGACACATGCCCTAGTGACGTCCCGGCTGGACTATCGTAATGCGCTCTATGTGGGACTACCGAAACTATTCAGAAAACTTCAATAGGTCCAAAATGCAGCAGCCAGATTGCTAACTGGAGCGGGGTACAGAGATTACATTACATCGCTATTAAAGCAGCTCCACTGGCTGCCAATCAGCTTATTGGGCACAATTCAAAGTGCCAACCTTAACTTACAAAGCACTATACAACCTGGGCCCAAGCTACCTCAAAGATCGAATCCCACAGTATGAACTGGCTCGGGTGCCAAGGAAATCAGGAGAGGCCTTTCTCTCCATCCTGCCACCCTCACATATATGTCTCATGGGAGTACATGACAGAGCCTTCTCAGCTGCTGCGCCCATACTGTGGAACTCCCTCCCACTAGAGGCCAGGAGTGTCCCATCTCTGTTGTCTTTCTGGAAACAGGCAAAGACTTTTCTCTTTAGGTGAGCTTTCCTTGAATGACAGACTACCTATTATGTGTTTTTTTATATGAATCTACACAGATTCTGTGTTTATAACCACTTATACCTTTGTGTTTATATCTCCCCTTGTGTGATTGCATTGACATTATGTTTTTGATGTTAGTTTCTATCCCACATAAATTTAGATGATCTACCGTACATGTGTGTTGTGTGTTGTGTCGTTACAGCCGTGACCAACTCTTCGTGACCCCATGTCCATGGAGTTTTCTTGGCAGGAATTACTGGAGTGGCTTGCCAGTTCCTACTCCAGGCGCCTACATCACCTGGTATTCCCTGGTGGTCTCCCATCCAAGTACTAACCAGGGCCGACCCTGCTTAGCTTCCGAAATCAGGCGAGATTGGATGCGCTTAGGGCATCTAGGCAGCCTCTACCATACATAATTGCATGGAATTTTTACTCCTCTCTTTAACTGCTCTCATTTTCTTGTAGCTTTAATATTGCCTTTTAATGTTGTAAGATGCTCCTCAATTCCCTGTTCTTAAACTTAAATATGTCTTTTAGAGATGGGCTCAAAATGGCAAAATAGTGTTTCATTTTGTTTCATTTCGCTAATCATTGCATTTTGTTTCGTTACGAACAATTTTTAATCGCATTTTCATAGCAAAACAAAATGAGCAATGAAATAATTCAGAAGCTGCCGCCAACCAGCTGGTTTTTTTTTTGACAGGCCTGGCTGTGGGGAGGGGGGCCACCTTCCCTCCCCACAGCCTGACCTCTCAAAAAATAAAATACCACCAGCAAGGTGCTGGTGGTGGGGGCTACAATGGAAGAGAGAAACAGGGTTTTAAATTTGGCACTGCTTGGTTCAACTCTCCTGTTGCTGCCACCCACACCCAGCTAGTTTTTTTGACAGATCAGGCTGTGGGGAGTGGGCCAAGAGATGGGCACAAAGTAAAAAACGACATGCTATTTCGTCGTGTCATAAGGTTATGAAATGTATCGTAATGTAACAAAATGGCAGACAGCATTTCGCTATGAAACAAAACACATTTTTTTAATGTTGAAACAAAAGGATTTGTTCTCCCATGCTGCCCTTGCCTCCCAGGTGGGTTTTTTTGATAGGTCAGGCTGTGGGGACCCCTCCCCACAGCCCGACCTGTCAAGAAAACCCACCTGGGATGTGGGGGGGGGGCAGCAAAGGAGAATGGAGCAGGCAGCGTTAAATTCAAACCCTGCTCCCTTCTCCCTTGCTGCCCCCACCCCTTCCCCCAGGTGTGTTTTTGACAGTCCAGGCTGTGGGGAGGCGGTGCCCCGCCCTCCCCAGAGCACATCCTGTCAAAAAAAGAAACCTGGGAGGCGGGGGGCAGGAAGGGAGAACAATTTGTTTCATTTCCACAGTAAAAAATGGTGTTTCATTTCGATTTGTAACAAAACACTGTCTGCAGTTTTGTTATGTTACAAAATGTTTCGTAACCTTCCGACACGACAAAACATTGTGTCATTTTTCGTTTTGTGCCCATCTCTAATGTCTTAATTGTACTGGACTGTATATTGTCTCTCATTACTATAAGCCTCCTTGGGTCCTTTTCCAAGGAGAAAGACAGGGTAAAAATACTCTAAATGAATCAATAAATAATATACCTGAATAGGATTAAGGGCATGTCTAGGACAAAACCTTTGCCCTTGAAATGTTAGGGAACAGGATGCTGATAAGCTGGCAACATTCCTAGTCTCCACCAAAGCCAAACAATGGAACTACCCTCTTCTCTTGGTTCCAACTGAAGGTCTCTTCTTCTTCCCCAAACTTTTAGCTGAGGAATAGATGAGAAGCAATGGCAGGGGTAAAAAATGCATGAAACACAACCAGGGTTCAAAAGACCGGACAGCTGTGTGAGTTGTGTAGCTGGTGTGGCAGCAAAGGTTGGGAATTTGATCCTCCACTGTGCCTTCCAGGGAAAGAGCCAGCCTGTGTAGCATTGGGCAAGCTGCACAGCCCCAGGGCACCCCTAGAAGAAGGGAATGATCAATCACATATGAGCATTCCTTATTCAGAGTGGCAGTTTCTCCATAATGTAGAATCAACTTCATGTCATGTAATTATTGTTGTTGTTAATTTTTAACGTTGAAAAACACGCACATTCAAGTGGAAATAAATTATTATTAGTTTATAATGTTGGGGGGGGGGGGAATCATTCAAAGAGAGAGGAGCAGTGCCAAAATTGGGATAGGCCCCTCTCTCCTCTGTCATCAGCTGCTTGGCTGAAATCCAGAGCTAGGACGAAGATCTTGTATACTCAGAGGTATTACTGATCCACCCCCACCACTTGGTCAGGGTGCAAAATATTTAAAAGTCAGACAAGTCAGCCTTAGTGCAAGAGGCAGGACATTCTATAAGCACCCCTCTCCCCACTTCTGGCGGGAAAATCACAAAATTGGTAAATGAAACAATAGTAATTTGCTTTCTTTTCGTGTCAGCTTGGATCTGCTTTCTCAGATGGCTGTCTCACACGGCATCATGGTAGGGCCAGCCCATAGTCATGTGACCTAACGAGCCCTTTGTCTTTCCCTTGGCATATCTAAAAGGCATCTTAAAGTCTGCCAGCTTCTTTCTGGGCGCAGTTCAAGCACGAATCTCCATAATTAGCTTGTTGGCACTGAAAATTATATTTTCGAAAAATGTCAATGGGAGATCACCTGACCTAGCGCTAAGGAATATGAAAGCTGCCCAAAGGGGAAATCTTGGTTAAATGGAAACCTTTGAACATGTTTGTTGGAAACAAGATCAATGAAGCCAAACCTCTGTTCGTTGAGGAACAGTCTGCTTCTCTGCGCTGCTTTGGTTTATTAGTCAAAGATTTCAGTTTTATAGCACACTAGACAAGTCTGGGCTGGCTGTTTTACCTTAATGGGGTTTAACTAAGGGGTATGAATAGGAGTCACAGAAGAAATAAATATGTCACATGGCCACACGGGACAAGATTGTAACCCGGTGACTTGTATTAATAGAACTGTAATGCCTAAGAGTGTCTTGGAGGGCTGTTCCAGAAGGAGTGTTCCGCTTCCTTCCAGGACTCATTTCCACACTGTTTCTGGAGAAAAGATCCTCTGGTGTGTCCCCTCTGAGGGGGCCTGCTTGTTTGGCTGCCACTGTTTGCCCTGAGAAGGTGCCCATGGCTTGACCACCTGCCCTCACTTGACTTCCATAACAGACTGAGTAGGCCCAGTAGAAGGACCTCTTTCAGTTCACGCTCAGGCTCTCTGTGCAAGGAAGCAGCCGGGAGATGGCACAGCCGTTTCTCTGGCTCCAGTTTCAGGTGTCCCATCAGCCTTTCCCTGTCCTTAGCTCCTGCTTGTTTGTCTGTCAAAACCCTAGTTATGGGAACAAAGCAGAAAGGAGGAGAGAGCGAAGGCGGGATGGGGAGGGCTTTAAACTGAATGAGAACGGGGAAGGAGAAACAAGCACAGAAGTAGACAAAGGATTATGCACAATAAGAGGAACAGACTGACAACGACGACGATGACTACGACGACGACTACTACTACTACTACTACTACTACTACTACTACTACTACTACTAC
>JAHTLZ010000073.1:1454316-1466633 GCA_023846285.1 Phrynocephalus versicolor | reverse complement strand
ACTACTACTACTACTACTACTACTACTACTACTACTACTACTACTACTACTACTACTGATAATAAAAAGGAGCCTTGTGGCACAATGGCTGAACTGCATCTAAAACTGCGCTCACAACCTGGGGTTCAATCCCAGGTAGCAGGTTCCAGGTTCACTCTGCCCTCCATCCTTCTTTTTTATATATTTTTCTTTATTTTCTATACTAAATTACATAAAACAAATATATTGCTTGGCTCCTGTCATGTTACCGCTTCAATCACAGTTTTTCCCAACATTTGAGCCCAATATAATTCATATTTCCCTTCCCAGTTAAATGAGCATACTTTCATACTTAGTTTCCTTATCATCTCATCCCTATTCTATCTATCTTAACTTACATCTATTTTAATACAAAGATGATAGCCTATGTAATCTCATCAATTTATTCAAACTCGCTGTTTAGCTCTTCAGTACTAAGCAATTTAGGGCAGATTTGGCTATATATATTCTATATATCATCTACAGTATATTTACCCATTCTTCCAAAGAATGCCTAATTTCAGCAGTCATCACTAATTCAAATTAATACTTTATGTGCTATTATAAGAGAGCTACCTCCTGGTCTATATGTTTTACTTTATGCATAGAAGTTCTTATCTATACCTAACTGCCTCTATTCTTTTAAAAATCTAACAGATTAACATTTATTTATATATCAGGTTTATCTTCACATTCCCATTTTCCATTTCCCATATCATACCAATTAACTAGTGGCCCTAGACAATCAGAATATTTTTATATAATAGATTCAGTAAGCCAGAAATTCTTTTTCCCCGATTTTCCCCTTTCCTGCCAAGCCCCTTATCTTCACAAGTTGTTCCCTCCTTGTAAAATCCTTTATCTTCATGGGCTATTGCTTTATCTTGATAGTAATCTTGGTGGCTACTCTGTTACTGAATAAATCCCAAATTTTCCTTTTTTGGCACTTGTATTAAGTAAGACAGATGCACTTATCATATTCTGTGGACTTGGCACATCTAAGGGTTTATCTTGCAACATTTTTGTCATGTTTGTCTTCATGTTGAGATCTGCCCTTTGTTCTGGTTTAATCTCTTGATTCAAGCTATTTTGTGACTTTGGCATATCCAAAGATTTATCCTGCATCAATCTTGTTGTGTTTGTCTGTAGATTAAGATCAGACAATCAGGAGATTGTTTTAGCACAATCTCCTGATCAGAACTAATTTCAGTTTTTTCTAAATACCCAGTGTTATCCATCACTCCATCTTGAATTATCTGTTTTGCTTCTGTGACTTTATCAGAATTGAAAATCACTGTATCTTCAGAAGTTGAGTCTGTGTAGATATCTATAATTTTTTGCAAACCGGATAGAATTATATTGGCAAAATCTTCTTCCGAGATGTTCTCCCAATCAATTGTGTTTTATAGCTCACAAGAAAGGGTTAATATTGCTTGTAATAGTTTCTGCCACTTAGTTTCCAAAAAAGAGAGATACAGAAGAGAGTAACTAGACTAGATTGAAGCCAAAGTAACAAGAAACAGCCTTCAAGCATTGTTTTCAAACATGCTGGTACTCCAAGGTCAGATGATGTTTTTTGGAAAAAAAAACTTTCCCAACACTGCTCTTACACTTGCATCTTTTAATTCAACATATAGAAAGCACAGAGGCATAAGATACTTTCCTTTTAATTTTGTCTTTAAATCCATCACATATAAAGAGCAGCAAAAGCATAAAATATTTTTCCACAAGAGAACAATAGGCAGAAAGGCAAGTTCATGAAATAATGTGAAAACAATCACTTCTTCTGTGCTTGACTTTTGAAAACATGCTAAAAGCTGCTTCCTGAGAAAGGGGGTTTAGTGCTTGTTTGAAGGAAAGATTTGCCAGATACCAAGGAGAAGCTTTGCATAGAAAGAGATAGAAGCATTCTACTCACGACATGCCAAATATTTACAGCTTTAATGTCTGACACTGGAGGCATCTAAGAGAAATTTAGAAAATCATACCCTACGATTTGTATGGACTGTCTTGTAGGCACCTTCCAACTTCATGATTTTATGATTCTATGACAAAAAGACTATTTATGACTTATTGGTGATACATTACCACTAATGCTTGAGGGTGTTGTGGCACGTAACTCCTTTCCTCCGTATAAAACGGTAGAAAAAGAAAAAAACAAACTAAGGCGTTCAGGAGAGACCAAAAGGCATAGAATTCCAAGAAAGAATAGTATAAAATGAGATGACAACATCATCTGGATGCAGTGGGATCTCTATTAAGATCAATTGAAACGAAAGTAATTACAGGGAATTAATGCTGCATCTGAAAGTCCACAGATAATCGCTTTAGCTGATGGAAGTGTACTTACATTGTTTTACAGAAGTGAAGGACTACAAGGGAGCTCTTCAATGGAGAATCCTGTTCACTAAATTACGAATCCAAGGATTCCAGAGGATGGTGCCATGACAGTTAAGAGTGACATGTTGTTCCTGCTATGTTATCTATAGCCTGGGTTTAATTTAGCCACCAATCATTGTCATTATTTACCAAACAATGCTTCCTGGGAGGGGAACTAAATATCAACAGGGGTTGTCAAGGTCATTGCCAGGCGTGAAATGCTGTACCAGCAAGGAAGAATGTGTGCACAGGAAACAAACAGGCTTCTTGTTTGGAGGCCATGTAGAAAATGTATAAATATTTACCATGTCGTCTTACTCTTGTCTCTTGTGGACTTGATCCACAAAATCTCACAGTAAAATATAGCCACTAGTCTTCAAGATGTCACTACATTTTTGTCTTGTTTCTTTTTTATTTTTCTTTGGGTTTTGACCTGATATGGAAAGGTGTGTGTGTGTGTGTGTGTGTGTGTGTGTGTGTGTGCGTGCGTGCGTGTGCGTGTGCGTGCATGCGTGCGTTTCAGCAGGGACTAGATACTGCTCTTTTTGTGTGTTGACAAAATGTCTATGAAGATTCTCATTCATCCAGGTGAGGTTATGTGGAAGTCGAGTCATGGAAACTGGACTTCTTTTTCTTGAGAGATCAAAACGTTTCACGACTCATCCGAGCAGCTTCATCAGTCTGAGGAAACTTAGTGGTGAGTCCTCCAATTTATAGTTCACCTTGATTCCACATCACCCTGCTCTGAATAGGGTCATTAGGTGGACAGTGGCTTGAATAGGTTCATTAGGTGAACAATGGTCTGAATAGGCCCGTTAGGTGGACAATCGGCTAGGGTGCAACCCCTATGCAACCCCTCCCAATACTCATTAAGTATTGGTCATTAGCTATGGCCTTGCTGGTGGAGCAAGGTCTGTTGTGTTTTGCATTGTGCTGGCAAAACACATTAAATAACCCATGGATAGGGCCTTTGAGATGATAATCACATATGCTCATATCTGGTTATTTTATTTATCTAAAATATTTTATTTATTTATTTATTTATTTATTTATTTTTATAGATTGTATACCGCCCACTACCCAAAGGTCTCTGGGCGGCTCACAATCAAAGTAAACAATTTAGATAATTAAAACATCAAATTGCAATAAAATTAAAACAATAAAACATTTAAATACAATAAATACAATATATTAAAATACTGGACTAAAATTGCCATCAGGACCCACAATAATCAGTTAAAAGACTTCTTGAACAGGGATGTTTTTACCTGGCGCCGGAATGTCATCAATGTTGGCCCCAGGCAGGTCTCGCTTGGGAGGGCATTCCACCATCTGGGGGCAGCTGCCGAAAAGGCCCTGTTCTTACAAGCCATCCCTTTCACCTCCTTGAGGGATGGCTCTTCCAGGAGGGCCCTCTGGCTAGATCTTAATTGCCGGGTAGGTTCATATGGAAGGAGACGGTCCTTCAGCTATCTAGGTCCTAAGCCGTTTAGGGCTTTATATGTCAAAACATATTCACTCCATCTTTCTTCCCCAAAGGACTCAAAGTGGCTTATAACAATTAAAGAGCATATCCTTTACAAACACCCTGCCCAGGTTTATCCGAGCCTTGGGCCTTCTCACCGAACAATAACTGTGCCCTCAGACATGTTAAGAGCTTTTTTTTGGGGGGGGGGTTATTTTTCCCCTCACCCTCAGCTGCTAGTGGCTCCTTATCTTGTCTAGATATGGAAGGGAAAGAATGAAGGACGGACAACAGATCTCTCTGACCTGATGTGGACGGCAGTTCCATCATCCCCGGGTGATATGACAGCAGCCCTGCTTGGGGATGATGGGAGAGGTAATCCAGCCCCTGTGGAGGACCACAGCTTGAGGGAAGCTGCTGCAGGAAATGAATGGGAAAAGGGATATAGCACAATGAGGGAGAAACTTCCCCCCTTTTTTTGAACAAGAGGACCCCGAATTTCCACTGATTATGCTGCCTGGTGAATTCTGGGAATTGAAGTCCAAAGTGACTTTTCTAAGGACTGGCAGAGAGTGCCAAAAAACTTAGTCATGTAGTTTAACATTTGATTTTTTTAAATTCTTCAAGTGCAGCCTCAAGGGTTCTTGCAAATATGAGGGACTTTCCTATCACAGTTACTGAGCTTTGGGGGGTTTTATCGCGCCAAGAGAGAAATGGCTCTGGGCCTGTGGTTTGCGGTTTTCTTTCCGATAAGAGGGACTGTTAAAATGAAGATTTAAGGGAAATGCATATTTTCTCTAAATTTCAGTATTTACAGAAACTGGGCATGCCAAGTGAAGCCACTGTTTGTCTCCCAGTAACCCATCACAAAAAACAAAAGGGGAGGGTAAATAGATGTCTTTTTTAGTCCGAGGCAGCTTTGCTTCTAATTATATAATTTATTTCTAAAATACCATATTATATTAATAATAATTAATGTTATTCTCTTGAGTGTGTCTCCTCAGTAGTTTGTCCATCACTCCTCCACTGCAACAGACACTGACTGTCAGTGACTGGCCCCAGGCATCTACACTCCAATACCTGGATTTAGCCTTAAACTCAGGCTATTGTGTTCTCACTGGGCAGAAATGTATGGGTTAACAAGCTAGCCATCTCCTGTCTGTTCCAAATTCTGTGGGCAGGCAGAGAAATGAGTGATCCATTAGAAAACCTGGCACCAGACTACCTAGTCCTGTGACATTAAAGAAGGGGGTGGGCAACTGAAGAGGCCGGTTTACTAACTTTGGGACCCTCCAGAGAGCACCCAAACTGCTCCTCCTGTGCCAAAATATGCCAAATAATGAAACCCAAAGAGGTTAGAAGTCCACTCCAGTTTTGAAAAATTGATATATTTGAAGGGTCTTATATGTTCCTCCAGGAAGATGGGCGGGATATAAGTGCAATAAATAAATAAATAAATAAATAAATAAATGTTGGGGACTACAGTTGTTGTTCAGTCGTTCATTCATGTCCGACTCTTTGTGGCCCCATGGATCAGAGCTCTCCAGGCCTTCCTATCTTCCACTGCCTCCCAGAGTTTGGTCAAATCCATGTTGGTTGCATCGATGACATCATCCAACCATCTCATTTTCTGCCGTCCCCTTTTCCTTTTGCCTTCAATCTTTCCCAACATCAGGGACTTTTCCAAGGACTCCTCTCTCCTCATGAGGTGGCCAAAGTACAGTGGACCCTCATATAACAAGTGGTTTGTTTAACAGAAAATCCGCTGAAAGGAAAAAATTCTGGAGATAGGGGGAAATTGCTTAACAGAACTGCTTATGTGGCAATTAGGGATTAATCAGTTTTCAATGTATTCCTATGGGGAATTTGTACAAAGGAAAATTTGCTTAACCGAATTTCATTTGGAACAAATTAATTCCTTTATACAAGGTACCACTATAGTGGAGCCTCAGCTTCAAAATCTGTCCTTCCAATTAACATTCAGGGTTGATTTCTTTCAAGATGGATAGGTTTGATTTCCTTGCAGTCCAGGGGACTCTCAAGACTCTCCTCTAGCACCACAGCTTGAAAGCGTCAATTTTGCGGCGATCAGCCTTCTTTAGAGTCCAGCTCTCACTTACATACATCACTAATAGAAAAACCATAGCTTTGACTGTTTGGACCTTTGTTGGCAAAGCAATGTCTATGCCAGTGGTTCTCAAACTGTGGGTCCCCAGATGTTCCTGGACTGGAACTCCCAGAAATCCTGGCCAGCTCAGCTAGTGATGAAGACTTCTGGGAGTTGCAGTCCAGGAACATCTGGGGACCGACAGGTTGAGAACTACTGGTCTATGCTCTATAACCTGCTTAAAAGATGAATCTCCATTCTCAAAGTTTCCTGCAGCTGAAATCCCCTCCCCAGGGGAAAACAGTGGACTGTAGGATGCCTAGCAGCCAAAAACAAATAACTTTGGGAGGGTTCCCTACAGCTCCAGGAGGACACTTGGCCCACACCTCCTTTAAAGGGCAGTGCCAGCACTCTGGATAGAGGCCCCAAACAGAAGGAAGCCCACGGTGGCAGCAAAATCCCCATTATCTGTCCTGTTGCCTTATTTTGGACCAGCTGAAGTTTCTCGGCCCTTCTGATGGGCCTCTCTATAGAAAACAAGAGCCAGAAGCTGTGGGTCCTTCCTGAATTAGGACCAATTCAATAGCTATCACTTGAAACATAATTCTTAGGCTTAACTCTTATTTACCGTTGCTTCTCCATTAATTAGTCCCCAATTAAGGCTTGTTCACACAGTGTTTTCTTCTTCTCCGGCCACACAGTCATCTGTGGCATGCACTGAAAGGCAGTTCTTATTTTTAGCTGGAGGAGAGTCACCTAGGATCGGGTTTCAAGAGAGAGGCACAAGTAGCATTCCAGGCAGATCAGATTGGGATGGGTTGTGTGTGTATGTGTGTGTGTGGGGGGGGGGGGGCAAGTTAGCACCTTATAAATTAAAGCAGTCCAAGACGGTTCTCAGCGGACACCTTTTGTGCAAAAGCCGTTCTTGAGATTCTATACTACTGTAATATCATCTCCCACTGTCATCTTTAAGTAACCCTCCGACCATTAAATCTGGATAGTGCTTGTGGATATGTAACATGCGCCCCAGACCGTCCAAAGTTGAGCAGTTCCGCCTCAATGGTGTTAATTTTTTTCAAAAAGGAGAGCATTTCTACAATCTGAGAAAGGCTATCCCAAAATATCTCAAAGGGGTGAAAATGCAACTTTAATTAAAAACAGGTATGGGGGAGGAGAACTGGAACCCCACATAAACATTAATGAAGTTGTTCTAATTTGTAATGAGCATGTGTCATCCCAGTTAATATCTTTCTCTTCCCCTTCTTCCTCTCTTTCCTAGTCTCTGGTCTGAATTGGTTGTTACACCTTTTTTCTTTCCTTTATTCTCCCTCCATGCTGCCTCGAACCCTTCTTTTATAATCCCTGTTAAGAGAATTCATTCTGGACACTTACTGTATATGAAGCTATCTTTGCCTGATCAATGCTTCTGTGTACCTCTTTGTATTATATTAACTGTCACCTAGTTTCCGCTGACCAAAAGCAAAAGCAAAGTGTTCTGCTTATATACTGCCCCATACCACTTCAAATAGTTTCCAGTTTAATTACAGTATGCAGGCTACACATTGCTCCCTCACCCAGCAGGCTGTGTACTTATTTTACTGACCTCGGAAGGATGGAAGGCTGAGTCAACCTTGAGCCGGCTACCTGGGATTGAACCCCAGGTTGTGAGCACAGTTTTACCTTCAGTACAGACCACTGAACTGTTTGAAGACTCCCATTACAACATGAATCAGACCACCTACCTGTTTCTGTACTTTTTGCACCTTATTACCCTTGTATACTCAGGTATTCTGAAGATACGTACCTTGGACGGCTAGAATGTGGCCATATTGCAGTGTATGAATAAAAAGCTAGAAATTCTCGATACCATAAAGAGAAGAAAATTACAATATTTTGGTCACATGATGTGCAATAACAAATCCCATCTGCTGCAGGTTATCCTTCAAGGAAAAATAGATGGGAAATGTGGCCCAGGGCATAGAAGAACATTCAGGCTTAAAAATTTAAGCCAATGGTTCACAGTGGGCAGTTTCCTTATTTAGAATAGCTTTATATAAAAAACAGATCATTCTACAGACCGCCACCATTCTATGAGAACATGGCACTTAAAGAATTACCCTTGTGAAATCAGGACCGCCAGCCATGGGCAGAACCGTGTTCTTGGTACAGGATGGAGTAACAGAAGTCTGTTCTGGATTGTCCAAACCAGATCATGCCATCAGCACCCCAGGGAAGGGATGTGTGAAAGTCCATCACTGTACCTGTTCCCTTTTGTAACTGTTCCAATGTAACTTGCTGATTAGTGTTACCAACATGTTCTTGCAAATAATCTATGAAACAAAACAAACGCTCTGCAACTTTGTACTCCCAGCCCATTGATGTACCACCTACCACCTGGTAATAAATGATCATTGCTGCCTCGCTGACTCTCTGATTATTTTACCTCTGAAAAACCCTTACGGGGGCAATGGAACTCTGGGTTTTATTTAAGATCCACTCACAAAAGTCCCAAGCTCCCAAGGACATCTATCCATGGTTGAACTCTCATTCGCAAGTTACTGCATTTTCCTCCACTTCTTGGGATCCTTTCACCTGTACCCACCTTTTCTGGTATTTGGGGTGCTACAGCTGCCTCCTCTTCTTCAGGATCTTCCCAGACATCTGGTTTCTCCAGGTCTGCATAGTTTAATATCACCAGGAAAGCCAATGCGATTCTTGGTTGCATCAACAGAACCATAGTGTCTAGATCAAGGGAAGTGATAGTACCACTCTATTCTGCTCTGGTCAGACCCCACGTGGAGAACTGTGTCCAGTTCTGTGTGCCTCAATTTAAAAAGGATGTTGACAACCTCAAGCGGGTGCAGAGGAGGGTGAACAGGATGGTTAAAGGTCTGGAAGAAATGTCTTATGAGGAATGGCTTAGGGAACTGGGAATGTTTAGCCTTTCAAAAAGAAGGCTGAGGGGGGATATGATAGCTATGTAATATTTGAAAGGATGTCATATTGAAGAGAGAACAGGTCTTAGAGACTAGGCCTCGGGGCAATGGTTTCAAACTACAAGAAAAGAGATTCCATTTGAACATAAGGAAGAACTTCCTGACAGTTAGAGCTGTTTGGCAATGGAATATGCTGCCATGGAGGATGGTAAAGTATCCTACTTGGAGGTTTTTAAGCAGAGGCTGGATGACCACCTGTTGGAAATATTGTGATGGGGGTTCCTGCATGGCAGGCGATTGGACTGGATGGCCCTTGAGGTCTCTTCCAACTCTATGATTCTATGACCTCCCCCCAGGTCTACCAGGGAGCTTGTAGTGGGGAATTTGGAAGAATCCAGGACAAAGTGAGACAGCCCACTGACAGCGGCCTGATTGCCACAATCTCCATCCTCACACCTAGTTTTACAGCAACCTGAGTAGTTACTTATTCATGGTGTTGCTGAAATAGAAGAGATTCTTTACTTGAGATTCTTTCCTTCAGCTTCAAGGTCACATATTTGTTATGAAGCCAAAATGGTAGGGGTGTAAATGGGTTTTCCTTTGCACTTGGACTAGTCACACCTCAGACAGCACTTAAGGGGTGGTAGCCCAACTGGCCTCCAAGAGGAGGGAAAATGGTGTGGAAGGTGGGAGAAGCAGAGGAAATTAATTCCCAATTTCCCCCTATTCCTCTGACTCCCCATTGTCACACTCTGTTCTCCTAATGTCTCAGAGCCAGTGTGGCATAGTGGACGGAGTGTTGGACAAAGACTATGAAAACCTGGGTTCAGATCCCTGCTTGGTCATGGAAACTCACTTGGAAAGTTACTAGCAGTAAAACTAGTCCTTAAAATATCTCAGATATCTTGAAAATCCTACTCAGGGTCACCATAAATAAGGATCGACTTGATGGCACACCAGACACGCTAATGTTCCACCTCACCTCCATGTTTGTTTGCCCATGAAATCCTAAGGGCTTGCCTTTGTGACATCACAGATACCTACAATAAAACATCTTAAGGGCTTGGGTTTTGACCCTGACATTTCAAGGAATGGGGTGCTGCTTACTTGTTATTCCTGCTTGGTGCATGATTCGATTCCTGTCAAGAAGGGTTGCCCTGTCTCACTGACTAAAGTTCAGGCAGATGTTGGAAAAGTCTTTTTGGTGGGCAAGAATGGACAAAATGTCTAAAATCCCACCCACCCATAAAATAGAAGCTGTCTGTGAGAGAGTGAGAGTTCCCTGCCCCCAAAGGCAACATTTCCATGCTCTGGGGGAAGTGATCCTCTAAAGTACCAATGGAGAACAGTGTGAACTCACATTGATGGAAACTTCTTCTCATCTTTGAAGGGACGGGAAAGCACAAAATGAGATCAGTTTGGTTTGCGTGAGTTTAAAAGGAGTTAGAAGAGAGTGACCTGTAGGTGGCAGTACAGTAAAACAAACATAATATAAGTGACAGTCTCTCCATCCACCCCCTGCCCTCTTTTCCAAAAGAGGACACTTCTACTCACCATTGATGTTTACAACAGTGTTGTGCCTAGGTTTGGGTACCTTTATTTGGGGGCATCAGCCACTTTTGCTTTCTTTACTGGCAAAACATCCCCCAAGCTTTGAAGATAATAGAAACCAGAGCACATCCCTTGGTATCTCTGGGACATCAGGTTTCACAAAGCCGTATCACAATCACAATGCAGCTCGAGGCAGGGCTGGCCCAACTCAAGAAGTGTGAGGGCTGTCTCAGGATACTGACTTTTTTGGGGAATCGCCACACTACAGCATTGGATGTGGGCTACAAGCCAGCATGGCCAATGATCTGAGTGAGGGCCATCAAATCCACTAAGGAGCATCAGACTCAGCAAGTTTGCGTTAAAACAGTGGTGGCCAAACTTCAGCCCTCCAGATGTTTTGGACCACAACTCCCACAGTCCTGTGTCATTGGCAATACAGGCTTGGAATTCTGGGAGTTGTGGTCCAAAACATCTAGAAGGCCCAGGTTTGGACTCTACTGCGTTAAAAGGTGCCAGAGGGACACTTCTCTCTCTGCAGATGTAGCGTTGCTCCCACCTCCCTAGAGGTAAAGTCTATTGATCTTGGTAGTAGCACTTACTTCTGAGTAGGTGTGCATAAGCATTGTCCTCTATTCATACATGTGTTTCTATGTTTTTCTATTCCAGCACCTATTTTTTTTCACCTCCTCATTCCTCTCGGGGGGCATGTTGGCTGGGGAATTCTAGGAACCTGGAGTATAAAAGAGTAACTTTCCCCAGCTCAAGCTGGGTTTATCTGATCCTATGGATAAACCATTTGCCTTTTATGTCTAGAAAGAAGGCTGGCCGAGACCACTTAAGAGAAATGGTCTTTTCTTGTGTAGTGCTTGCAACACTGGCTATTTGTGGACACACATTTCCTATGGTGGATGCTGATCTTGACCTGCCTGTCCCCGTTTCTCATTTTGCATAAACAAAGGAGCACTGGGGAGTGAGCCGGATGTACCTACTGCAAATAAATCTCTTCCTTGCTGATGCAGTGAAAATGAAGCTTGCCCCTTTAAGCATGACATGTCTGGTGGACACTGGACAGGCACAAACTGGTTATCTGCCTTTGGGTTGTTAGCACAGGGTTTGAGACGCAGGATGCAAGGGACATAAAAATGACAATGCTTAAAGCAAAAGAAACAAGGATATCCTCTCCATTCCCTGAGCTGCTTGTCCTGTAAACTTTTATCCAAGAGCCGCGATCATTACAGTGTTTGGAGATGTTAACTCTGGACATTTTTTTGAAGAAATTTGAATGGCTCCATCTATTTCATTTCATTTCATAGACTTCTAAGCTGCTTTGCAACTTGAAACTTCCAAGAAGGCTCTTGAAACAAGATATACGTAAAATAAGCAATATTGATTTTTTTTAAAAATTAAAATATTTTTGCCTCACCTGCCTCCTTAAAAAGGTCTTGAGGCGGTGTACATAATTTAAAAGATAGCATTTTAAGCTAAAAACAATAAGCATACAAATGATCAAACAATGACCACACTACAAATGGTAAACAAAAGCAACACCATAAAACAGTAGCTAAAAATGCTGCCTAGATGCCCTAGCACATCCAATCTTGCCTGATTTCGGAAGCTAAGCAGGGTCAGCCTTGGTTAGTACTTGGATGGGAGACCACCAGGGAATACCAGGTGCTGTAGGTGCCTGGAGTAGGAACTGGCAAACCACTCCAGTATTCCTGCCAAGAAAACTCCACAAACATGGAGTCACGAAGAGTCGGTTACGACTGTAACAACCGACAGACAGACACACAGACACAGACACAGACACACAGACACACACACACACACACACACACACACACACACACACACACACACA
>JAHTLZ010000073.1:1403547-1439949 GCA_023846285.1 Phrynocephalus versicolor | reverse complement strand
CATCATCATCATCATCATCATCATCATCATCATCATCATCATCATCATCATCATCATCATCGAACTCCAGAGCTGGAAGGGACCCTATGGATCAAGGAGTCCAGCCTGTCGCAAGGAGGCACAGTGGGGAATACAGCTTTTTTTAAAAAGAGCAACCCTCTGTAAACTTTAGTTAGGCCAGGTATGTCCAAACTTTGGCCCTGCAGATGTTTTGGACCACAACTCCCAAAATTCCAAGCCTGTATTTCCAATGGCAAAGGACTGTGGGAGTTGTGGTCCAAAACATCTGGAGGGCAGAAGTTTGTACATGACTGAGTTAGGCCATTGATTAGATGTATTTCATAATGTTCTGTGTAACTGCTTAGTCTTTATTTGTGTACTTCCTTTGTTTCAATGCTATTAAAGGTTTATGGAATGGAACCGAACTCACAGCCTCTGGCTCTGCAGCCAGCAACTTAAACCACCAAGCTGTCCAATAGTTCTGAGGTATCCACTTACTGCCACCATCATTATTTCACCAATAAGATAAGTTCCCAGAGGAATATAGCCCATTTCATTTGGCCACTACCACATCTGCCATTTTGATCATACTAACCAGTCAGTCCTCTCTAGATAACGTTGTTCCGATTTTGCGCCTCTTATCTGGCCACAGAGGGGTCACAATAAATATTATGGTCACAATAAATTTCTTTAACATTGGCTGGCATATTTTAGGAGTTAGAGGTTAAAAAAAAAGTAACTCCGCCACCCCCACCCCCACCCGTTTCTCTTCTTAAATGCCCTGTTGTTGTACCTTAGTGGTGCAGCAAAGGGCTGGTTTGTCAACCATTGTGTCAATGATTGCCTTGTGGGAAAAATATTTCCCTGTCTAAGCAGGAAAAAAAGCACACAATCATCAGAATATTGTTTTTCCCCTTCAGCTGCCCGAATTTTTCCAAACTGCATCTTATTTTATTACCTCTCATCTTTTCCCCCCTGCCTCATAAGCAGTGTGTCTTCTTATCGCTTGTTTATTCAGGTTGCACTATAATATTGCCATTTGTTTCACTGTGACTCCCCCCTCCCCTTTCGCTTTAATGTCTTTTGGGATTTTCTGTTTGGCTTTGCAGGAAAATTATGCCCCCGCTTTCATCTTTGTCATTGGTGTTGCTGCCATCCAGGGTCGTTTCCTGGAGAATTGCTTTGAAAAGAGGATAGAAGTTGGTAAGTCAGGGGGCTTGTCCCTTAACTTTGCCCCTGGAACAGCCAGCTGGCAAGTTCTATTTCCACAGCACCCCTTGGTCAATATTTGTCTCTTGGAGGCATTCCACAGGCCCCATTTTGGCTGCTCAACGCTCAGTTTTCATGCTGTTCTAAGCAGATTGTTACCTCCAAACAATGCTCCTCTTGTTCCGCGTGTGAAATCCTGCAGCTTCCTATTTCTCAAGACAGAATGTGTCTTCCATTTTCAGGACATGGCGTGGTAGCTTCTGTGCTGCACACCTTTGTAGCTGTATGTTGCGTGCTTCTTGCCGGCCTTTTCCCCCTTGATGCCTGCAGTGACACTGGCTGTGGGAGCCATCTTTTCCCACATCTCTGTCCTGAGTGCTTTTTCATTTAGATTGCTCACTGCCAATGCCTTCTCCATTAACCCATCCCCCCCCCCCACACACACAGCTTTTGGTCTTGACTTTTAGGCTTTTCAATAATTCTGGGGAAGAGTGATAGGCAGCAAGAAAAGAGGAGGACCGAATATGAGGTGGATTGGCGGGCGGCCATGGGCGGATGGCGATGGGCGGATGGTGGGCGGGGGGGACGGCCAGCGGTGGCCAGCGGCGGGGGGGCGGTGGCAGCAGGCTGTCCAGTGCCCTCTCTCCATTTTGGCACCCTAGGTAACTGCCTAGTTCGCCTTAATGGAAGCGCCGGCCCTGGGTACAGCTGTGGTACATTACCACTGGGTACAGCTGTGGTACATTACCACTGTTGCCTCCGATAGCTTGATTTTAGTAACTGGAGGCCATGATGGTGTCATTCAAGGGACGACAGAACCTCCCAGATCATCACCAGCTAATAGCAACCGTGCCAACCTTTTCAAGAATATAAGAACAACCTTGCTTGAACAGGCCACAGCCTATCCATTCCAGAATTCTGTCTCACACAGTGGCTCACCATTTGCTTCAGGGTATTCCCAAGCAGATGTCTTCATCTGCTTGCAATTTCCTGCAAATGGCATTGAGAGATATCCTGCCCCTCTCTCCAACCCGGAGGTTGTCCTTAGGCATCCATAATGATAGCCATTGATACCCTTGTTCTCCGTGAACTTGTCCAATCCTTTCTTAAAGCTGTCAAGGCTGACAGCCGTCACCACTTCTTCTGGCAGGGAGACCAGTGATCCTCTGGGTGAAAAGGTACTTTCTCTTATTTGTTTGAGATCCAGCACCCAAAAGTTTCATGGAGTGCCCCCTAGTTCTAGTGTGCGATAGGGAAAACAGCTTTTCCTTATCTACTTTGTCCACACCGTTTATGATTTTATAAACTTTATTTTTACCAGGGATGCTGGCCAGTCTTCCAATCTGAGTCCCAATTCCCAAATCCGAGTCTTTGGGTCAGAATCCCAAGTCCCATGTCTTGAGTGCTGATATGGAGTTGTTTCCCTTACATGCGCGGAGAGTGGGTCTGGGAGGCAATTTGAGCGGGCATTGGCTCAGAGCTAGTCTCCGCCCCTGTGTATGTGCTGGCCTATCAGCTGAGAGGTGTATGTGTGGGTGGGTGGGCAGAAGCAGCAGCTGGCTCTTAGGAATTAATTAGCTCTAAAAGATGCTATCCGTGGCAGCCCTGGTGTTGGGTGGATCCTCCTACGCGTGGCTTCAGCCTCACCCATCCCCACCTTGTGCCAGATCACCTCTGAAGGATTGTAGCTACCAAACCAAGAGACTTCCTCTCCTTTCCTTCTAAACCAATATTTGATGGGAAACTATAAACGTCTGAGAAAAACGAGGACATGGAGATGTGGAACATTTTTATTTTTAGTTTTTTTTGGGATGGCTCAGCTAGATTATGGAGCGCGAAGAAGGCATGGCAATAAGCACTCTGTGTGGGATGGCATCCCAGAAAAAGCTTTCTTTTGATCAAGAAATAGAACTCCCTCTGAGTAAAGAGAGGATCCCAGGCAGAAGTCAGGAAGAAATCAGGCCCTGTGGTGCAAGGTTAAACTGCCGCAATGCAGTCAAGACTCTGCTCATAGGCTGAATGACTCAGATGTCTGGACTGAGCTCGATTCAGCCTTCCATCCTTCTGGGATCAGTAAATAGCAGCTAGCATTCATGTGAACAAAATCAAAATGGGCACAACCCTATATTTATTTATTTATTTATTATTGAATTTATACCCCGCCCATCTTCCCAAGGGAACTCTGGGTGGCTTACAAAAGGCTGATCGAATCAGCAGAATACAATACAACCACAGACAAAAAGAACAATATTAGAATAGAGCAATAGCACCCTTGACATAAGACATATCGGGCTCAAACAACGGAGCACCTCTTAGGTTAAACTAACTAACAGATGGCGGGAGAGAAAACAACAACTAAACTTGGTGGTGACCAAAGGCCTCGCAGAAGAGCAAGGTTTTCAATGCTCTGCGGAAGGTCAGCAGGGACTCTGCAGAGCGCACTTTGCTGGGGAGGCTGTTCCACAATGAAGGGGCAGCCACTGAGAAGGCTCGGTTGCACGTGGAAGTTCTCCGGGCCTCTCGGGGGGGGGGACAACCCGAAGCGATTGCGCTCGTGACTGCCGAACTGGTCGGGCCGAGGTTGATCGCTGGGCAATCCGCTCTGCCAGGTAGTCCGGGCCCAAGCCATGGAGGGTTTTATAAACTAAAACAAAGACCTTGAATCTGATCCGGGACGCAATGGGCAACCAATGCAAGTGGGCCAGAACTGGGGTAATGTGGTTGTGACGGTGCACACCCACCACCAGTCTAGCCGCGGCATTTTGTACCTGCTGCAGACGCCGGAGGAGAGTCAAGGGCAACCCCATGTAGAGGGCGTTGCAGTAGTCCAACCTCGAGATCACCAGCGCTTGCACTACTGTTCTCAGGGAGTCGCCGTCTAGGTACGGGCGGCTATTTGGCGCAGATGGTAAAAGGTGTTTGGGGTCATGGCAGCCACCTGGGCATCCAAGGATAGTGCCGGATCCAGAACCACACCCAGATTCTGAACCCTGTCTGCCAGTTGGAGGGAAACACCCTCCAAACTGGGGAGAGGGCCTCCATATCCAGACGGCAAACTCCTGAAGAACATCACCTCGGTCTTCTCGGGATTGAGTTTGAGCCTGTTGGCCCTGGTCCAAACCATGACTGCCTCCAGGCACTGGTCGAGAGTCCAGACAGCTTCCACTGCAGAGGTGGAAAAGGAGAGATATTGCTGCGTGTTATCAGCATACTGATGACAGCAGACTCCAAATCTCCGAATGACCCCAGCCAGCGGTCTTACATAGATGTTGAACAGCATGGGGGAGAGAGACGAGCCCTGCGGAACCCCACAAGGGAGTGTCCATGGGGCCGACAACTCTCCACCATGCTGCACATACTGGGGCCGACCCTCCAAGAAGGACCGGAGCCAACTGCGAACAGTGCCTCCGATACCTACTTCAGAGAGCTGGTCCAGTAGGATACCGTGGTTGACGGTATCAAAGGCTGCTGACAAATCCAGGAGAACCAACAGGGTAGAGCAACCCCTGTCGGCTGCCCGGATTAGGTCATCTTGCAGCGCGACCAGAGCTGTCTCGGTACCCCAGCCAGGCCTGAACCAGGACTGGCAAGGATCAAGCACCACTGTTCCTCCAAAAAGGACTGAATCCGAATCGCGGCCACCCTCTCGATTACCTTGCCCATGAAGGGGACATTGGCAATCGGACGATAGTTCGCCAATTGGTCCGATGCCATGCCCGTTTTTTTGAGAATGGGCTTTACCACCGTCTCCTTCAAGCGAGAGGGAAAAAACCCCTAGCTGAAGGAGGCGGTGGCGACAGCAGAAGCCCATTCGGGCATACTCCCTCTGGCAGCTTTTATGAGCCATGAAGGGCAAGGATCGAATGGGGTGGACGCGGGCCGGCAGTGGGCAATTGCCCTGGAGGCCTCCGAAGAGGAAACAGGCCCAAACTCATCCAATTGAGGAGAGTGAGGGGGTGCAGCTACAGGGGATGGCGAGGGAGGGCTAGTGCAACCGGATTCGAAGCTGGCCTGGATGGCCTCTATTTTGGATCTAAAGAAGACTGCAAAATTCTCGCTACTGAACTCGGTAGGAGGAGGCCTCGCCAGACTAGGATTGGTGAGGTCTCGGACCACCCGGAAAAGTTCCGCCTGGCGGTTCGAGGCCTCACCAATTCTCAGGGAGTAGTAAGATGTTTTGGCCTCCCTGATCGCACGAGAGTAGCGAACAACTGCAGTCTTATTGAACGCCGCCCAGCTTCGTCTCCAGCTGCTCTCCAGCTTCCTCCGCTCCTGCTTCATCGCTCTCAACTCCACCGTAAACCACGGCGAAGGTCGAGCTCTTCCACTCCTTAATCAGAGTTCTGTTTCTGCTTTGAGTGGCTTCTCCAACAAGATGCTCTCAGTAGTAGATGGTTTAGACAAGAACCTCCATCATCTCCTATCCAATCCATGGTTGTACTGGCTGTGGCTGATGGGTATTGGACTCTGCTGGTCTGCACACAAAAAAAAATCTACTTTTTTAAAAAAATTAAAAAATTAAAAAGTGATCAGTTTATCCCAGGTTGTGGTATTTCTGCAGAGAAAATCCAAAAATCTACTTAAATCAGGCTATACAGGTCTTTTTTATGTGTATAAGAGAAATCTAGCTTGGCAAATATGGGTTTTCTCTTTAACAGTTACTGACCATTGCCTTGGTGGTTTTTTAATTTTTTAAGTCAGTTGGTATTGAGGTCAGATGTGGTTTATTTTGTTTTAGGGAAAAAACCAAGCAACCAAACAAGCCTACTGTTTATTTCTACAATGGAGGATTCACCAATAGGGAAATCCATAACAAGGCATATCGTGCTTTTAGACTGGAGCCGGAGGAGTATGTGAGCAAGTGAGCGAGGCAAAAAGGGAGAGGGAAGGAAGGGTGGAATCAGCCACTGGTATTTTAGCCCGTGGGCTGCCAGTTGGACGTGAGCCAAGATGCTTCGCTGTAGTCATGGATGTCCGTGGGCTGGTGGCTTTCCTATTTCAGTGCCTCCGTAGGCTGCAGCCATCAAAATATTTGGGACTCACTCCTCTCTGATTAGCAGCCTGGATCTGGAAATACCTTGTGGTCGTGGCCCGAACAGCATCCTGAACGGTACCTAGGCTTCCTCAAGACGTTGGCGACCCATCACCAGGGAAATTCCATGGTAACCAGAAGGCAGGAGCTTTTTTGGAAATCACTTCCGAGGAGGACTTATTAGACCGGATAAATGCCATGACCGTGCAAAAGGGGTTGTTATGCCAATTTAGCTTCCGTAACGCAACCCTGGGCTCTATTTTTGGCTTCACTCCCAAAGGAGATATTTTATATGCTTCATCTGAGGATAAGCGAGGGACATAGTGTGTGTTCTTGTGATCTCTGTTCCTGTGCTGGTGGGTTGTTCCAACTAGCAGCTGTGTGGGAAGGTCTGTGAATGTGGGGGCTCCTCCAGGCTGGAATTTCGATGCTGAGAGGAGAATCATTTTGTTGTGGGGAACCACAAGTTCAAGAATATCACACAGCCAGTCTACAGACAATATAATCTGGAAAGACCCAAATGCTTTCCATCCGTGGAGCACAAAGCAGGGCATTTAGATAGTGCTTGGCCACATCCCAACTCTCACTAGCTCTGCATGTGCCCCCCCAGCCCCCTGCAGCTCCGGGGATCACCCGACTCCCTCCCCTATTCCATGGTCCCAATAAAAAGAAAAAATCCTTCTTCTCAGAAGCTGTGGACAGGATGGCCCTTTAAGCATTGCCAGAAAGGAGTATGCTTAGCCGAAAAACAAGAGGATATTATTGTGCAGATACCGACACATGCTAATATCTATGGGTAGATGAAATCTGGAAATCACTCCACAAACATCAATAGAAATGCAAAATTTTTCACAAGTTTGGCTGCCAACTTAAAAAAAAATTAAAACCTTTAATGCAGTTAAAATTTTTGTACTGTAGCTCTTTTCAGTCTGTCTATTGATACTGGTCTACCTCTGTTTTAGCATGCTCCAAGAAAGTGGGAAAGTTTTTATTAAAAGAATTACAATTAGATATGGGCATGAATAAAAAAATGGCATTTCATTTGTTGTTTGTCGTTTGGAGGGTCTGTTTCAGTTCATTTCCGTTTTGTGTGAATTTTTGCAAAAAATTCGTTTTCGTTTTCGTTCGTTTCATTACCATTTCGTTACCATTTATTTAATTTTTTCTGATTTTTTTAGGATTTTAAGCAATTCACTCATATTGCAGTAACGGAAACTAAATGCACGACAAAATTTCCGGTGTTTCTGTTCGTTTCGTTTCATTTTAGAGACAAAGTTCGTTTGTTGTTTCGTTGCGTAACGAAATGAAAAAACGAAAACGGAAACAAAAAAATTGTTCATTTCGTGCCCATCTCTAATTACAATAGTGTGCTCCTTACATCCTAAGAACATAAGAACATAAGAAGAGCCATGCTGGATCAAGCCAAAGTCCCATCTAGTCCAGCTTCCTGTATCTCACAGTGGCCCCACCAGATGCGTCTGGGAGTGCACGAGACTAGATATCTGTCTCCTCATACCACTCCCCTGCTTCTGGTCCTGGAAGTATCCTTGTTTCAAGCCTGGAGATTACACATCTTCACCATGGTTTGTAACCTGTGATGGACTTTTCCTCCAGGATTCCTCCTGCCCCACAGTGTTTAAAGCACTCTCTGAGTGGTTTAAAATTTAATTCAGCAGGGCATGCATTGCCCTACCCCACCGAGCTGAACAACTAGACATGGGCGTTTCAGCTTCGTATCCCTGGGAATATGAAGATGAAGTGTGTCACCACGGATGCTATGGAGGTCCATTCCCTCCCCGTAGAACAGGCCAGTCCACTCACAATTTTGTGGGCGTTTTGAGCACCTGTCATTGCTGGCATCACCTATTGTGGAAGGAGCCCCCAGCAGTAATTTCCCACCTTCCTGCACAGCGTCCACTGTGGAGAAAAGGCAGGATGAAAAGCTTCCCTGCTCAGCTGTTGAGTTGTCAGTGATGTGCGGAAGCAGAGAAGCACTGACGGGCTCCTTCTGTGATAGGTATGATGTCAGTGAGGACATGGGTGCCTGCTGCCCACAAAACAGGGAGTAGACTGGCTCTGAGGGGAGAGAACGGACTGCCCTGGTACCTGTGGTGCCCCAGGGACACAAATATTAAGTGCCCATGTCCCTTTACAACATAATTATGCAGGCTGCACAGTGAGCTGGAAACTCAGTTGGCCAACCCTGGAAGCAAGCTGTATCAACTTTGAGCTGGCTACCTTAACCCATTGGGATCAAACCCAGGTCGTAAGCAGAGTCTTAACTGCAGCACTGCAGTTTAACTGCTGGTCAATACACCACACCCCTGAGAAGAAGACTGGGATCAGGTGACTAGGGAAACCAGGTTAGTAGCATCCCCTTCCTTGTAACTAGAAGTACAGCACAAACAGTGGGATAATTACTCCTCTAGGCGGTCCTAATAGAAGGCCAACTGTGTACTTTGTAGGTTTTGGTTTTTTGTAGATTCTGCCACAAAATGTGAGTCTTGGACTTGCAGTGATTCCCAGTCTTGGGTCCCCCAGATGTTCTCAAACTACAACTCCCAGAAATCCTGGCTGGAAGAACTAATGGTTAAAGCTTCAGGGACATTTGGTCCAAGAAATCTGGGGCTTCAAGGTTGGGAACCACTGCCTAAAACAGAGGACGATTCCATATAATCAGAGCATAATAGCACAATATTAAGATATCAGTAATCACAATACAGGGCAGTGATTATTTATAGAGGATCATAAGACTCAATGAGTGCTGAGCTTGTAATACAGTCATTTTGTGGAGTAAAGTTTCTCAAAAGCTCATCCTCCTCTTCTGTAGGTTCCTTACCACATATCTACTTGCAATGTGAATGTTCTGTTTCAATGTATTAGAATCAGGCTCTGTGATTACTGATATCTTACTCCAGGGAGTCATTCACTTGGACTATACTAGTGAGATTTTGTATGTTATTCGTATTACAAACGGTTATATGAGTAACGCCCATACTTATGACTTATATTGTAGGATTGTATGGTATTATAAATGTCTTTATGTTCATATAAGTGCACCTGGCTCGGCCAATGTCAGAAAAGAGTTAGTAGACAGTATGAAATGCATTCAGTCGCAGATAAGGAGGGAAAGTTACTTTTTAAAAATTATAACTCCCAGAATCTAATACAGTGGTACCCCGACTTAAGAGCAGCTCGACTTAAGAGCGGAAAACTGTTGGCATTTTAACTGCTGCCTTACAAATTTTAGATATGGTCTGCTCGACTTACAAGTATTTTTTTATTTTTTAACTTAGTTTTTAAATTTTTTAGATAGGTACCCCGACTTAAGAGTAGTTCGACTTAAGAGTATGCATTTGGAACGGATTAAATTCGTAAGTCGAGGCACCACTGTACTGTCTACTCTAGGGGATTCTGAGGGTTGTAGAGTGGTACCTTGTATAAACAAATTAATATGTTCCAAATAGAATTCTGTTAAGCAAAATTTCCTTTATACAAATTTCCCATGGGAATGCATTGAAAACTGGGGAATCCCTAATTGCGACCATTTTTATATTGTACGGATTTGCCCCATAGGCAATATCTCCGGAATTTTTTATATTGTACAGATTTTATGTTATACAAACCGTTTGTTATACGAGGGTCCACTGTATTCAAAACCAGTAATTCTTCCGGTCTGTGATTCTAGCAGTCCAATATTGGGCTGCTCCTTCGTTCTGCTGCTTTCTAAGGAACAGGAGTAAACATAGACCAGGAGTGGAAAGCAGTGTATATCTGTGGTTTTTTTTCTTAAAAAAGGTCCTTCACCTTTTTACTGATGAGGAATAATGCACTGAAGTTTTCCTCTGTGCCGCCTGTTCACCAACAATTTCTCAGCACACCAATTCATCTGGAAGTGATGTCCCTCTAATTGGGCATGTAATTCCTCCTGCGAAGAGAAAGAAATCCACTTTGGCCTCCCTCCCATCTTTGCTAGACTTCAGACCGCCCCGCCCCCACATTGGCCTTCTGGAACAAGCACATATAATAGATAATGGCTATGAGACTTTTGTCGCTAATTCCCCTAAACCCCTCTGGGTGAACACCATCTGGTCTTCTCGGCTAATTTTAAAATACATTCAGCCTTCTAATATTCTTCGGAGGGTTTCTCGAGTAACAGTACAATTGGTTCAGTGCTTTTCAGAACATTCACTGAGATTTAATAGGTTTCCCCATTAATTTAATTGACGAGAAAAACTGGGTGAAACTGCTGTCATGACCTGATGCTTTGAGGAGGGCAAAGAGTGCTGCTTTTTTTAGGGGGGGGGGCTTCCACCTGAGGATCTTAATAAGCTGAAAAGATACTGAAAATGTGAATTGGAAATCTGAGTACTGTATATACCTCTGCTGTATGACTCCCCCTAGACTCCTCTGTTTATTTGCTTTTTCCATCTTTTATTTATGTGTTTATTACAACTCTGAATTGCTGAGTCAGCAGAGGCAGAGCGCCTGATGAGCTTTACATTGAGCTTGCAAAAGCAGATGTTGCCTTAACAAAGTGCTAACAAGTGTTAATTGGCAGTTTCCGCCTTGATCGCCTTCCCCTCTTAATGTTCTAGGGCAGGGCTGTTCAACTTTGAACAGACCAAGGTCTACTTTTTCCAGCCCAAAGTGCCTGAGGGCTACTACACTAAAACCTCTACTTACAAATTTTATCTGTTCTGAACACATGCTCATAAGTAAAAACTTTTGTAAGTACAGCAGCGGTTTCCCATAGGAATGCATTGAAAACCAATTAATCTGTTCTGGAGGGAACAGATTTCAATGCACCATGGCCCTTGAACTGCCCTGCTTGGCTGAGGCAGTGGCCTGGCAGACCCAGAATTTTGCTGTGGCAGTGGTGATCCTTGGGATGGGAGGGGAGGGAGAACTTATCCCCTCACTTTTTTTATTGATGGCCAGCGGGCTACTTTTGAACCCTTCACGGGCTACCAGTAGCCCGCGGTCTACCTGTTGGGCAGGCCTGTTCTAGGGAAAGCCTGATCCAGCCCAGAGCTGAAATGTTAAAAAATAAAATAAAATAAATGGGTTGGGGGCAAGAGATGTTTGAATGAGAAGAACTAACGAGCACCTCTTTTGCTTCACCTCAGGCAATCACCTCAGCAAAGTCAAAGTCAAACCAACTGCAACACATTTAAACCAACCTGGCAGCTGAACAAGAAGAGACATTCCTACCCCAAAAAGGGTGATTCCGCAGTGGGCTTTCGGTTAATAGGCATCAATGGCTCTTCTTTACCTTTTTCTCTTCAGAGCAAGTCTGTGAGGCAAATGAGGCTGATTTGAACCGGATTAAAGATTGCTAAGTGAACTTTCTGTCTGGAGTTCAAGGTAGACATTAAGGGGAGTGTGTATTTCCTCCATTTTAAACCTCCCACTATGGTGGCTTAAGACCAGGCAGTCAAAGAGACTGATCTGTCTTAAGGCAAAGACAGATATCCACCTTAGGGGCACAACACATCCTTTGGTCTGAGGGCAGCAACAAAGCATTGGCCCAAATCCTCTTATCTAGTTACACTGGTGTAGCACAAATGAAAAATATGTGGGAGGCAAATGGGTCCAATATAAGAAATCAGCACAGATGCCATCAGTTACACACAGAGTTGTATGACTTGGCACGCAACTGAAAATGTCTACATTGATATCTTAACTTGAGGCAATTTGCCTCCAAAAGTTACACCATTTGTTGAGCTAATCTGGCAAATTTTAGCCATTGAAGAGCAGAGCTTTGAGTAGTATACAAACTGCAATTCTCTCTAAGCAATTTACCTGTCTGGTCTAGTGGGTCGCCTCTATTATATCTGTAGCCTTGAAGTTAAGATTCAATAGTCACTCTATTTGATAGTAGGGCTAATTCATTATAAAGTGTAATATGCTAGAATAGGGATAAAACAAAGAATGTTATTGTACTCTTCTCACTGCACAGTCCCCATTTCCCTTGTGTGTTTTTTCCTTTTTGCCCCCTCTCCTTCCCCCATTTCCATCTCTTTATTCTGTACATTTAAAAAAAAAAGTCATTCGTGGCAGTTTTTATATCTATCTTGGTAGAAGGGTACTATTTTGTTGTTGTTTGTCTCACTCCATGTAAGGGAGTGTCCAGCTTCCTGTATAGTCACTGGAAACCTGCATTTTAAAAGGCTACAATCCCAGAACCTGCCAGCCCAAACCATGTTTCTCTTAGGGCACTTTTACACGACCCCTAAGATCCGCTGGCCACTTAAATTCGGACCAGAGATCTTGGGGGTTCGTTGCTCTTCCTGCATCTCCACCCCTCCGCACTCCCTTGCTCCTGTCTGCGTGAGGGGAGGGAGAAAAAAAGTAGAAAAAATGCAGGCTCACCTCCGCTCTGCCTTGGGGAGCTGCCCCAGGAAGCATTCCAGTCTCTTCTAGTCTCTTAAAGGGGCAGGGGGCGAAAAAACAAACACAAGGCGAGGAGAGCCCGGCACTCACTGCTTTACATTAGAGATGGGCACGACTTAGCGGAATTCCCGTTTCCGTTTCCGTTACTCGTTTCCATTACGCAACGGAAACGGTAACGGGAATTACTCCGCCAGAACTCGAACTCGAACCGACAAAAGAATAATTGGGTCTGATTTGTCGTTGTCGTTCCTGGCATCACGGCGATCCCGCGATGCCAAGCGGCACAGAAAAAAAGTTTTAAAAATAAATTTAAAAAAACCAATTCCCGGCCAAAAAGCAGGCGAAAATATGCCTGCCTCAGTGAGGGCTCAGGGCACCTACCAGAGGGGTGGTTTCTGGAGGGGGGTCTCCGGCCTCCCCCCCTCTCCTCCTGTCCCTCCTGGCCCTGGGCTGCGCTGGGGGCGGGCATCCTCGTCATCCCGCCAAAGTTGCCGCCAGCCGCCGGCCACAATTCAAGCGGAAGTGGCACAGAAAAAAAGTTCTAAAACTCCCCCCCCCATTCCCGGGCCAAAAAGCAGGCGAAAATATGCCTGCAAGAGTGCACCTACCAGAGGGGTGGTTTCTGGGGTGGGTGGGGTCCCGGCCTCCCCCCCTCTCCTGTCCTGGGCAGCCGGACTCGAGTCGCCGTGCCATGCGGTGCGGGCAGGGGAACCAAAATGGGACGGCGACCGCAATATTTTTTTTGAAATCGTGGTCCAAAAACACACAAGCACCACAGAAACATGCGAAATTAGCTAATCGCTATTGCTAAAACTGCCAGAATTTTTACAGTAGCAGTGGGTTTTTCTTGCAACAAAATGTCTCCTCCTCTGTCCTCTCTCCATTTATTTTATTTTATTTTATTTTTTTCACACCTGCGCAATGATGGGCTGGCCAAGTGGCCATGTGGGAGTGGACCATGCAAATTTTTGGAGCCATCCCACCAATCGCATGGCCACTTGGCCACTGAGACTTCTGGGATGTGCCAAAAAGCCCACTAAACCCTGCCCTAGCCCCCTAACCCTAACCCTAATCCTTGATTCCTTACCCATACGCCACAGTACACTGTCCTCTTAGTGGGTCAGAGAGGCACCCAGAGGTGCACCCCACTACCCCACCCTAACCTCACCAGTAACTAGCCTAACCCTAGCCCTTGCGCTAAGCTGCTGTCCCCTAAGCCAGATCTACTTGCATTGCACTGTACGCAAGTACGATTCCCTTCTTTGTGAGACACAGCGGGTGCGAGAGCCTTAGGCATCACCCTATGGCCCTGGGTTCTGCCAGTGCACTGACTGGTCTCATAGTCTGCAACTGGTATGCATATCCATATGGCTATGCATGCCCTTTTGCAGCAGCAGGTGAGGAGAGGAGACCCCCATGCCATGAGGGGTCTCCAGGAGCCTGCTTTCCCTTCCTACCGGGTGAGGATAGGAGGCACCCACCCCCCAAAAAGAGGTGCCTCCAGGAGCCCGCTTTCCTTTATAGCGGGCCAGCGGAGGCACCCACCCCAAAGAGGTGCCTCCAGGAGCCCGCTACCCCCCCTAAACCAGTATAACGACAGACGAAAAAATGAAAAACGAAATGACTATTTTTTGCGAAGTTTTGCGAAAAACGGAAACGAGCCGACACGGGCCGCCTCTGACACACGACAACTCGAAAACGTCATTTTCCCTAGTCGTGCCCATCTCTACTTTACATCCACATCAGAAATTTTTCACCTTCGGAGACCAGGTACTTGGAAAATGCACTGGGACGCGCTTAGGTGGGCATGGTCGTAATTATTATTTTTTAAAATCCGGAGCTGGTGGGAAAACAATTTTAAGCTCCGGATCTGGGAGCCCTTTGCCTCAGATTTTAGGGGTCGTGTAAAAGCGCCCTCAAGAAGTACTACTATTGGAGCCCTGTGGCGTAGTGTTTCAACAGCAGACTTGCAACCAAGACTGTTGATGACCTGAGTTCAGTCTCAACGGATTCAGATAGCAGCCTCAAGGTTGACTCAGCCTTCCATCCTTTTCAGGATGGTAAATTGAATACCCAACTTGTTGCCAGGGGGTGGGGGAGGAAATGTCTGCATCCTGCATAATTGGGGAGGAAATGTGTAGCCTACATAATTAAAGTGGGGCAGCATGTAAGGGGCACTTTATTATTATTATTTTAACTCATGGTTGTACGTTCTTGTGAACCTGGTGCCACTTTGTCTTTCCCCTTAAGCAACAAAATGTTTCAGGCCTCTGCTTCATGAGGCAACTTCTTATGTTCCTGTGCCAAGTCCGGATTCTCCCTTTTGATTCACAGCTTTTAAGACCCCCCCCCCGTGTGTGTGTGTGAGAGAGAGAGACAGAGAGAGAGACTACTACCTCGATATCATGATTTGTTTTTTCTTGTGATGGGAAGTATCTGTCCTGCTTCTTTGCTCAATCAACTACTTTTGCTGGTGAGATTTTGATGATGCCGATTGTGTGTACCTCGGTATGACTGGTATGTGGACAGTCCAATTCAGGGGGGAAGTTCTGGGCCATATCAGCACCTGTGGTGCAGATAGATGTATTTTTTTTGCTCAGAGGATGTATTTATTTCCTTGGGGAAACAAATATGAATGGACCATGTATAGTACAATGTAAGTAAAAACTGATTTAAGGAAATCTGAGGAGGTCACACACTCCACTTTTCCAATGAAAAGAGATGCATTGTTTTCAGCGTTAACCAAATTGCAGTTAATTCCCTTCAACAAATATATGGATTTTTAAAAAATAAATGGGCATGCCACAATATTTGATTGCCCTGTTGAATAACCTGAACAACTGTCTAATGTTAGGACAGAATATGGCAAAACCAGAATGGTTTCCAATTGGCAAAAGGTGCCTGGCCAATCTCCCTCTCATCTCCCTATCTGTGCCATCTATATGCAGAACATGCCGCATGGTAAGCTCAATCAGGTTCAGAGGGTGGAGGAGAGGCCGTTGGCGGCAGAAACATTTATAACATAACCTATGCAGATGACACCGTATTACTGGCAGAAAATAGCATTGCCTTGAAATGACTGCTGATGAGGTTAAAATGAAGACAGTGTGAAAACAGGATTATGGCTGAACATTAAGATGGCAAAAATAATGACTACAGAGCAGTTACACAACTTTCACACCGACAACGAACAAGTGAAATTTGTTCAAGGTTTTTCCTGATGTTCAGCTATCAATCCAAGTGGAGATTACAGCCAAGAAATCTGAATACTGAGATGTGGAAGGACAGTTGTGAAGGAACCAGGAAAAATCCTGAAAGATGTGTTGGTGAAGGTCAAGGCCAAGATAATCTGTATTATGCTACCCCTGATTACTATATACAGTAGGACCCCGTATCCACTGATTCAGTTATCCATGGTTCGAAGATGAAAAAAATTAAATAATTCAGCAGCCACAAATCAAGCTGTTGTCACAAACAGCAGCTGTAAAGCAAGCTATTGTCACAAATAGCATCTGTAAAACAAGCTACTGTCACAAACAGCAGCCATAAAGCAAGCTACTGTCTCAAAAAATCAGTCATAAAGTAAGCTACTGTCAGGAAACAGCAGTTGGGGGGGCAGGCGTTCTCTCTTATCCATGGTTTTCATTATCCACAGGAAAGCCTGGAACCAATCCCCAGCGGATACCGGGGTCCTGTATAAATGTGAAAGATGGGCAGTGAAGAAAGCCCAAAAAAGATTAATTTGAAAGTGGTGTTGGAGGAGAATTTTATGGACATCTTGGATGTTCAGAAAAGAAATAAATGAATTCTAAATCCAGTCAACCCTGAATTCTCACTGGAGGCTATCATACTTTGGACATAGCATAAGAAAATAAGACTGCTATGGAAAAAGCCTCCACAAATAGTTCTGGCTTTATTTCCTCTAAGACCCACTTAGTTGTGGGTCTTAGAGGAAAAAAAGCTCTCCTCCAGCACTATATTTCAAACAAATCAAATTTTCCTGTCAGCTTTCTCACCCACACATGGTGACTGGGAATACAACAGTGACACACCGTTTGATGATATTTTCTAATTATTTTTCTAAACATTCCTGAAGGTAGAGAGAGTCATTTCAAGCTGTCAGAATGCTAAGCAAAATTGTGGTGGCATGATCCCTAGAATCATAGAATCATCGTAGGGTTGGAAGGGACTTTGGAGGTCTTCTAATCCAACTCTATGCCCAAGGAAGGAGGCCTCATATCATCCCGGACAGATGGCTGTCCTATCTTTTCTTGAAAACCCCCAGCGATGGAGCACCCACAACACTGGGAGGCAAGCTGTCCCACTGTTTAATGGCTCACACTGTCAGGAAATTTCTCCTTATTTGCAGGTTGGCTCTCCCTCTGATGAGTTTCCACCCACTGCTTCTGGGAGTGGTATCAGGAGACAGATAACAGTAACTACTAGTCTTGTGTGCTCCCAGACATATTTGGTGGGGCTACTGTGAGATGCAGGAAGCTGGACTAGATGGGCCTTTGGCCTGATCCAGCATGGCTCTTCGTATGTTCTTATGTCATACCTTCAGGTGCATCTGTGAATAAATCAATGCCCTCTTCCCTGTGGCAACCCTTCAAATATCTTCTCTTTGTCAGGTTAAACGTGCCTACTTCTTTTAGTCATTTTTCATACGATTTAGACTCCTGTCCCCTTATCATCTTTGTTGCTCTTCTCTGCAGTTTTTCTAGGGCCTCTGTGTCTAGTTATCATAGTCATAACTATTTATCATAGTGCTTCCTTTGGCCAATTCTGGTAATTAAATTGTGTAAACATGTATTTCTGGCAGTTTCATTTAATATTTTTAATATTTCCAGGTCGCAGATAAGTGAAAATGCAGATACTGATGCTAGGATAAGGGGGGGGGGGGGAGCACAAGACGGCTTTTACAAACATTGGCATTGGCACCAGTAGAGCAATGAGAAATGAGAAACAAAATAGGGACAGGGAGAAAAACTGAAATAAGTGTTAAAGTTCACACCTAACCACTCAGAATCCATACAACGACACAGCCATTCTCTCTCACACACTCATACACACCCAAGTATACATATACTGTACATGCGTGTACACACAGAGTCCAAGTAGTGTAAGAACTTAGAGTACTTAATTTTAAAAAATGAGGAGGAGATCTGGAAACTGAGTCACGGCAACTGGACTTCTTTTTCTTGTGAGATCGAAAGATTTCACTACTCATCTAAGTAGCTTCGTCAGACTGATGAAGCTACCTGGATGAGAAGCGAAACATTTCAATCTCACAAGAAAAAGAAGTCCAGTTGCCATGACTCAATTCCCAGATAACCTCACCTGCATGACTGAGAATCTCCTCAGACAAAAAAGAGGAGAGAAAATCTGAGAGGGCCAGGCCTAGTTTTTAGTGCTACTGTGCATCTGTGCAATTCCCTCATTTCATTTGTGTGGCAACTAAGCAAATGCCATGAAGACCAACTGCAAGAAGCCCAGTGATTTCACCCGAAAGCCCTCCCCAGAGCCTCAGCCATTGGCATGTGCAGAAGAGATCTTGAATTTCATTGGTGGATCAAGTTGTCAGTCTCCTCCAGTTGTGCCCGCTTAGCAACTTCCATATAAGGTATTAATGCATTTCATTTTCTCTTTCTGATATTTAATGGTGCCATGTTTCCTGCTGGAACATTTTAATGACACAAAATGCAAGATTTCGCACAAGGTATTGGGAGTGGATGACCATTCTGTCTTGGAAATGCCCTGCATCCTTTGCTTTCCCTTGGGTGGCCGCCATAGCAACGACAGACAGCCGAGCTTCAGGCAGTGTTTTGGTATTCAGTAGAATACCTTCTTCAGCCCTACTTAAAAACCAGTTCTTACAGAATCACAGGGCTTTATTTGCAGCCTGCTTGTTTGTTATGTCTTTTCAAACAGGATGCCCTATTTGTTTATTCCCCCCCCCCCAAAGCCTCAAGAGGAGGAGGAGGAGGAGGAGGAGGAGGATAAGAATCTTGTCTTAAACATGCTTTTGTATCCACCTCCAACACTGTTCTCACAAAGGCGCACAAGCTAGGACTTGCTTCAGAAGTTCATTCTCTCTTCAGATAGGATCAAGGAATATCTCCGGCTTTGCTTATGGAGGAATACAAGGCTTGCCGGGGGGGGGGGGATAAAACAACAACAACAAAACACCCTGTTCTGCCCACAGTATGCACGGAACTGCCTGCTGAAACTCCATCTCATTTGACTAATGTACGCTTGGCACGAATCCCACCGTCCCTGAGGCAACGTTCTTTGCAGGAGCACAAGAAGCGTAGGGGCACGTTCTCTGGCTGAGGGAAAACATGCCCCCCTTCTCTTCCCGGTAAGAAAACTACAGTGGAAAGGGGAGTTTCCGCTTTGAAGTCTACAAAATCAGGCTGCTGAGCTGATCTGGTGAATTGTTCCAGCTAGATAACTCGGTGGTGTAGGCATGTGGCAATACTATAGAGCCAGAGGTTGGCAGTTCGATTCCCCACTGTGCCTCTTTCAGAGGTGCCGAATTGTGTGATCCAGAGGGTCCCTTGCAGCTCAATACAATTCAAAGGTTATTATCCCATCCCAACTCTATCCAGACTGTCCCCATGTAGGTATTTGGCCTAACATATAGATCACAACCACTGCTGAGACCAGGTACACGGGGACAAAGCACGGAACTTGCGGTTTTTATGTTAGTTTGGAAGATGCAGCCTTATGTTTATTGAACGCATTAAAAAAAACATTAGGAACCTCCAGTGTAGTTTCAACCCCATCAATTTTACCTTCTTAACAATTCTTTGGGCCGGATTAGTCTGAAAAATCACGATTGGTCCAACAATAAGCAACAAGCTTCATGAGCTTTTCCTATGACACCTGAAATGATCCCACACGAGATCAGAATTTTCACGAGTGCTTATCAATGTGAGGAAGTTACTTTTCAAAAGTAGTTGGTGAGATTTATAGTTCCAAGGTGAAAAGTTGTTGGCTGCTCTTACACTTCCAGTTTCAAAAAGCGGCTTTTTCCTTCCGTGCTTCTTCCAAGTAACTAAATGACTGCGTTTCTTTGCTCAAATGCTGAAAAGCAACAGCCAATGGTACAAAACTCACCAGGCTCCCATCAACCTGGTAGTTACATCAATACCCAAAGCAGTGTGTAAAACCAAAACACAAGCCAGCCCCTGAGTGATGTGGAATTCCTCATCTGGGGACTGCATTCCAATAACATCTGGATGTCTGCATGTGCCTCACCCTTGTTCTGGGTGAAATATTCCCTTCATTGCACCACATTGACTGCATCAGAGAGAAAGACAGAATGCGAGAACACATCGTCTCCTGTTTCAGTGCTTTTATGAAGGGCATTGATTTGGGAAATAAAAAAACGAGACGTGCCAGTGTGATTAGCCATGAGTTGCCTGGAAGAAAAAGCAGCCCGGTTCACGTTGCGACTTGAAGCTGGATTAGCTTTGAAACTCTGGAAGAATGCCTTGCATTTTTGATATAATGCAAAAGAAAAAAATGCACAAGGAAAGGGGGAGGGAAAAGGCACCACAAGAGAAACGGCATCCACGCAGCACAACAGCCGGGTTAGAACTTGCTGCCGCACACCGTTGTACCCTTCGAGGCATTGCAATGAGCCAGGAGATCCATGCGGTGTCCCACTGCCCACGTCAGGTGAAGAATCGGTGAAACGCACAGGGAGGTTTCAAATTGGACAGTTGTAAATTCTCTAATCTGGGATTTTTGCCACCTGATCCTATGCTTATTTACTAAAAATAATTGGCATTAGAGGGAAGCAGGATGTGACAG
The DNA here is from genome assembly GCA_023846285.1 of Phrynocephalus versicolor. Classification (NCBI taxonomy): domain Eukaryota; kingdom Metazoa; phylum Chordata; class Lepidosauria; order Squamata; family Agamidae; genus Phrynocephalus; species Phrynocephalus versicolor. The sequence continues at coordinate 1,419,491 of JAHTLZ010000073.1, read as the reverse complement.
AGACAGCTATGTTTGTTGGTGACTGAGCTGGGCCTATTCAGGTTTAAGAACAGTGTTTGTGTTTTGAAAGTTTAAAAAGACACACAGAGTGAGATCGCAAAGAAGGAGTGTAAAATAGGACAACGTTCGTTTTTGCACCCTTCCTGCCGCCGCCCCCCATCACACCCAACCAGCAACGGGGGCTGAACGCTACAGGCGTGGGGTGTGTGGGTGCGCGTGTTTGCACGGGTTGATGGGCGGAATTCCTCCTCCTGCTCTCCCTCCAGGCGCCCCCAGATTGCTGTGCCCAGGACAGATGTACCCTTCTGCCCCCCTAGATATGCCCCGATACCCATAGTACCATCTTCTGGATATCAGAAACGACAGTTACTGACTACATGCAGAATTAGCTCTTCTATGCATACATTATGTACATGTGTAAATTGAACTCTTTATGGAAATGGAAATTTTGAAACTGTACATGGGGTGTATTATTAAAATACTGTATCTCACTTGAATGAGGTAGGCAGTGACCAGATGACTTGTGCGCCCACTGAGGTGGCTTTCCAAATGTGGATGGGCATACTGGAATAAGACCACAGGGAGTCAAAAAGCAAAAAGTGACTCCCTGCTTATATATCTGGAAGTTGAGCCATGGCACCTGGACTTTTTTTTCTTGAGAGATAGAAATGTTTCGCTACTCATCCAAACAGCTTCATCAGTCTGAATAAAGCTAGTTGCGAGTCCTCTATCTTAGAGTCCGCTTTGCCCTTTTGTCACCCTGGTCTGAAATAGGCTCATAAGATGAACAGTAGCCTGAATAGGCTTGTTAGGTAGACAGCAGTCAATAGCTTTAAGGTGAACAATGGCTTAAGGTGCTGAAACCCATAAAGTATGGTAATTAGCTATGGCCTTGGTGGTGAAGGCTTTTTGATTTGTCTGGGAATTGTTGAAATCACTGCCCGATAATTAGCAGATAGACTGTGCCTGAGGCCCCCACCTCTGTTGAGAAAGGGGTTTCCAATGCTCACATGAATGGCTTCCCTGACCCCTATCTCAAACCACCTATCTTCTCTATCTAATATGTGTACATCCTCATGTTTGAATGAGTGCCCTTTGTCCTTCAGGTGGAGGTGTACTGCTGATTCTGGTCCTGAGCTGTTACCCCTTCTATGTTGGGTCATCCTTCTATTTAATGGCTGCTTAGTTTCCCCAATGTAGAGTTCTGCACACTCCTCATTGCATTGGACCGCATATACTATATATACTACAGTATATTGCACCTTTTTTGTTTTGGTATCGGGTCCTTTGGGTAGACAAGTCTCTCTCTGCCTTTAGTGTGTTTGTGGGTTTGAAATAAACAGGGATGTGGTGTTTGCCAAAAGCCCTTTAAAGCTTCTCAGACACTCCAGCCATGTAGGGAATGACCATGTTCTTCTGTTGGGTCTGGGTCTCAAGCTGACCCCTTGTTCTTCTGGGTTGGCACACTGCTTTGTTGAAGGCCCACTTTGGATATGCACAGGCCTTAGGTTCTGTCTTCAGATGCCTGTCTGCCTTCTTCTTGGCTTCTGTGGAGGAGGGGATGCCCTCTGCTCTGTGATTCAGGGTGCTGGTGACTCCTTATTTGTGTTGTAATGGCTGGTGGGAGTCAAACAGTAAGTACTGATATGTGTGGGTGGGTTTCCTGAAGTCTGTTAGTGCTCTTATAAATCTGTTCCAACTTGATGTCATCTTGACTGTCCTAATTTAGGATGTTGTGCAGCCTCCAAACCAGCTTCTAAAAACCTTTCACCAATTCATTACAGTATTTCTTTTTCCATTTATTTCACTTTGCACGAAGAGGTGTAGCCATGTGTACTTTCAGCTTCTTATTACCTGACTGCAATATTCTATCTTTCTGCTAGGCTTTTATGGCTAGCATCCTATTATGAAATGCCATACATGTAAAAGAAATTGGACAACTGGTTACTGCATTTTTCCAGCCATCTGCTGCACATCATGGCATGCAATTGGATGCCTGCCCTGAATATGTCTCAGTATACAGTGGAGTCCTGGACACAGGTTACACAGCCTGAAGGACTTGGTATGGTCCATGCAGCCCATGGCCTCCTCTTTGCCCACCCCAGTAGGACATCAAGGAAGGGCCCATGGTTAATTGGTGCAACGTGGTACCAACATGGCACTGGAGTTTATTTCCCGAGGAGCTATGGGGCCAAAGCCATCTGAAAACTGACAGGTGTCTTTTCAGTGCTCCCGTGAAGCTGAAAGGCCGAAGCAGAAAGGCACAGCCCTCTCGGTGCTTGTTTTTCTGCACGTGGTGGGTGTGCCATGGAGCCAGCGCGTCTGGGACAGCAGCAGTCAAAGGAAGCCATGTGCCGCTGCTCTGGAGAGAGGAAGTCCGTGCTCCAAGGCTAAGGCAGAGAGTTGGTGCTGATTTTTCTTCTTCGAGAGAGGGTGAAAAGAAAGAGGAGCGTCAGAAATAAAGGAGGAAGGAAGAGACCCTGAAGCAGGAACAGGTCACCATTGTCACCGCAAAAAAGAGGCTGAAGATATACTTTGGTTTTTGAAGGATTCCTCCCTCCCTCCCTCCCTCTCTCCCTCCCTCCCTCTCTCCCTCTCACTCTTACACATACACACACAGAAAGGATGAAAATGCCTCTTGAGGCAGGCTAGAAGATCACATGATGGGCCAAAACTTGTGCAGCAAGCCTGACAGAAATAGGTTATGAGGAGGATTCGTTTTTATTTTTATTTTTTTCAGTAACAAAGTACAGTGGTCCCCTGCCCTTTCGCGGTTCATATACTGCGGCCCTGCTGTATCGCGGGGCCATAGTATATGAAAAAAGGCTCCCTGGGGTAAGGGGCAAAGGTCTGTTTCAGGCCTCCTATACTTACCCCAGGACTAGGGCTGCCCCGAACGGGCCTGCGAGGGCCTTCCCTGCAAATCGGAACAGACTTCCGAGTCACTGAAAATCATTTCTGAGGCTGCAGAGGGCCTTTCTAGGCCTCTCAGAGGCCTCAGAAATGATTTTTGGCAACCCAGAAGTCACTTCCGGTTCGCAGGGAGGCCCTTTTGGGGCCTCCAGAAGGTGTGGAAAGGCCCTCGCAGGCCTGTTATGGGCAGTGCCAGGCTGAGGGTAAGTACAAGAGCCCCCAGTTAGGCCCCCCAGGCCCAACCCAACCTGCATTCGCATAGTGTGGATTTTCAATTATTGCAGGTCGGGTCGGGTCCCTAACCTCTGCATTAGGCATGGGGGGGGGTCACTGTACCCAAAATTTATGAGTGCCATAAAATTTGATGGAGGGAATGTGAGATTTTTGAGCAACTGGGGGCAAGCAGGCAAAATGGACAGATTCCTCTCTCTGGTCCCCTGACACTGAGGCTGACCACCATATTAAAGTTTCTTCCTCACATAAGCAGGAATAGTAACAGATCGACTTTTCTTTCTTTCTCTCTCCCTGCAAACAGTGAAGCAGCTGCTGCCTTTCACTAGTTGCAGGATAGTTGAAGTTTGAGGAATATAATGATGGCAACTCCCGTATTTTTCCATCTACAACACGCTCCCATGTATAAGACAACCCCCAATTTGCCAGCCCGAAATAACAGTTTCTCTACTGTGTGGTTCTCTCATTGGCTCACTTCCATGTATAAGACGACCCTAAATGTTTAGTCGAGTAGCTTTAGTAAAAATATATATAGTCTTATACATGGAAAAATACAGTACATACTTGGGGGAAGAAAAACTGGTGGCCTACAAAGTTGTTTCACATGACATGAAGCCTGGATACCTTCAAAAGGGGATTGGTCATATTCCTGGAGGAGAAGTCCATCACAGGTGACAAACCATGATGGAGATGTGTAATCTCCAGGCTTAAAACCGGGGTACTTCAAGGTCCAGATGCAGAGGAGTGGTATCAGTCTCGTGCGCTCCTGGACACATTTGGTGAGTCCACTTTGAGATATAGGAAGCTGGATTAGATGGGCCTTTGGCCTGATCCAGCATGGCTCTTATGTTCTTATGACACAAGGTTTGTGTGTGTTGTGTCATTACAGTCGTCACTGACCCTTCGTGACTCCACATCCATGGAGTTTTCTTGGCAGGAATACTAGAGTGGTTTGCCAGTTCCTATTCCAAGTGCCTACAGCACCTGTTATTTCCTGGTGGTCTCCCATCCAAGTAAAAACCAGGGCTGACCCTGCCTAGCGTCCGAAATCAGGCTAGATCAGATGTGCTTAGGGCATCTAGGCAGCTGATGCAAGGTTTATTGTGATTTAAAACAATGCAAACCATTTTATATCACCCAGCAGGGCTTCCTCTTTGTTCAGCCGGGCTTCTCGAGTGGGCAGCTGGACGTGGGAGCTGGGAGTGTGGCAGTGGCATGATTATCATCTTTAATGGCTGGGGAGAACCCCCTGCTCATGCTGCCAACCTTCTCTCTGGCTGCCACCACCACCCCTACTGTGGGTCAGTGGTTAGCTCAAGGCCACACAGGCTGAGGTCCAACCCACTGAGCTGTCCTTGGCATTTCCCTTTCCCTGTCTAAATGGTGGCATGGAGAAACAATTGATCTGGATCCAGGATGCCGCTCCGACACTTCCTCGTTATAATGTCAGGAAGCAATGCATGCTGATAAAGGGGGATTGGAGAATGGGAACTGGACTACAAATCTCATCATCCTCACACTGCTATAGGGCACTTTTACATGACCCCTAAAATCTGAGGCAAAGGGCTCCCAGATCCGGAGCTTAAAATTGTTTTCCCACCAGCTCCGGATTTAAAAAAAAATTAAGTACGACCATGCCCACCTAAGCGCGTCCTGGTGCATTTTCCAAGTACCTGGTCTCCGAAGGTGAAAATTTTCTGATGCAGATGTAAAGCAGTGAGTGCCGGACTCTCCTCGCCTTGTGTTTGTTTGTTTGTTTGCCCCCGCCCCTTTAAGAGACTGGAAGAGATTGGAATGCTTCCCGGGGCAGCTCCCGATGGCAGAGCGAAGGTGATTCTGCATTTTCCCCTCCCTTTTCCCCTCCCTACCCTCATGCAGACAGGAGCAAGGGAGTGTTGAGGAGTGGGAACACAGGAAGAGTGACAAACCCCCAAGATCTCTGGTCTGAATTTAAGTTCCCAGCGGATCTTAGGGGTCGTGTAAAAGCACCCATAATAGTCACTGATCCATGCTAAGCTCGGAGATTCTAGGTGCAGGAGTTGAGGGGGTGACATTTCCAAGCTCAGATTATTTCATATAACATCTGATATCCACTCTTGGTGCAGTGGATAGAGTGACAGACTGCAACTCAGGGGCCTGGGTTCTAATCCCTTCTCAGTCATGGAAGCTCATTAGAGGTGTAGAAACAGCGAAAGCTCCCCCTTAGAACCATAGAAGAGTGAAGTTGGAAGGGTCCTGCAAGGCCATCAAGTCCAACCCCCTGCTTCATGCAGGAATACAAATCAAAGAATGAATATCTCATTTATCTTAGGGTCACCCCGTGATTCCAATTTGGTGGCACATTACACATGCCTAAGAAATCTATATGTGGGACAAGCAGCAACAGTCAGAACAGGGTATGGAACAACTGCCTGGTTTAAAACTGGGAAAGGAGTACGACAAGGCTGTATACTGTCACCTTGCCTATTTAACTTATATGCAGGGTACATCACGCGAAAGGCAGGTCTGGATATATCACAAACCGGAATTAAGATTGCCAGAAGAAATATCAACAACCTCAGATACGCATATGATACTACTCTGATAGCAGAAAGCGGGGAAGAATTAAAGAACCTCTTAATGAGGGTGAAAGAGGAGAGTGAAAACAATGGGCTGAAGCTCAACATCAAAAAAACTAAGATCATGGCCACCGGTCCCATCACCTCCTGGCAAATAGAAGGGGAAGAAATGGAGGCAATGACAGAGTTTATTTTCTTGGGCTCCTTGATCACAGCAGATGGCAACTGCAGCAACGAAATTAAAAGACGCCTGCTTCTTGGGAGGAAAGCAAACCTAGGCAGCATTTTAAAGAGCAGAGACATCACTTTGCTGACTAAGGTCTGGATAGTCAGAGCTATGGTTTTTCCAGTAGTGATGTACGGAAGTGAGAGCTGGACTATAAAGAAGGCTGATCACCACCGAATCAATGCTTTTGAGCTGTGGTGCTGGAGGAGTCTTGAGAGTCCCCTGGACTGCAAGGAGATCAAACCTATTCATCCTGAAAGAAATCAATCCTGAATGTTCACTGGAAGGACAGATTTTGAAGCTGAGGCTCCAGTACTTTGGCCACATCATGAGGAGAGAGGATTCCTTGGAAAAGTCCCTGATGTTGGGAAAGATGGAAGGCAAAAGGAAAAGGGGACAGCAGAGAATGAGATGGTTGGACGGTGTCATCGATGCAACCCATATGGATTTGCCCAAACTCCGGGAGGCAGTGGAAGACAGGAAGGCTTGGTGAGCTCTGGTCCATGGGGTCACGAAGAGTCGGACACGACTGAACGACTGAACAACAACCACAACACATGCACACATTACAATTTCCATTAGATGTGTTATTTGATGAAATAAAACTAATTGGTAGATTTATTGGGAGCATGGATGAGACTCAGGACCAAAGGCGGCATTCCAGCAAATCGCTGCTTAGGTGGAATGCTGTGAAGATCCACGGGTGCAATTTCCTGTGTTTTCCCGAAACAAGGACCTCTTAAAATAGCCAACAAAGGATGTCGGAGACAAGCTGTGCGTCATTGTCAGCCCTGACACAAGCAGTTGGCCCAGGCAATAGCTTTCAGAAGGCTTCCACCCAAACTGGGGTGGGGGTGGGGGAAACAGCTCTCCTGGGCCAGAGAAGGATGTGTCCAGAAAAATCTTTGCTGCACAGCAGATCAGCAAATATGTGATTGGAAGTCGTGATCCAATGTAAGAGGCGGCCTCTTTGGAGGTCGACTATCCTCTATTTGAAGGATTGCATTTGCAATATGTAGCCTGCATACTGTAATTAAAACTGTAAACCACCCAGAGACTACTTGAAGTGGTATATAAGCAGAACACTTTGCTTTTGCTTTTTCTTTGCTACGGGAGCATCTTTCTACATAAAGGGTCTTTCAGTTGAAAGGCTGTCCGATAGAAGTCTGATATCAAATTTAAGAAGCAGGAGGAGGGAGAACAGGACCTGGAAATTACCAGCTCACATGGGCACCACCTGTCTGGCTGACTTAGCTCTCACAAAGTGTACTGCTTTCCTTACCCCAATTTAACAGGCTATAAAACAGTGACAAATAGCATTTCTAATTTTCCATTGGACATGTCTATTGTGCGTTACATACTACCAAGTTGCTTCCGACTGGTGGCAACTCTCATAAAGCTTTCAAGATACATGAGATGCGGGAAGAATGGCACAGTGGTTAAGTGCCTGTACTGCAGCTAAAACTGTGCTCACAAAGTGTTCTGCTTATATACCGCCCCATACCACTTCAAGTGGACTCTGGGCGGTTTACAGTTTTTAATTACAGTATGCAGGCTACACCTTGTACCCCCAGAAAGCTGGGTACTCATTTTACTGACCTTGGAAGGATGGAAGGCTGAGTCAACCATGAGCCCGCTACCTGAGATTGAACCCCAGGTCGTGAGCACAGTTTTTTTCTGCAGTACAGGCATTTAACCACTGCTCCATGGGGCTTACAGTAGGGCAGTGGTGGCGAACCTTTGGCACTCCAGATGTTTTGGACTACAACCCCCACAGTCCTTTGTCATTGCCAATACAGGCTTGGAATTCTGGGAGTTGCAGTCCAAAACATCTGGAGTGCCGAAGGTTTGCCACCACTGCAGTAGGGTATCTGGCAACTCTCTTACTGTTGACTAAGGAAATATCTTTCCATGAGTGGATGCTGTATTCTTTCTCATTTCTTATAGATTTATTTGTCTTTAATTTAATTGTGTTTTAACATCAATAAAGAGAAAGGGATGGACTCTGGGGAACGTGCAGCTATTCACTTTTTGTGTTTTTGTTGAGTCGCCCCCTTACATTGAACCACCTTGAGTTCAATTTTTGGGATAAAGGTGACCTATAAATGGAGCAAATAAATAATATTGATTTTCCTATAGACCAGGGCTGTTCAGCTTTGAACAGGCTGAGGTCTACTTTTTCTGGCCCAAAGTGCCTGAGGGCTACTACACTAAAACCTCTACTTACAAATGTTATCCGTTCCAAACACATGCTCTCATAAGTTAAAAAAAAATGTAAGAAGAGCAGCGGTTTCCCATAGGAATGCATTGAAATTCAATTAATCCTTTCTGGAAGGAACAGATTTCAATGAACCATAGCCCTTGAACTGCCCCACTCAGCTGAGACATTGGGCTGACAGACCCAGAACTTTGCTGGGGCAGTGGTGGTCCTTGGGATGGGGGAGGTAGCGGCGGAGAACTTATCCCCTCACTTTTAAAATCGATGACTGGCGGGCTAGTTTTGAACCCTTCGTGGACTACCGGTGGCCCACGGGCTACCTGTTGTGCAGTCCTGCTATAGACAAAATCTATACTCTCAATCTATGATCAGAGGAACAACTACTTCATGAATATAGTTAGATTAAGTAACAAGTGACTTGCCTTGGGCTACAAAGAAAACTTGTGGCAGAGGAAGGACTTTTGAAAGTTGACAGATCAAACCCACCAAACTATTCCATATGTAAACTTTTTTATCCACCAAAAGCAATCCCCAAAAATTAAGTGCTGATCAGAGGTATGGGCAGAGTTACCTCGTTTAGGAAATTTGTTCTGAGCAGGAGATATAAAATCTACTATGAGCTGATATGGGTACATTGGACTCAGCCTCCGACATCCACCTTTTAACTCAGATGTGGCTACTTCCTCCTCTTAAAGAGACAGAGATGGAGAATTTGACAGGAAGAGATAAAAGAGAGAGTATGTGTGTCCTTTTAGGCCAGATGGGAATAGGTATAAATATATAAAATAAATAAATAAATAAAATAAATAAAACAGGGCAGGTGGTCCTTGCAAGCCTCTTTGATATCAGGCTTGAAAGCTTCTGTCTTATTGAAATGTGGAATAATTCCTGACCCTGCACCTCATTCTAAAAGAGCAGGGTAGAGAAGAAGCAGGAGAAATCAGCTTATCTACATGTGGGTCTTAGGGGCTGCTGTATGAATTTGCCGTACGTGATGGCTGGGGCACAACAGCGCGGCCCTGTGGGCTAAAGCAATGGACGTGTGCAAAACAAACAATTTGCTTCCAAGGCAGCTTCCAATTGCAGGAATGGAGTAATAGCTCCATGAAGTTCTCCACGGAGGAGGCAGATTAATGGAGGGCAGGCAGGGCCGGCACTTCCGTTAAGGCGAACTAGGCAGTTGCCTAGGGCGCCAAAATGGAGAGGGGGCACTGGACAGCCTGCCGCCCCCCCGCCGCCCCCCGCCGCCCCCGCTACTGGCCCCCGCCGCCCGTCCCCCCACTGCCCGCCAGCCGCCCGTCCCCGTCTGCCCATCGCTGCCCGCCGCCCCCCACGTCCATTGCCGCCCCCCCGTGCCCATCACCGTCCCTCACCATCTGCCCCCCTGCCTCCCCGCTGCCGTGTTAACTGACCTCTCTAGGTTCTCTCTGTTGCTATCTGAATTGTTTAACTTGGTGTGCAATTAATGGTGTGCAATGCAGGTAATGCCTATGGAGATTTCTTAACTAATGACAATTTGCTGCTAAACATTACGCCTTTGGTAGAAATGTGCAACAGGATTCTGACTACCGTATGAACTGCAAAGTATTGATTCTCCTCCACTGGCCTTGTTAAAGAGGAGGGTTAGTGGAGTTGTCTCTCAAAGAGTAACCCTTCAAGCTTTGCCTGCTCCTCACCAGTGAGGTCTCAAATAGGCCTTGAAAACGTTAGTGTTAGTTTTTTGTTTGTTTGTTTTTATTTGAACTCCAGGAATACCTTAGGTGGGTGGAGGATCCTAGTGTTGTTTTTTCAAAAAGTAATTTTTCCAAGCTCCAGACTGAACCGAGGAAGAATGGAAGCAGCTGGCAGCCAATCTAGATCCTTGGGTTTGATTGCATTGCGGTGTTTGTGCTTATTTCTAGAAAGCACTGTGTTCCTCTTACAATTGAGATCACACACATCCAGTGAGAATTCCCAGTGGAAATCAGCTGAACAATGGACCACTTCAGCAACCATAACTCCACAGCTGGACTGGTGGCCACCCAACTCTTCCTCCTTTCTGTTCTTGCGATCCTTGGAGACAGTTGCCCCGAGAAGCTTCAGAGGGCCTCTAGACTCTTCATACGGGCTTCCATATGACTACAGTATGAATTGCACACTTTGATCTTTTTTTTTTTCAAATTTCTTGGATTCGTCCCTTTCCCCTGCTTCTTTTAAAGAGCCAGAGGCCATGTAATTTGAGAATTATTTCTTCCACAGTGATTATCACTCTGCATTATATCGTTGGCAAGCAGCTTCTGAAGATCACCCCACCTATGCATAATTAAAGGTACAACGGAGTAGACCTCAGTAATTACAATTCAGGATTTGCCCCTCGGTGCATCACAACGTGGGTGAGATGGAGGCAGGCTACAGGGAGGAGTCCATGTCACTGTATAGAGATGATATTAGTTAGAAAAGCCTTATTGAATAGTAGAGTTCCTGAAATCAACCATAAATACTGTGAAAATGGAATTTGTGAAGAGCTTGCTTTGAGTGATCTGATCACACTGGACAGGGCGGCTTTACAGGGAACAATCTGAGCTCATGAATGCTGCCATGAAGTAATATTTCCAAGATCTGGGAGCATTTAATTACAGTGGTACCTTGTATAAAGGAATTAATTCATTCCAAATGAAATTATGTTAAGCAAATTTTCCTTTATACAAATTTCCCATAGGAATGCACTGAAAACGGAGTAATTCCTAATCGCGGCCATTTTTATTGTGAACGGATTTGTCCCGTAGGCGATTCTGTTAAGCAAACTTCCCCTATCTTTGGAATTTTTTTATGTTGTACAGATTTTATGTTATACAAACCGCTTGTTATACGAGGGCCCATTGTATTTGGAGACATGAAGTTTCTCCTGTGCTTGGGCACCATGGAAGTCCAACGGGCACAGTACTCCTTTTGGTACCATGCTGAAATCTTGCCCTTTCTTAGAGCTTTTATGGGCTAGACATCTTGGCCTGAATGACTTGTGAAGTCCTGTTACAAAACCTGGTTAAACCTGGTTTTAAATTGTTGCCAGCTGATTTATTTGTAGTCTGGCAACTGAGGAGGGTGCAAGGTTGATGAGAAATAGAGGGGGCCATTTACACACCACCAAGAGGAATCCAGAAAGGAGGTCTCATTTTCCACAAAACTGTATCTGATAACTTATGCATAATGATACAACATTAGAAATTGTTTGAAAAATAATTTACATAAGAACATAAGAACATAAGAAGAGCCATGCTGGATCAGACCAAAGGCCCCTATAGTCCTGCTTCCTGTATCTCACAGTGGCCCCACCAAATGTGTCCGCACGAGACTAGATATCTGTCTCCTGATATCACTCCCCTGCGTCTGGCCCTTGAAGTCCCCTGGTTTTAAGCATGGAGATGATACATCTCCATCATGGTTTGTAACCTGTGATGAACTTTTCCTCCAGGAATCTGTCCAATCCCCTTTTGAAGGCATCCAGGCTAGATGCCATCACCACCTCTCATGGCAGGGAGTTCCACAGACTAACAACATGCTGGGTAAATTTTTTTTCTTTTGTCTGTTCTCACTCTCCCAACCTGCAGTTTGAGTGGATATCCCCTAGTTCTGGTATTTTGTGAGAGGGAGAAGAGCGTCCCTCTATCCACTTGACTCATGCTCTGCATTATTATTTCAATGGAATTACAACACAGTTCACCTGGAACAGGGAATATTGTGGCCAGGTGCCCATATACCTGCTGAAGCTGCTGTCCAGGTGCTGTTCACTGTGGATGATGGGCAACTTCAGAATTTCTACTCCCATTCCTCACAGTTCCCTTCCTGCACCAGTGCTAGAGGGGACCGTTTTTTCTGAATGGGAAGCTGGACAGGGCAAGGCCTAGCTCACCCTCTGAGCCTTCTAAGGCCTTTCTCCAAGGCGATCCATATTTAGGTGTCAATAAGGTGTCTCTCTGCCAGGTGGAACTCCCAGGATAGAGAACTGTAGAACTGGGAAGGACTTTCTTTGGACTGTGGAGAATATCAATCAACTCAGTAACAGCCTCTGTACCTCATATTCTTTTCCCCACCTTGTTCTAGTCAGGGGTCCGTGAGAGTTAGCAATAGGGTCTGAAGACAGAGTGAAGTGTTCTGTCAGCTATTTATGTAACAAGCCAGTTAATCCATAAGGAAGCTAGAGCTAGTTAACCAGTTAAGCTCATTCAATGTAACAAGTTAATATTTTTTACACAACATGAAATTTATTTATTTTACTGAAGAACTATAAATAAACAGAAATATTTTCATTCTTTTTCATTAGCAGAGGCTCTGAGTAAAATATTGAGACAATAAGTGCCAGTTGAGGTAAACTAACAAGTAAAGGGTGGTCTACTGAGGGAGACACGAGACTAGATATGGGCACAAACTGCTGAACCAGTACAGGCTTGGGTTACGGTTAGGGTTGAGCCTCGCCTCCTTCGGCAGGCATCCATTCAGAGGCAGCACCTGGAGGGGGCGGGGGCGGGAAGCCCTGAAAAATGGAGATGGGCGAAAAACGAAACTTGTCAGTTATGAAATGACAAACCAGCATTTCATTTTTCGCCCATCTCTATTTTTCAGGGCTTCCCTCCCCCTCCCCCTCCAGGTGCTGCCTCTGAATGGGCGCCTGCCGAAGGAGGCGAGGCTCAGAAGCACTAAACATCTGTTTGGTTTGAAACACAAACCAGCACCGGTTCGGCAGTTCGTGCCCATCTCTACATGAGACCCATCTTCTCTCTAGGTTCCTGACTGAACCAATTTTATCCACTGAGTAATTAGAGGTGTTTTTAAAAAATTTAAACCATACTCAATTTCTCACACATTATGCCCCTGAATTTCATTGTCTAGGGTCCATCCAATAAATTGGAAGGGAGAATGTCAAACCTTATCAAAGAAAACACTTTTCTCTAGTTGGAATAGCTAACCATCCTAAAAAGGGCATCCTAAGCCTAGAGACCAAAGTGAAGATAATCCCCTTGGACCTCTTTGGTGGTCAGTGCAATTTATATCTTGTATATTTAACAACTGATTAGGCACCCTTTAAGCCCACCGATAGCAGTTAAGAGGGTGAACCAGCTATTATTAGTGGTGTTTGTTCCACCACTACTTAAGAAAAAGAGTGACTAGATAGCATTACCTCCAGTTGTTCATACCTGCCCTGAGAAGCTGCCTTCAAAGCACAGCTATGGGGACTGACGGATAAGCTGAAAATGTGTGGACTCTTTCTTCTAGCACGTGGGCTGCAAAGTCAGCAAACGTTTGCATATGTAAAACCTGGAGAAAACCCAGGAGAAAGGCACAGACTTTACTGGATCATTGGCCTGAGTGGGTTGATGGAACAAGACCTTCCACCTTGAACCAACAGCAAAAAACAAGATTCTTTTCCAGTTACTGATGGTTACACAAAAATTGGAAGGAAGTGGTTTAAAACGCAAGTCACCGGGTTCATTTGAGGCACATTCCTGGCCCAAATTTCCTCACCTGCACATTCCTGCATGCTTTAATTATTTCGAGCCAGGGAGCCAGTGTGAGATGAAACCAATCCCAAGACCAGTCAAACTTCAATATTAGTTGGTGTGGAAGCTACACTGGAAGTAGTCCGGCTACAGAATCAAATCCAAGGCATATACACTTCTGTTTATTAGACCTCAATGGCCTGGGGAGCTGGATTACTGGAGTTTTTACAACCTTGCATGCTGCTTGGAGAAGGTGTGGCTGGGAGGAACTTTTCTGGGCTGGAGTGACTGCCAGTATCTCCAACACTAACCAATTGTTCCTCCTCTGCCTCGGAATTTAAAGATACCCTGAGTTGGGATATCAAGAGCTGAGAGTTCTTTTTGTCTCTTTTGTCTTTTGAAAGCAGTGAGTAAATCTGTTGAAACCCGTTGCTGAAAGCAGACATGTTTGTCAGTTTGCTGTTTGATCGGTTCAACGCGAAGTAATGAAACATTTTATTCTTTTTCTTGCAAATGTCTCAAAGTGAGTTATGGATACTGGAAGTGTCAGCTGAATGAGAAAAAAGAGTGGGTTCCTCAGGGTAACTGTTGAAACTATTTTGCTCTATGAATCCCTGCACGTCTGCGGCACAGCTAAAAGAATTTGGTATAAATTCAAAACTCTTTGTAACAGGGATGTCTAACTCTAATACCAGGAGAGGGTTGAACCAGTCCACACAATATTGCCCAGCATAGGAAGCTATGAAATGGATTGACTTTGTTTTTGGACCAAACTTACACTCTTATTTTTCATTTCTACCTGGAGGGAGTGGAGGGGATGAGTTGTCGATGAAAGTGGGTATGACAGAAGGATATAAAGGCTGCCTTAATTTAGTGTCACCAGGCAAGTCCTTCTGTTTCCTTTTGGATTGTCTATATGGAGAAAGGCAAGGACTTGTCAGATAAGATAAGTTCTTAGAACAAGATGTTTACACCTTGGAAATGTGTCATTCTCAGAGATAACTGCTGAAGGCTCTCTCCACCTCTATAGTTCCACTACACACACACACACACACACACACACACACACACACACTTTTCTTTTTTGAGATAAGAACTTGTCTCGAACATGGACAGCAGACGAGTTCAGAGGCCAGCTCTTCCCTTCTGCTTCTAAGAATAAAGAGTGTAAAGTGGTACCTTGTATAAAGGAATTAAATCATTCCAATTGAAATTATACAAATTTCCCATAGGAATGCATTGAAAATGGAGTAATCCCTAATCGTGACCATTTTTATGTTGTATGGATACGCCCCATAGGTGATTATGTTAAGCAAATTTCCTCTGTCTCTGGAATTTTTTATGTTGTACAGATTTTATGCTATACAAACCATTTGTTATATGAGGGTCCACTGTACTACCCAATAATAATAGAGAATAAAATTGTACGATTGCCCTTCTTGAACTCTGCCATTTGTACTACAAGCAAAGTATTGCACAGCTGAAGTGCTAGTTTCTTGCACCACCCTCCTGATGGACAGTGAGAACAAATGATCACAGCCAAGCTTTGCCCCCTGGCGTGCGAGCTTGCTATCTGGATATGGAGAATTAACTTGACAGAACACGCGAAGTCATGGAAAAACTATAAGTAGCTGGAGGTACAAAATTCTTCCCACAGTTTTGCCAAGGCCTTTGGCTATAGGAATATTCAATAGTTTCTACTAGGGACTTTGTGGATAAACTGCGCTGCCATTCAGTTCTGTGCAAAATCATGGTCCAAACAAGTGGTCCTAGAGATCAAATTGAACCTAAACTATCTCTGGAGGCAAAAATGCCCATCTGTGCGTCTTCAGCGCACAGACTGATGATTCACATGTCCTTATTGACAGTGTACTCCCACTTTGCTTTGGTCTCCCATGTAGCAATTGGCCATCAATTTTCAGGTGGTAAGGAATCAAAGCTGAGGGTGAAAGTCAGGCATCAAAGAGGATAAATCCTGTGTCATTTGGAAAATTTTGCTCTTGAGTTCATATCCTCCCCCAAATCATGCAGGATGAACTTCTAACACATTCTAGGCAGAATCAGGTCCTTACCAAGACCTGGCATGTGTCAGTCTTCGCTCTGGCCAGGCTTTACCAGACATTTTGCCTTTGCTCCCAAGTTCTGTTTATTAGATAGGCACCATCCTTTTTCTCCTAGGCTCCACCCCCTAGCTTGTCGACGTCATTCTATGTCCAGGGTTCCACTTCTTGGTGTTAATGCGTTAATTCCCAAAGCTTGGGCAACCCTAAGTAGGACATGATTAATAGCCACGGAAATGGGCCGTGGCTGAGAAATGCTGGGCT
>JAHTLZ010000073.1:1376186-1393966 GCA_023846285.1 Phrynocephalus versicolor | reverse complement strand
TCATCATCATCATCATCATCATCATCATCATCATCATCATCATCATCATCATCATCATCATCATCAAATATTATGGCACCACTGATAAGCAGCATTCTTGGGATTAATTTGTGGCCTAATTCTGAGTCCTGTATTTTGGGGACTACAAGTCCAATGGCCATATTGAATGGGAGAATCCTGGGAGCTGTAGTCCTCAAAAGTAACATTAATCATAAGAACATCAGAACAGCCTTGCTGGAACTGGCCATAGCCTATCTAGTCCAGCATTCTGTCTCACACAGTCGCTCACCATTTGCTTCATGGTATTCCAAAGAAGATGTCTTCGCCTGCTTATGATTCCCTGCAAATGGCACGGAGAGATATCCTGCCTATCTGTCCAACCCGGAGGTTGTAGAGAGATAGCCCTTGATACCTTTGTTCTCCATGAACTTGTCCAATCCTTTCTTAAAACTGTCAAGGATGACAGCTGTCACCACTTCTTCTGGCAGGGAGTTCCACAGACCAGTGATCCTCTGGGTGAAAAAGTACTTTCTCTTGTTTGAGATCTAGCACCCATAGGTTTCATGGAGTGCCCCCTAGTTCTAGTGTTGTGCAATAGCAAAAACAGTTTTTCCTTATCTATTTTGTACATACCATGTATGATTTTATAAACTTCAATCAGGTCTCCTCTTAGGTGCTGTCGTTCAAGAGTGAAGAGACCCAGCTGTTGCAGCCTCAGATGGTAAGGAAGGTGTTCCAGTCCCCTTATCATTCTGGTTGCCCTCCTCTGCACTTTTTCCATTTCCATAATATCATTCTGGAGGTATGGTGACCAGAACTGTACACAATACTCCAGATGGGGCCTCACCATAGATTTATAAAGAGGCAAAATGTCACTTCCTAATGATCCCTAGCATTGAGTTTGCTTTTTTCACTGCGGCAGCACACTGGGTTGACACCTTTATTGAGCTTTCCACCAGGACACAAGGCCCCTTTCCTGGTTTGTTGCAGAGATTTCAGACCCCATCAGTTTATAAATGTAATTGGGGTTTTTTTGCCCCAACGTGCCTCACTCTGCACTTACTAATGTTGAAGTTCATTTGCCAGTGGTTTGCCAACTCTCCCAGTGTCCAGAGATCCCTCTGGAGCTCCTCACAATCTCTCTCAGTTTTTACTACCCTGCATTATTTAGTGAAGAGCAGGGGGTCCCAGTACTGAACTTTGGGGGACCCCACTCTTTACCTCCCTCCACTTGGAGAAATGTCCATTTAGTGCCACCCTCTGTTTCCTGTCCCTTAGTCAGTTGCTGATCCAGGACAAGCCCTGTCCCATGATTCCACTACTGGCAAGTTTATTCAAGAGCCTTTGGTGTGGGACCTTGTCAAAAGCCTTCTGAAAGTCCAGATAAACAATGTCAACTGGATCTCCCTTATCCACATTCTTGTTGACATTCTCAAAGAATTCCAGGCTGAGGCATGATTTGCCCTTGCAGAAGCCATGTTGTCTCTCCTTCAACAGCGCTTTCTCTTCTATGTGCCTATTAATTTATCTTTTAGGATGGCTTCCATCACTTTACCTGGGACACGTCAAACTGACCGTCGGTAATTTCCTGGATCACCTCTGGATCCTTTTTTGAAGATTGGTGTTCCATTCTCTACCTTCCAGTCATCAGGCACAATGCCTGATTTGAGGGAAAGATCATATATTTTGGCTAGGACCTCAGCAATTTCATCTTTAAGTTCCTTGAGAATGCATGGATGGATGCTTTCTGGTTCTGGTGATTTGTTAGCATTTAGTTTAACAAGACTTGCAAGAACCTCCTCCCTGATTATTTCTATCTGGCTTAAGTCTTCGGTTTCCCTCCCTATGAAGAAAGGCTCTGTTTTGGGCATGTGGTCTCTGTCTTCTTCAGTGAATACTGAAGCAAAGAATTCATTGAATCTCTCTGCAGTCTGTTTCCTCTTTAATAATCCCTTGCCTTCCATTATCATATAATGGTCCAATGGCCTTCCTAGCTGGGTTCTTACTTCTAATGTACTTAAAGAACTCCTTGTTATTTCTTTGAGTGTTTTTAACTATACACTCCTCTAAGTCTTGCTTTGCTTCCATGATTGTTGCCTTGCATTTGTTCTGCCAGAATTTATGTTTCTGCCAGTGGTTCTCCTTTGAACAAGCCTTCCATCTTCTAAATGAGCTTTTCTTGTTTTTGATCACTTCCCGAAGAGCTACTGTAAGCCATATCAGAGTCCTCTTGGACCTGGCAGTACCCTTTTTCCTTTTGGGTATGCATTCCAATTGGGTCTCTGGTATTGTTTTTGTGAGCAGCTTCCATGCCTCTTAGAGAGTTTGAACTTTCTCATTTTCCCCTTCAGCTTCCTTTTTACTAGTTTCCTCATCTTTGGGAAATTTCCTTTTTGAAAATTTAAGTTCTCTGTGTTAGATTTTATCAGTGATTGGGAGTCTATGATGAAGTTAAAAGTAATTGTGTTGTGGTCCGTCCCATTAACATTTTGCACCAGATCCTGTGTATTACTTAGGATCAGGTCAAGGATTCTTGTACCTCTAGTTGGGTCTTCAACCATCTGTTCCAGGGAACAATCATTTAGCATATCTAGGAACTTTATCTCTTTATCATGTGCTGAACAGCAGTTCACCCAGTCTATGTGAGGGTAATTGAAGTCCCCCATTATAACCAGGGTTTCCTTCTTGGATGCCTCCTTTACAACATTTCCACAGCATGATCCTAATCTAGTACAGTGGACCCTTGTATAACAAACAACTTGTATAACATAAAATTTGTACAACATAAAAAATTCCGGAGATAGGGGAAATTTGCTTAACATAATTGCCTATGGGGAGAATCTGTACAACATAAAAATGGGATCACTCCGTTTTCAGTGCATTCCTATGGGATTTTGTATAAAGGAAAATTTGCTTAACATAATTTCATTTGGAATGAATTAATTCCTTTATACAAGGTACCACTGTAATTGAAGATCAAGGATCAAATGCAGACTTTCTCAACCAGATGCCCTTTAGATATGCTGGATTACAATGGCGATCATTCCCGGCTACATATGAACACCAAGTAGAAAAGACCGCTCTAATGGAACGCACATGATCAGTCATTTTACATGGTCCCAGCACACAGATGAGGCCACATGCTCTTCCTGGCACAGTAATATCTTGACAGTAAGTGCAAGTACGTGCATGTGCATGTCAGTGATAGATTTTGCTCAGTTTTTTCCATGAAACTACAACAGCAAACAATGGCAGTTACACCACTGCTTGACTTTGTCTGACTTCCTAACTCTTATGCCTGTGCTGTATGCTGCCGTGTTGATTCATCCCAAAGCCCAACGTATGGAGTTAGGCTTGCAAAACAAGGAGGCGTTTTAAGCAGGCAGTGGGCAGACCTCCTTGTGTAGTCTGACTCAAAAACAAAAGTGAAGAATGGCAGGACAAGCCATTACAGACACTTGGCTGCCTCTCCCCCAAACCCTTTACCTGAAAGGTGGAGAGAAGGAAGAACATCATTGTCGGAGCCAAGAGTAAATGCCAATGCCATGAATCTCCAACTAACTGCTTGGGATTTTTCCTCCCTTCCAGAGCTTAATTAAGCTGATAAAGATAAAAACAAGACCAGGCAGGCAACGTGGCACGAGCCAGAATCGTAGTATAGAACATTGTTTGACTGTGAACAATGTTGCAATTGAACCAACACCATTCTTTTCCTGTGGAGGGAGCAGATCTTCAAGTTTAGCCCAACACACAGGAAGAAAGAGTTGAAATCTGCACTGAAAAGAATAGGAGGGGAACAGGCTATTTTTAGACTCTGCCCGTAAAACTGCAGTGAATCATCATTGCTAAAGTTCTTTCTGATGACCCCTTCTAGATGAAGCAGAGCTGGGAAGAATTATTTTTGTTTCGGAATATAATATTTCCATGTTGTTGTTGTCACGTTTGATCAAGTCACATTTCATTTATGGTGGTCTCAAAAATTAGTGACGTCGTCGAATCATAGAGTAATGGAGTTGGAAGGAGCCTAGAATGCCATCAAACCCAAAACTGGGATCCATGCAGGACTACAAGTCTAAGCAGATCTGACAGTTGTTGTTGTTCAGTTGTTCACTTGCGTCCGACTCTTTGTGACCCCACGGACCGGAGCACGCCAGGCCCTTCTGACAGATGGTTGTCCAATTTTTTCTCTTCAATGTCTCCAGCAAAAACTTCTTACCTGTTAGAGCTGTATGACAATGGAACCATTTATCTTGGGTTCCATTGTCATACAGCTCTAACAGGTAAGAGGTTTTTCCTGATAGTCAGCCGAAATCTGGCTTCCTGTAACTTGAGTCCATTGTTACATGTCCTACAATCTGTGGTGATCGAGAACAGATCCTGCCCCTCCTTTGTATGATTATATTTCAAGAATTTGAAAAGTGCTATCCTTTCTTTCCTCAAGGCTAAACATGGCCAGTTCAGTCTTTCTTTAGAGGCATTGGTTTCCATTCCCTTAATCATCTTGTGGCCCTCCTCTAAAAGGTCATTGAAGACCTGCTCAGGTCTTACAAACTCAGGGCCATGACTTTCTCTAATTGAATATAAAGGAATGCCAAATGGTGAATGCCTGTATGTATATCTAAATCACAGTGTGTTGTAGTGGGATTCCCAGTGTGGTATAGTAGATGGAATGACAGAGTAGGACCCTGGAGACAAGGGTTCGAATCCCTGCTTAGATAGGGAAACTCAAATGGGTTCCAACTTGACAGCTCAGAACACACAAGAAAAGAAAAGAAAGGAAGGAAAGGAAAGAATTATGCAGCCTATTCATTCATATTTAATTGGCTTTTCCAGCCATCAAAAATGAAGAATTTGTGTTCTGCAAGGCAGTTCAATAAACACTTCAAAAAGAGGATCGTTCTGAGTTACCTTAATGAGGCAAACATCCTTGACTTTTTTATGTACCACTACAGCACAGTCTGATAATAAGAACACAATAAGTGGATCCTTTTGTCATAGGCAGCTGGGTAAATAGTGAGGTGTGTTGATGCTGGGTTCTAGTGTTGACTTTTGGTGCCTGTTGTGAACAGCCTTCATGATCAATTATCAGGCTGGCGGAAAGGCATCCAAATCAAAAGGCCATCATTAACGATAGGTTAAACAATATTTTGCTTTGACAGAAGATGGAAACAGTCAACCCAAGTGCTCATAATTAATGTGTCTGTTGTTTATTTATATGTGTATTCTTGTGTGTGTGTGTGTGTGTGTGTGTACATGCATGCACGTGCATTTATTTATTTATTTATTTATTTATTTATTTATTTATTTATTTATTTATTAACAAGATTTTTTTTAGCCGCCCCACTACCAAGAGGTCTCTGGGCGGCATACAACAAGTATTAAAAACTATAAAACAATAAAATTATTAAAGCTATACAATAAAGTTAAAACAACATACAGTACAAATTATAAATTATAAACCCCTGCTGCTCAGGTGTCCAGCCAAATAAAATAATTAAAATGCTGGCCAAACAGGAAAGTCTTTGCCTGGTGCCAAAAAGCCAAACGTGTTGGCACGAGGCAGATCTCCGTAGGGAGGGCATCGCAGAGTTGGGGGGCAACCGCCGAGAAGGCCCTGCTTCGACATGCCACCCCCCTTATCTCTTTGAGGGATGGCACCTTCAGCAGGGCCTCCTGGCCTGATCTTAGAGTACAGGCAGGCTCATATGGAAGAAGATGGTTCTTTAGATAGCCAGGTCCTAAGCCGTATAGGGGTTTATATGTAAGCATTAGCACTTTATATGCCACTCACTACCCAAAGGTACTGGGTTAGGGTTAGGGTTAAGGTTAGGGTTAGGGTTAGGCTTAGGCTTAGGCTTAGGCTTCCAGTTAAAATTAACAATAAAAACAATTAAAACTTTAAAATACTGATGAACAATTAAAAATGATAAAAACATTTAAATACAAATACAATACACCAAAATTGCCGTCAGGACCCACAATCTATGTTATATCAGTTAAAAAACTTCTGGAACAGGAAATTTTTTTAATAGTTTGCCAATGTATGCTTGCATGTGTGTGCGCGTGCGCATGCATACACTGCTTTCTGTAATATTTCTGCCTCAGAAACAACTGCTCTAGAAAGAGGATCATTTGTGCATCTTATGTAACTTTCCTGTTGCATGGAGTTCCTACATATAAATTCTGATTTCTTTGTTTCTTCCGAGACAGACATTGTCAGAGTTTTGTGCTATTTGATCAGCCAGCAGAAGCAATACTTATTAAATAAATAGTTAGCCAGAGAGATAGTTTTCTTAAAACCAAACAGCGATATTACAAACTATACAAAAATATATCACAGCATCACAGAACTTATACAAAGTTCAACAGCATAACAGCATAACAGCATACATTGCATTGACAAAATATATGGCAGAGAAACAAAGTGGGTGCCTTACTCACAGAAGGCCCAATGAACAATGATTTCCAGAACATTTTATATACAGTGTCTGTCCAATCATAAATGACATTACCTCATAGCTATTGCAACCCCTTGCATCATTATGCTCATTCTTAACATCTGCACTCCATTAGAAAAAACTATTCATTGAGTCACTGTGACTTTGCACTTTTATAGACTCCATCTTTAAATCAATTAAATACATATCATATATATATAGAACATCCTGTCTAATACATATATTTCACTAACTAATATCTGACAGGCATTGATGTTTCATCACACGTCACTGTTATAAGAATAGTTAGCTGAATAGCTCAGAGTAGCTTGGGTGTCTGTCTGCAGACCTAGAGTTCGGGAGTTCAGTTCCCCGCTATGCAGGGGAAACGGCAGTGAGGCCTTGAGCAGACTGCTTGGTCCCAGGATGCCCTTAGGAGAAGAAGGGTAAACGACTTCTAAGTATTCTCTACCTGAAACCCCCCCAAAAAGATCACCGTAAGTTATAATTAATAGGATTAGGGCTGAAATGCTTTCTTTGTCTCATCTATTCTATTACCCTGTTTCCCCGAAAATATGACAGTGTCTTATATTAATTTTTGCTCCCAAAGATGTGCTAGGTCTTATTTTCTGGGGATGCCTTATTTTTCCATGATCATTTTAAGTGATCCCCCTCCCCCCCACCCCTGTGCCAGTGGACACCTTCACCAGACATCGGCCCCACCCCTTTATCAGACATTTCCCCACTACCTCAGTCACCCCTGTGTGTCCACACAATGTGCCCAACTTCTGCCCCATGCAACTCACTGTCTAATTGTGAGTCAGCAGGCAGCCGCTTGTCCTGGTAGCAGTGTGGGTTCTCTGATTAAAAGAGACCTCGCACTTCCTGTCTGCTCTCGCTGCGCTGCAGCCAACAATGAGTTGTGTGGTGGCGCCCGCCGCTACAGTCCAAAGTCCAGAGTTACGGTAGCTTCGGGGAGCCTTATTATCAGGGGAGGCCTTATTTTCAGGGAATGCCTTATATTTCAGCGAGAGGCAAAACTGTAAGTAGGTCTTATTTTCAGGGGATGTCTTACTTTCGAGGAAACATGGTATATCACCCCTCACTCTTCTTGTCTCTGTGCTAAACGTGCCCAGTTCTTTTAGTCTTTCCTCACGGGGCTTGGTTTCCAACGCCCTGATCATCCTTGTCACCCTCCTCTGAACCTGTTCCAATTTGTCAGCATCTTTCTTGAATTGTGGTGTTCAGAACTGGACACAATACGCAAACTGAGGTCCAACCAGAGATGTTCAGTTTATGGGCGGCATTGCATCCAAAAAGTCAACATTCATCATGTGAGAAGAATTCTGAGGGAAGAAGAAAATCAGCGAGTAGTGCTTCGTGCTGTTCCTGGGAGGATTAAAGGAGGGGCATCGTGTGATCAGTGAAATGAGAAAAGTGGAAGATTTGGGCAGCAGAGGCCTGGACTGACAAGGTGGAACCCAGGTGAAGCAGCAAAGGATTTGGGAGAAGGTGGCAGAAGGGGAAAAACCGAGAGACTGAGCAGGACCATTACTAAGGGCATGGAAATGAACGGGCATTTTTGAGGCATTGTGGTTACAAAGCTGGGAAGGGAGAAGTATCCTGGCCTGGCAATGGATGGACTGTGTGGACCCAAATTCATTCCAGAAAATGAGGAAAGTCTTGGCAAGCCAAGACTCATCTATATCAGACTTCGTACCCGAATACTTCGATTTTATGCATTTAGTATACTTCTCTACCGTGTTGAAACCTGGACTCTTATAGACACATTGTGTAGGAGTCTGGAGGCATTTGAGATCCGGGCTTACAGGCAAATTCTTAAGATACCTTGGAGAGCCCAAGTCACTAATGTGGCTGTATTACAGCACATGAATAAAAAGCTAGAAATCCTTAATACCATATCAGGGTGTCCAAACTTCGGCCCTCCAGATGTTTTGGACCACAACTCCCAGAATTCAAAGACTGTATTGCCAATGACAAAGGACTGTGGGAGCTGTGGTCCAAAACATCTGGAGGGCCAAAATTTGGACACCACTGCAAGAGAAGAAAATTGCAATATTTTGGTCACAAATACCATCTGCTGCAGGTAGTTTTTCAAGGAAAAATAGATGGGAAGGTGCGGCCAGGGGCGCAGAAGAACATTCTGGCTTAAGAATTTAAGCCAGTGGTCCATAGTGTGCGCAGCTGCTCTATTTCGAATAGCTTTGGATAAAAACCAGACTATGCTGCCTGTTATGGTGTGGGATTTTAACCCGGTGTTTTCAGCTCTTAGACAAGCAGGCAGGAGGCAGCTTCTTCAAGTAACATTCTTTATTCAAGGCAGAGCAGGACTGGAGGAGAGTGAGGGGAGGGAAGCTATATTTATAGGGATAGAGAAGAGGCTAGAGGAGGATACATTTTGGAGGGAACAATTTCCAGCAATCACAAAGCTGCCTTTTGGCAGGAACCAATAAAACTAAGGATCCAAATGCTGCCACGTAAATGAACCAATAGTAACTGTTCCTTCTAGACAGGAATGCAGTTACTTTACCCCAGTGGATTCATACACCCACAATAACAATATGATTCCACTCAGAGTGAACTGAATCAATACACAGCACTACCGATCGCCAATGTTCTACGGGAACATGGCCCTTGAAGAAGTGTGGACCCAAGCGGTAAGAAGAATCAAGGCCCAGGGTCTGCTCAGGGGGGTGGGCCCCCCCCCCGGAGTTGTTAATGCTGTCAGTGGAATGTCCCCTGCATCCCTTTTGAGAAAAAACGCGACCACCTAATCCGGCCCCTTTGTAGGGCAAAGTTACAATCGGTGCCCTCTGTTCTATCCGGAATCACTTTTTTATTCTCTCGGCCAGCCGCCATGTGCGCTCCTGCCGCCTTATTTCTCCCGGCCCCTGCCTTCCCTTTCTTCTGCCCCACCTGGCCTAATTAAGATCCAGGACTTTGCCCTCCGCCCTGCCTAACAACTGCTGGGTAGTGAAAGATTTTAAGGGAATTGGCAGATATCCGATACACGGCCGAGCAGCCACGTTCAAAGGCTATATTTGATCCTCCTCTTTTCTTTTCCGTTTTTGACACCAGCCCACCTGCTCGCCGCAGCTCTTTCTATCAGGTTTGTCCTCCCGAAAGGAATCCTATTAATCTTGCAGCGAAGTTCAAGTTACAGGGGTTGCTATGTGGCAAACTGGAATCTTTCTCTGCTCGGCTGAAGACGCTAGCCTGGGATTGTTTTCTTAAGGTTTAAAGTCTCTTGGCTAGATTCATCTGGATGAGACAGTTGCGGATGGATTTTTTTTTTTGAGGGGGGGGAGGCAAAGGAAGAAAGCAACTGGGAACCAGGAGAAGAGGACAAGATACTGGACCAGTCGGGGAGGGTTGCAAAGAAAACATCTTGCCATTTCTGCTGATAGGGCTGAAGCTAATTGGAGCCACGGATGCATATTTTGCACTGGTATTTCTCTTCACCCTTACCCCAAAAGGAGTCTGCAGCATGAGCATACTGTAGCATACAGTATGTTGTGGAATGGATCATTAAATGTCCTTCTGCTACGCAGTAGAAGCATAGAAGCTCACAGAGGAGAACAGCTACACGTTCCCCAGATAGCCCACCCCTTTCTCATTCGCTCGCACTCTGAGACTTTTGTCCAAACCGAACCGAACCAAACGTTTTTATTGCGTGGCACACAGGCCACTGCAGAGTACATCAAATAAAAACAGTACAATAGAATACAGTAACAAGGAGAAAAAGTAATTAAGTCAAGGCAGAATGACTTCTTTTACACCTAAAATTTCTAACGTCTTGGAGAAAGAGCGGGGTAAGTACTAATCAGTAATCAATAAGCAGTACCGGTAACAAGCCTGTAGAGAAAGTATGTCAGAGAAAGAATAAAAACATTTCCTTACTCACAATTCTGAACAGATCCACACAGTACAAGGTACAGCAGCTTGGTAGACACTAGACACTTTTACCTAGCTTGGGTCCAGCCTATGTTGGATGAGGTACATACTAGCCTTTGCTAAAGAGCTCTGGGTCTGCAGTACATAGGATTTCTTTGAGAGCTCTTCAGCAGAGAATTGTAAAAAACAAACCTGCCCATAAAAAGCAGGATTCTATATGGTGGAGCCATGACAATGGTTGTCTCATCCATCCTCTTGGCCAGTGCAGGAAATCCGGATCTCAGGTGTCTGCAACAGGCAGTTATCATCCTGTATCTGCTTGATCTCCAGCAAAGAAGAACATGCTACCCCATCTTTTGGTGTGACTCCCTTTATATTTCACCATTCCTGCCACCCTAACCAGTTGTGCTTGTTACTTCCTAACCCAGTGTTGGTGAACCTATGGCATGGGTGCCGAAGGTGGCACTCAGAGCCCTTTCTGTGGGCACCTGAAATCGCCCCTTCACAACCACCTGTATTCAGGCTAAATTGTTGTACTGACACTTCGTGAAAAATTAGTGGGTTGGGAATCACAGTTTGGGCACTCAGTCTCTAAAAGGTCTGCCATTACTTTCCTAGGGTATTGAATCCAGACACTGCTTTATGTATTTTTTTTTTTTTGCATCCTTCAGATGTTTTTGCTTGGACAGAAGGAGATGCAAAACCTGAGAGTAGAGAGAAGAGGCCATAGGGGTGTCCATGTGTTTTATTGGACACAGGCCCCCAGGCGCAGTTTATGTTCAAGCATGTTCAGATTGTTGATCTGTACTGATGCACCGTTATTCTCAGATAATACTCAACAGGTACCTTTTGTCCAGGGGATCAAACTCCAACCCCCTCACCACGTTAAGGTGTGCATCCAAGAAGGGGCATCTATGTTTCATGAATAACTTAAGGAACTAAAGTGACCTCTTTTGTTCCAGCCATATCTTATATGTCGCACTCAAGCTCAAGTTCAACTAGAAATCTTCTTCTTTCTCCAGTGGGCATGTGACAGTTGTCACGTGGACTAACACTGCAGTCCTGTCTTAAACCCTACACCACTACCACAAGTGCTGAAATGTGTCTGCCACTAAGATCTCCACTGCCGCAATCGCAGAGGTTGGAAAAGTAGTCATCTGAGATCCCAGCGAGAATACTGGGTGGAGAATTCTGGGATCTGTAGTCTAGAAAAATACCTTTCACATGATCTCTGCCATTGCCAGCAGAACTCAGTAGTGACTAGCGTGGCCTATACACCTGGAACACCCTTCTTTTAGAGTCCAGAAGGCAGATAGGGGGCAGGGCTGTCCTTTTACTTAAGAGTATCTGTAAGTTGAGTCATGGCAACTGAACTTCTTTTCTTGAGAGATTGAAACGTTTCACTGCTCATCCAAATAGCTTTGTCAGCCTGAGGACAGCTAGTTGCGAGTCCCCCATTTTATAGTTCACTTGATCTCATGTCACCCTGGTTTGAAATAGGCTCATAAGATGAACAATGGCCTGAATAGGCTCATTAGGTGGACCATATTCTCAATAGGCCTCCATTTGAAGGACAAAGGGCATTCATTCAAACATGAAGATGTACACATATTAGACAGAGAAGACAGGTGAATTGAGAGAGGGGTCAGGGAATCCATTCATGTGAGTATTGAAAAACCCCTCCCTCAACAGAGGTGGGGGGGCCCTCTGGCACAGTCTTTCTGCTACTTACCCAGCAGTGATTTCAACAATAGCCAAACAAATCAAAAATACTGCATACCTCCACCACCAAGGCCATAACTACAGCAATAGTCCATACTTTATGGGATTCAGTTTCAGCACCTTAGGTCATTGTTTACCTAATGGCCTATTGAGACTATGGTCCACCTAACGAGCCTATTCAGGCCATTGTTCATCTTATGCACCTATTTCAGACCAGGGTGACATGAGGTCAAAGTGAACTATAAAATGGAGGACTCACAACTAGCTTTCCTCAGACTGATGAAGCTGTTTGGATGAGCAGCGAAACGTTTCAGTCTCTCAAGAAGAGAAGTCGAGTTGCCATGACTCAACTTCCAGATACTCACCTGGATGACTGAGAATCTTCACAGACATTTCCCTTAGAAGAAAGTAAACCACTGGGCACAAACTTTCCAACCCAGGTATCTCTGTTCCTCTGCACAGTCCTGCCTTCATAGCCTGCTGAAATGCGGTGGCAGAAGTTGGAAAAGTTACTATTTTTTATACTCTTCCTTCTGGATTCCTCCCACAGCCTCTTCCTCGCGTTCTCCCTGCCCCCAGACTCTTGCACGAATTGGTTTCTCCCGTCCTCCTTTCTTGCATAGAGAACGAGGGCCCTCTTTGCTGGCCCTTTAGCCGAGGCCCTCTTGGAGCTCTGGAAAACCGTGTCAGCACTCAGCACTTCACTTTGTCCGCCTTTGAAATGATAAGCATAAAGCAGTCTTTTATCTTTGAGGCTTGGCTTACTGGAAGCAGTGTTGCTGCTCATACAATATGAATGAATTGCCATGACTTTCTCTGTTTCTTTGCCCTCACAAGACTTATTCTGACACTCAGTACCTGCAGGGACTGAGTGTATGGAAGGAGACAATGAGACCGAGATTGGCACCAGTCACTGGGTCACCTGGGAACGATGCCCCAGACATCTCTTCAGGTGAATCTAGGGAGATACTCTACATGCCTGCATCTTTACATATGCAGTCCCCTTCATGGCCACATACTTGGGCCTCTAGGGGCATGCAGAGATGTAGGTAGGCATGAGGATAAAGCTGGAGAATAAAGTGCATGAACCCTTACTTGCTCCGATGTTTGGACTTAAATGTGCACTTTTGGTGTGGTTTGCTTCTTGTCACATCTTTGACGACCACTGTTGATTCCTATCTTCAACTTCAGCTGCATCTTCTCCTTCCAGAGGTGATGACAGCAACAGAGCTGACCCATTGGCAGCCCAGACACCATATATACAGCATTTTTAAATTTATTAAACTGCTCTCCTACCTCTCTGTTCCTATTTCCACTAAAAGCTATGCGCAAAGCATTCCGCACCATCAACCTTGAACATGCTGGATGTTCTTGAAATGGAACTTTTTATGGGTGTTGGTTTGGGTGTAGGTTGGGAATCTGCTAGTCGTCATATCTTGTGGCATCCACCGCCATGTTCTCTCACAAAAGCCCAGAATGAGGTCCCTGTGAGTGGGAGGAATGGTGTCCCGGCCTTGTTAGAGAAGAGATCAAAAGAACTTGGTGCCACTTCATTAGTAAGCGTTATAAAAGTAAACTTTGGGACATGAAATACCAGAATTGGATACACAGCACTGGGAATCCTGTGGTTGCCAAGAACAACTTTTCTCAGGCTTTGCAAATTCAAGTGCTTCCAGTGCCTTATTGAACATTTATTTGTTTGTTTGTTATCATTGGTAGGCCTCCTTTCTCAGAACGATGAGACTCAAGGTGGCTCACAATATTAAAACGAATAGAATTAAAAACACAATAAACTGATGATCAAAGGGGACAAACCGGATTATATAGAAGTAGGCGGTTTCTCAGATATCCTTGTCTTGAGCTGTATAGGGCTTTCAAGGTCATAACCAGCACTTTGAATTGGGCCCAAAAATGAATGGGCAGCCAATGCAGTCACTGGAGAAGCAGACCAACAGAGCTGAACCGCCTAGCTCCAGTAACTACATGGGCTGCTGCATTCTATACCAGTGGTAGTCCCCAGACAGTCTTCAAGGGCAGTCCCACATAGAGCATGTTGTTGCAATAGTTTAACCTTGATGTCACTGTGACATGGATCATATTATCCGTATGATCCAGGTACGGCCACAGCTGGTGCGCCAGCCAAAGCTGGGCAAAGACCCCCCTGGCTACAGCTGCTACCTGGGAGTCCAGAAACAGCTCTGAATCCAAGCTGTGTATCTCCTCCTTCAGAGGGAGTGCAACCCCATTACTAGCACCTGCATCAAAGCTTTCCTGACCAAGGGGACCTCTGTCTTGTACGGATTTAATTTGAACTTGTTAGCCCTCATCCGGATCCCCATTGACTCCATACCACACTCCAGGACTTCAACCCCCCCCCCCCGGAATCTGAGGGAAGGGAGAGATATAACTGGGTATCATCAGCATATTGATAGCACCCTACTCCAAATCCCCGGATGACCTCTCCCAGCAGTTTCATGTAAATGTTGAAAAGCTTCGAGGACAGAATAGAACCCTGTGCCAGCCCACACTTCAAGGGCCAGTGTACCAAACAGGCATCCCCTCCACCACCACCATCTGGGACCAATCCTCCAATTAGGAGCGGAACCACTGTAAAACAGTGCCTCCAACTCTCAACTTGGCCAATCGGCCCAGAAGGACACCAAGGTCGATAGTGTTGAAAGCCACTGAGAGGTACAGTAGGACCAACAGGGCTGCACTCCCCCTGTCTAGTGCGCGGCGTAGATCATCCACCAAGGCGACCAAGGCAGTGTCCGTCCCATAGACCGCTCTGAATCCCAGTTGAAAAGGATCTAGATAATAATAATGAAAATGCATTAAATGGTTAAAAGTATGTCTGTCTGTCTGTCTGTCTGTCTGTCTGTCTGTCTGTCTGTGTTTGTTTGTTTGTTTGTTAACCTTGGAAGGTTAGGGAAGGATTCATTTTTGTTGTTTTGTAGATATAGCCATATTTTTGTGTAAACTCCAATAGCCTAAATAAGTGTCTTTAATATGCTTGGTGCCTTGGGAGCATTTTTGGTAAGTGTGAACTCCCAGCATATTTTAACAGGCTGAGAAGTCACCTATTTTGAATCCACTGAGCTTTGATAGTCTCCAGGCTTTGGTATAAGTCAGCTGCGGTTAATTTATTGCCTGGGTAGAGACTAAATAGCTCCTCTCTGTGAGGAGGATCTTGAGATTCTAGCACATGGTGGCTGAATATTTGTGTTATTATTTATTTATTTATTTGTTGCACTTATATCCCACCCATCTTCCAGAACGGAACTCTGGGTGGCTAACAATAAAACAAAACTACAATAAAGCGAACAAGGAATCAAGGAAAAGTTCCAATAAAGTGGTGAGGGACAATATCCTCCAGAAAAGATGAAGCGGGCAGCAAAGAGAGGAGGGGGAAAAAACTTAAGTAAAAAGGTCGCCAAATGCCTCCTTTAAAAGGTGTGTTTTTAAATCCTTTTTAAAGGCGGGCAGGGACTGTGCTAGGCGCAGCTCATTGGGGAGATGGTTCCGCAACGTGAGGCCCACCACAGAGAAGGTGCGGTTTCGCGTGAGCGATTTCTGCGCCTCCCTGGGTGTGGGCAACCTCAGTGAGCGCGCCTGCGCCAGCCTAGTGGGTCTGTTCCCGGTTGATTGCTGAGAGATACGCTCCGACAGGTTAAGTCCCTTAGCATCGCTGATGTATCCTAGTAGTGCAAAGACTAATCTGTACTATAAATCAGGATAGTTCAAATGTAGCTTGACCAGTAGAAGTAGCTTTTCTTGTTCCTTTGCGGCCTGGCTTTTTGTTTAGTTAGCCAAGATGATGATGATGATGATGATGATGATGATGTCATCACTTGCCTGCCACATGCACACATTGGTCATCTCAGTTTCTGCTGCAGTTAGCACGGTAACTGGTGAGAGGATGGATTTTGTTAGCCACAATATACAGTACTGTTGTGAACAATCCGAGTTGCAATGCAAAATAACACACAATGACACGATGACTAGATCTCAGTCAACATGGTGGTGTATATTTTCTGAACATCCTTTAAAGAAGAAGCTGTATGATAAGTGAACAAATGCATCTGCATTTAAATTTTGCCTCCTACCATTATAAAGTATGCTACTTATATACTGGATAGGGTATTATTCCGTATGAGGGGAGGATTATCAGGAGTGGGATATTGTACTCATGTACCGCCTTTGACCTTCTTATAGGTAGCTCGCTGTCTCCTGGTCAAAGAGAATATTGGGCAAGGTAGAATTTTGATGTAGTTCACCCAAAGCAAAAATGTTCTACATACAATATATACTGCCACATAGCACTTAAAGCACTCTCTGTGAAGTTTACAAGTTAATTTTGGGGGTTACATATCCCCCCACCATGAGCTGGATACTCATATTATCAACTTCAGAAGGATGGAAGTCTGGGTGAACCTTGAGCTGACAACCTGGGAATTAACCCTGAGTCGTGAGCAGAGTTTGGTTGCAGGCAGTACAGCAGTTGAACCATGAGGTTCTTGCTTATATATAATATACTGTAGGTGACATTCGGAGCCAAAATATATAAATAATGCATCATTAGAAGATAAGGCTTCTTAAGCATTTGAATACGTTTGATTATCACAACTGAAGTTTTCCATGCCACCTGTAGTTATCATCAAGGGACCTTGTTTCCTTAGCGACTGGTCCTAAAGCAGGTGGGCAGAGGTTTCATTTGTAAATATGACTGCTTGGTCACGAAAGTCTGCCTGAATCATGTCTCTGGAATAGTACCAGATTTCAGTCTGTCAACTGACCCTAAAGAACTTTGTGACAAGCAAGTGTCATTAGTAAGTGTCATTAGACGC
Organism: Phrynocephalus versicolor; assembly: GCA_023846285.1. Taxonomy (NCBI): domain Eukaryota; kingdom Metazoa; phylum Chordata; class Lepidosauria; order Squamata; family Agamidae; genus Phrynocephalus; species Phrynocephalus versicolor. The sequence continues at coordinate 1,377,045 of JAHTLZ010000073.1, read as the reverse complement.
TACACAACCTTTGTTTCCAGTCCAGTGAAACATCAATCATCTGCAAAGGCTTGTAGAATATCAGAGAAGAAGTAAATCTTGTCCCTTGTTTATCAATAAGGTGTCCATGAAGCCACAATTAGCTGAAAACACCTTCACAAATGCTGAAGGACCCAACTTCTCCATGCACACCTCAGATGTGACATGAGAAAATTCTGTTCCGTGCTGGGGAAATCCTCTTAATGGAGCTTAAGCACTTCAGGGCTTTTAGCCATGCCACTTCTTGCTCTCAGATAAATAGTGTCTATGATTTGAGTGTCAATTTCTCATGCGCTTATTGCGGCCAACACACTGGTCTCTGCTGATACCATATCAATCCTAGGATAAGAATATATCCGTTTCCTCGTTCACTAGGAGTCCCATGTTAGCGGGCTGCATTCTGCTTAGTATACTCTGCACAGGACTTCATTATCCATGGGAGGGAAATATATATATATCATCTAATAATAAGAATGCTATATATCCTATATCCTGCACTTGAAAAGGCTGGTCACTCTACCATCCAGAAGAGGCAGAGGGAATAACTGCTAGCAGGCCTGAAGATGGGCGGGGTATAAATAAATAAATACTGTAGATTACATTCTCTTTGTCCATCTTTCACCTTTTTCACAATTCTTTACTCAAAGCCCAGAGACTGGATGGCTCAGTCTATCAGTTCCATTTTTCCCTACAGCTCTCAGATTTTTTTTCCTATCACGAAGAAACTGGTCACTGTCAGAATATCCCCCCAAACAACAACAACAACTACAACTACAACAACAACAACAACAACAACTACTACTACTACTACTACTACTACTACTACTACTACTACTACTAC